>SJXQ01010609.1:410538-536461 GCA_006408695.1 Aepyceros melampus
TTTGAGTGAACTCCAGGAGTTGATGATGGACAGGGAAGCCTGGCGTGCTGTGATTCATGGGGTTGTAAAGCGTCGGACACGACTGAGTGACTGAACTGAACTGAACTGAAAGTAAGGCTTCACCTAACACATCCTAGCACAGATCAAATCTGTTGGGCTATTTGTTTTTGTGAACAAGAACACGGAAATTATTTGTTCATTTACATATTATCTATGCTGTTTTGATGCTATTAACATCTCAATTGACTGATGGCAGGGACTCTGTAGCCCAGAGAACCAAACATGTGTACTATCTAGCACATTCCAGGGAAGTGTTGGCTGGCCTTTGGTCTAGGGAAGGATTGGGAAGGCAGGGTTGAGGCTGGGTGCTTTTCCTGTGGCTTCTGTCTTTGTAGTTTTCTCCTCCAAGAGCCTCCCCAGTGTTGTGTCCTCTGATCTCTCATTTCCCAAGTGTGAAGAGACTCATTCATTGATGTGCTGGGACACTGCCCCACTGGCTCTGGACTTAGACTGGTATGGCTCCAGAAATGAACTCAGAGGCAGTAACTCCCCAGCTGGGCTGGTTCTTAGTGTTTCAAAATCATTCCAAGAAATCTAGCCTAAAATCTGTTCCTTCAATAATTTTTGAAATAGTTAAGTCCAAGTATTAAAACTTTTCTTGATCAGGTACACAAAATTTTGGGTTTCCTAAGTTGAATCCTGACTGCTACATACCTCATGTCTGTGTAGCAGTTATAGGCATTTAAACAGACACACATTTCTTCATATAGATCATATATAATTTATAGCACAAATGTGTCTATTGTATGTATAAAACAGAGACAAAGGCATCATAATATTTTTTATTCAGTAAATTATAAGGTAAAGACTAGCTGTAACTCACAATCTTAACAGGTTTGCTGGAAAACTCCCTGGTGTTGACTGAATTAGAAATATCTGGAGAGCCAGTTGTCTTCTCCTTCTGGGATTCCTATATGCCTTGGTTGGCATGCTATATATTATCTCACAGGTCTCCTACATGTTTCTTTTTTTTTTTTTTTCATTTGGCTTGCTTTCTGTCTGCTGCTCTGATTGAGTGAAGAGGGGTGGAAGAGGGATGGATTCGGAGTTTGGGATTAGTATACATGAACTATTAACAGTATAGATAAGATAGATAAGCAAAAGGGTCCTATTGTACAATACAAGGAACTATATTCAATATCCTATGAAAAACCATAATAGAAAAGTATATGAAAAAGATGATATATCTATACATGTATACATATACATGCAGGCATGCTGTCAGTCATGTTCAACTCTTTGCGACCCCATGGACTTCAGCCCGCCAGCCTCTGCTGTCCATGGGATTCTCCAGGCAAGAATACTGGAGTGGGTTGCCATGCCCTCCTCCATGGGATCTTCCTGACCCAGGGATCAAACCTGGGTCTCCTGCATTGCAGGTGATTGTTTACTGCTGAGCCACTGGTAAGCCTGTGTGTGTGTGTGTGTATATATATATATAATGAATCACTTTGCTGTACTTCTGNTTATATATATGAATATATATATATAATGAATATATATATATATATGGATGAATCACTTTGCTGTATAGCATCAGTTCAGTTCAGTTCAGTTCAGTTGCTCAGTCATGTCTGACTCTTTGCGACCCCATGAATTGCAGCACACCAGGCCTCCCTGTCTATCACCCACTCCCGGAGTTCACTCACACTCACGTCCATTGAGTCAGTGATGCCATCCAGCCATCTCATCCTCTGTTGTCCGCTTTTCCTCCTGCCCCCAATCCCTCCCAGCATCAGGGTCTTTTCCAATGAGTCAACTCTTCGCATGAGGTGGCCAAAGTACTGGAGTTTCAGCTTTAGAATCATTCCTTCCAAAGAAATCCCAGGCCTGATCTCCTTCAGAATGGATTGGTTGGATCTCCTTGCAGTCCAAGGGACTCTCAAGAGTCTTCTCAACACCACAGTTCAAAAGCATCAATTCTTTGGTGCTCAGCCTTCTTCACAGTCCAACTCTCACATCCATACATGACCACAGGAAAAACCATAGCCTTGACTAGACGGACCTTAGTCGGCAAAGCAATGTCTCTGCTTTTGAATATGCTATCTAGGTTGGTCATAATAAATTAACACAAATTGTGAATCAACTGTACTTCAATAAAATTTAAAAACAGAGAAAGGCCTAGCTTTGCCTGTTTCTGCACAGTTGGCCCATGGCCAGAATGATTTCCCAGGTGCAGAATGATCACTGACTCTGTGATGTGTGCCCCATCCAGTCTCCAAGGCCTGTTGCACAACAGTGGAGGTGGGTGAATAGGGAGGATGTTTTGTTATGCAACTCAGCTTCCTTATTAAGTCACCTCTGATGGTAAGGCTTGGTGAGCTTAATTAGGAGATTTCAGGTCTAAAGGAACACTGGTTCCATACAGAAAAGAGCTGAGGGTGACACGCTGGAAGTCAATTACAACAAGATAACATCATGGCTTCCAGCACAGGTAAGCCATCAGTCCTACCTTTCATTAAGGTGATCTAAGTTTGTTTTCTGAGTTACGCTGGGGCGTGGCTAGGCTTGGGCTGCATGCCAGAACCAAGACATGGTCTCCTGGTGCTTTGCAGAATCTCCAGTACTGCCAAGCTCTACTGGCCACCCTGAGTCAGGGCAGGTATCCCCACCCCCAAGCCCCATGTTGCTCAGTCACTTAGTGATGGACTGAGAGCCTTCCAAAGCTCTGCCACCCACTTATTGATTATTGTGCAAAAATATATGACTGAAAGTTCAAGAGTTTAGGTGTCTTTATTGTTTTCATTTTCTCTTTCAGTTTATACTCCCATCCAACCTCCAACTTTTCCTCACAAATTTAAGGACAAATACCTCAAAGGTTATCATTAGAGGAAGAAAAATAAAAAAACTAGTTCCTGGAAATAGGAATGGCCAAACAATCCCTAATCTGTCAGTGCAGAATTTACATTTAAGCCAATATCCTGTGCTTACACTTTGAAAAACAACAATAGTAGCTGACTTAATCCATGTTAGACAGCTAACAATAGTAGCTGTCTCAGTCCATGGTGCTTCCGGGTAATATTATGCAAACTCCTGATTTTAAACAGGAACCAAATGCTTTTGAAGATGAAGCTTTTGTTAAGTTCAAAGAATCTGAAAATATATCTTTTTGGCTTTTCTGTCCTACTCTGGCACTCATGGTCATCACCCTGTGTAGAGGGTGCAAATTGTTCTGAGTATAACATGCGGAGACCGGTTGGCTGGAAAGGTTCCAGCCTGTATTCTGTTGCTCAGGGAAAGGGCAAAGAAATGGAGGTGTAGAACTTCCTGGATTCACTTGTTCATAGAAGAATTATTGAGTGTCTCCTATATGCCAAGAAAACTCCAAAGACTAGTGTTTCCTTGGTTTATTTTCAAGGAAAAAGTGCTTCCATCACTTTCCCTGGTGACCTGCTTGGCCACACCATTACATGGGTGTAATGGGCAGAGTATGTTGTATTCTAGTAGTTTTCAGTGAAACTTCAGTCACTGAACTTGTGTTCCCAAGGGGATGTAGCATGCCACAGAGGCACAGGCAGAGGGGGTCAGTGTTCCTACTCTCATTTTATGGAGCGATTCCCACTGGATGGGAATCAACTGGTTTAGTTGCTTCTGGCCCATCAGTCTGTCCCATAAGGAAACAAGTCACACTATAAGAACTGAACAACTGCAAACTTTCCTTCTTGTTTCCTTTGTTCTGTTTTGTACACATGCAGCCCCCATACACCACCACACACAGATACCAAACACACACGCACACCTGTGTCTCTTACATCTCCTGCATTAGCAGGTGGGTTCTTTACCATTAGCACCACTTGAGAAGCCCTTTATTGTTATTAGATGATTTTGTTCTCCAATTGATCTGCTCTTATCATGATGGGTGGCTGTAAATTCTTTGCACCCTCTTTGAGAGGTGGAGCCCATTTCCCTTCCCCTGGAATTTGGCTGGGTCTGTGATTTCTTTGATCCATCCAGTGCAGTGGACTTGATGCTCTGTGATGTCCAAGGCTGGGCCATTCCAGGCTGAGGATACTGTGTCTTTGAGCCCACCCAGTGCTGGGAGATGCCTGCACACCAGGCAGAGGCTATCAGAGAGTAGCAAGGCACTCCAGGTCACACACAGTTAAGCTACCAGCTGACATAGTCAGTGCTTGCTTGCTGTATACACCACTCTGGATGCCCAGTCCAAACCTCCAGGTGTCTGCAATCAACATCTTGCAAGTTGGAAAAACCACCTATCCATTCCAGTCAGTTTGCAATATTATGAGCAGTGATAAACATTTTTTTTTGTTTTAAAAGCTGCTATATTTAAGGTAGTTGGTTGTTTATAAATAGATACATGAAGTGGCATATGAATAAATTCATTCCCCAACAACATGCATTGAATGAAACAGAAGAGACAGGGCAACCTCACCATGAGACAAGGAGGTAACTAGATTTTTGTGCCTACTTAAAATAAACAAGGTTGGATTGAGAGAAGAAAGCCAATACTCAGCTGAAAAATTTTGTCTCCATAGTTGGTATTTTGAAATAATCACACACACACACATACACGGAACCACTTTGGATGTCCCACCCACAAATGCAGACTGATGATGCAGGTGTTGTTTTTGTGACTCAAATAAGTGCTTTTGTCATTAGGAATGTGTTTTTCTAGAATGATGAACCACTCTTGGTAAAGTTCCAGGCAAAATAGAAAAATATCTCTTAATTTGCATAATAGATACATTCTTGGAAATTTCAATATAGTTCATTCCTTGTAAAAATAGTCTTTGTATTTACATGTAAAGAGTTATAGGAAAGGTTCAGATCAGCATAAACAGGTTTCCCCATCTATGTGAAAATCCGAGTGGGCATTCAAGAGTCTTACGAGATGAGGGACAATTTACTATTTTGTAGGATGATTAGAATCTTTATTTTCTTGCCACTAAATGCCAGAAGTACCCCTCAATTATCATGTCAATCAAGCAAACCAAGAATATTATTTTATAGGGGCTGAATTATAGTGAAACCTGATTCTTAACCTCACAACATTGCACTGATTGGACAAGAGTGGGATTCTGAAAATTGCAGCAGGGACATAGCAACAGATGCAGTGAAGCTGGGGACCTTGAGCTCCTAAATGGCACTGTATCTTCCCAGACAGTTGTATAGGAAAGAATTAACATAGAAAATCCTGCTTGCAAGGGGACCCTCAGTTGACTCCTAGGAACTTGAACTTTGGAAGAGATCCCTTCTTTCCTTATATGATAAAAGTGTCTTAGTGTGCAGCAATGGGATTTGCATGAGACCTGTTTTCCTTTGGGACTCTGAAATTTTGTTATATGCAAAATAGCAAGTGGTTTTACGATCAGCCCCCAGTAAAAAACCCTGGGTGCTGTACCTCTGATTCCCTGGTAGACAACATTCCCATGTGTCATCACAGTTCATTGCTAGAGGAATTAAATGCTTCCTGTGTGACTTCATTGAGTGCGAAATCTCAGAAGCTTGTGCCTGGTTTCCCTCTAGGTTTTGTCCCATGTGACTTTTTCATTGGTAGATTTTGATTCATATCCCTTTGAGGTAATAATAGTTGCGAGTACCATTGATATGGCTCATCCTGTGAGTTGAATTGGGTGGTCTTGGGGAGCCCCAGCATGACAATAGAATCATCCCTTCCCCCACCTGAAGAGGTGAGCTCCCTTCACCTGAAGACTTGCAATGGCCTCCCTGAGATAGTGATCCTGAAGAGGCACTGATTCTCCTTAGGACTCACCCTCCATGATCACTCTTGCTTCTAGACCATAACTGAACTCAAGTCCCAGCAGGCCCTACAGGGTGAGGTACAAAGTTTCTCCAGAGAGAAGAGTGGTATGCATGCAGAGAACTGGGTGACTTTCTATTTTATGTTGACAGAGTACTCAGGAATACATGTAGGAATGGCTCTAAGGGTGTGACATCAAGGTGGAAAGAATATGAGGATGAGCTAGCCTGAATTTATTGATACACATTCTCTAAGGAGATATCCTAGATTCAGTGTCTTTCTTGATGGGTTAGAAAGGACTCTACCAGTCTGTTTGATTGATTGAAATATGGATGTTTAAGGCTGCCAGTAAAGACCTGAGGAGCATCATAGCAAAAGCTTGAGTCACCATGAACAGATTGTTAGTAGAAATCTGGGCTTGAAGGATATTATTGCTGAGGATAAAGAAGGAAGTAGGAACAGTGGAAGCTGGAGAAAGGCAGATGCTTGCTATATTGCTACAGGAAGTTCAGTGACATTCCTCCCTGTAGTTCATGGAAGGCAGAACTCATAAGCAATGAACTGGAATACACAGCTAAGGAGATTTCCAAGCTAAGAGTTGGAGCTGTTGCTTGGTTTCTTTTCACTGCTTATAGTAAAATGAGAGAGAAGAGACATGAATTGAAGGAATAATCACTGAAGGAACAAGGACTTGGTGATTTTGAAAACTCTTAGTCTCTGCAGAGGACCAAAGATCCTAAAAGATAGAAATGGGTGCCAGACCATGGCAAAGACAAAAGGCTGTATATGTGACTGCACAACTCTGCTGAAATCCCCAAAGCTTAAAAATATAGAAGTATTTGCTTACATCAATAACCTTTCCAAGAGATTAAGATATTCTTCTCAAATCTTCTATATCAAAACAAAGGGCTTGGGGAGACTTAAGAGCATTCTTCCTCAGGAAAAAAAAACCAAAGGTAGAGAAGGGATTATCAGGAAAAGGTCTGTGGATATACCTTATGTGAAACCTGGTGAAAATACACTCAAGGCTCACAAGCCTCTTTAAAAAAAAGTTGTATCATCAGAAACACTGCTGACTTGGACTAAATGGAACATAAGTTGTATAAAATGGCAGAGAAATTGGGACTGGCAATAGTGCCAGAGGTGGTTTTAGTTATTTATAGTTGTGTAACAATTAACCTGAAAACTTAATGGCTTAGGGACTTTCCTGGCTATCCAGTGGTTGGGAGGTCATCTTCCAGTACAGGTGGTGTTTGGGTTTGATACCTGGTTGGGGAGATAAGATCTCACATGCCTCATGGGCCAAAATACCAAAGCAATATTGAAACACATTAAATAGAGATTTTAAAAATGGTCAACATAAAAAAAACTTAATGGTTTAAACTTGTGATTCTGTGGGTCTGAAGTTTGGAATGGGTTTGGCTGGGATGGTTCATCTCCATTCCACCTGGCTGGGACTGGAATACCCACTTCCAAGACGGCACTTTCCTTTCATGTCTGGTGATTTAGTAGGTTTTTTTTTTTGTTTGTTTGTTTCCCCACCCAGCAGTCCTGGAACTCTCCAGGACTTTGTATGTAACATCTCCCTCCTTAGAGCCTCAAATAGAGCTTGGACTACTTATAGCATGATGGTCTCAGGACAGTCATGTTTCTTTCATGGTGAGTGGCTTCTAAGAAACAGGAAGCAGAAGCTTCCAGAACAGTTAAGAACCCTTCTGCTATATTCGATTGGGCAAAGCAGTCAGAAAATCTGACCATCACATTGAGGAGAACCTGAGGATTAGAGAGCATTATTGGGGCAATAGTTGGAAAATACAGTCTTCTATGGAGTCCCTTAAGAAAAATTCTTTCTTCAGTAGCAGGGATATAGGTTATATCTGAAATATCTTGAAGAATAACAATTCAGACACACAAGGTTTTACATCATGTGAACTCATAGAGAATCAGGATCTTGATGGAGAATGTGGACATATCGATTAGCTCTTTGTACAAAAACCCAGAGACATTCTTCTTGACAGCAGCAGCTTAGTAGTTCCCTGCCAACTACCTTAGAATCTGAACATTCATCAGTCGGAGAGTTGCTGGAAATATTAAAAGAGCTGTGATCCTGTGCTTCTGCAGCCAGAGGTGGGAAGGAAGTAGGAATAACAATTGATCTCTCACTTTATTTTACCATTAAGAAGAGGTGGCAAGAATACATGGAAGAACTGTACAAAAAAAAAGGGTCTTAATGATCTGAATAACCACAATGGTGTGGTAACTCACCTAGAGCCAGACATCCTGGAGTGTAATGTCAAGTGGGCCTTAGGAAGTTTTACTATGAACAAAGCTAGTGAAGGTGATGAAATTCCAGCTGAGCTAAATGATGCTGTTAAAGTGCTACAGTCAATATGCCAGCAAATTTGGAAAACTCAGCAGTGGCCACAGGACTGGAAAAGGCCAGTTTTCATTCCACTCTCAAAGAAGGGCAATGCCAAAGAATGTTCAAACTATCACACAATTGCAGTCTTTTCATATGCTAGTAAGGTAATGCCCAAAAGCCTTCAAACTAGGCTTCAACAGTACGTGAACCATGAACTTCCAGATGTTCAAGCTGAATTTAGAAAAGGCAGAGGAACCAGAGATCAAATTGCCAACATCTGTTGGATCATAGAAAAAGCAAGAGAATTCCAGGACAACATCTGCTTCTGCTTCATTGACTACATGAAAGACTGACTGTGTGGATCATAACAAACTGTGGAAAATTCTTAAAGAGATGGGACTACCAGACCATCTTACCTGTCTCCTGAGAAACCTGTATGCAGGTCAAAGAAGCAATAGTTAGAACTGGGAACGGAACAACAGACTTGTTCAAAATTGGGAAAAGAGTACATCAAGGCTGTATATTGTCACCCTGATTATTTAACTTCTGTGCAGAGTACATTATGTGAAATGCTGGACTGGATGAAGCACAAACCGGAATCAAGATTGCTGGGAGAAGTGTCAACAACCTCAGATAGGGAGATGACACCACAGTAATGACAGAAAGTGAAGAGTAACTAAGATCCTCTTGATGAAGGTGAAAGAAGAGAGTGAAAAAGCTGGCTTAAAATTTACATTAAAAAAAAAATCATGACATCCAGTCTCATCACTTCATGGCAAATAGAAGGGGAAAAAGTGGAAACAGTGACAGGTTTTGTTTTCTTGGGCTCCAAAATCACTGTGAATGGTGACTGCAGCCATGAAATTAAAAGATGCTTGCTCCTCGGAAGAAAAGCTATGACAACCTAGACAGTGTATTAAAAAGCAGAGACATCACTTTGCTGACAAAGCTCCGTCAAGTCAAAGCTATGGTTTTTCCAGTAGTTGCATGAAATATGAGATATGAACTATGAGATAAGGTATATGAGGGTTGGACCATAAAGACAGCTGAGTGCCAAAAAATTGATGCTTTTGAACTGTGGTTGTGGGGAAGACTCTTGAGAGTCCCTTGGACTGCAAGGAGTTCAAACCAGTTAGTCCTAAAGGAAATCAACCTTGACTATTCATTGGAAGGACTGATGTTGAAGCTGAAGCTCTGGTACTTTGGCCACCTGATGTGAAGAATCAGCTCACTGGAAAAGACCCTGACCCTGGGCAAGATTGAGGGCAGGAGAAGATGGCAACAAAGGATGAGTTATTTGGATAGCAATACCTAGAGATCTCTTCAAGAAAATTAGAGATACCAACGGAACATTTCATGCAAAGATGGGCTTGATAAAGGACAGAAATCATCTGGACCTAACAGAAGCAGAAGATATTAAGAAGAGGTGGCAAGAATACATGGAAGAACTGTACAAAAAAGATCTTCACGACCCAGATAATCATGATGATGTGATGACTAATCTAGAGCCAGACATCTTGGAATGTGAAGTCAAGTGGGCCTTAGAAAGCATCACTACAAACAAAGCTAGTGGAGGTGATGGAATTCCAGTTGAGCTGTTTCAAATCCTGAAAGATGATGCTGTGAAAGTGCTGCATTCAATATGCCAGCAAATCTGGAAAACTCAGTAGTGGCCACAGGACTGGAAAAGGTCAGTTTTCATTCCAATTCCAAAGAAAGGCAATGCCAAAGAATGCCCAAACTACCGCACAATTCACTCATCTCACATGCTAGTAAAGTAATGCTCAAAATTCTCCAAGCCAGACTTCAGCAATACGTGAACCGTGAACTCCCTGATGTTCAAGCTGGTTTTAGAAAAGGCAGAGGAACCAGAGATCAAATTGCCAACATCCGCTGGATCATGGAAAAAGCAAGAGAGTTCCAGAAAAACATCTATTTCTGCTTTATTGACTATGCCAAAGCCTTTGACTGTGTGGATCACAGTAAACTGTGGAAAATTCTGAAAGAGATGGGAATACCAGACCACCTGACCTGCCTCTTGAGAAATCTGTATGCAGGTCAGGAAGCAACAGTTAGAACTGGACATGGAACAACAGACTGGTTCCAAATAGGAAAAGGAGTACGTCAAGGCTGTATATTGTCACCCTGCTTATTTAACTTCTATGCAGAGTACATCATGAGAAACGCTGGACTGGAAGAAACACAAGCTGGAATCAAGATTGCTGGGAGAAATATCAATAACCTCAGATATGCAGATGACACCACCCTTATGGCAGAAAGTGAAGAGGAGCTAAAAAGCCTCTTGTTGAAAGTGAAAGAGGAGAGTGAAAAAATTGGCCTCAAGCTCAACATTCAGAAAACGAAGATCATGGCATCTGGCCCCATCACTTCATGGGAAATAGATGGGGAAACAGTAGAAACAGTGTCAGACTTTATTTTGGGGGGCTCCAAAATTGATGCTTTTGAACTGTGGTTGTGGGGAAGACTCTTGAGAGTCCCTTGGACTGCAAGGAGATCCAACCAGTCCATTCTGAACGAGATCAACCCTGGGATTTCTTTGGAAGGAATGATGCTAAAACGGAAGCTCCAGTACTTTGGCCACCTCATGCGAAGAGTTGACTCATTGGAAAAGACCCTGATGCTGGGAGGGATTGGGGGCAGGAGGAGAAGGGGACGACCGAGGATGAGATGGCTAGATGGCATCACGGACTCAATGGACGTGAGTCTGAGTGAACTCCGGGAGTTGGTGATGGACAGGGAGGCCTGGCGTGCTGCGTTCATGGGGTCACAAAGAGTTGGACACGACTGAGCGACTGAACTGAACTGAACTGAACTGATTTAATGGACATGAGTTTGAGCAAACTGCAGGAGATAGTGAAAGACAGGGAAGCCTAGTGTGCTGCAGTCCATGGGGTCAGAAAGAGTTGGACACAACTTATCAACTGAATGACAATAATATTTATGGATTTATTGTCATACCACGGTTATTCACATTACTTAGAGCAAATCCATATACTTGCAAGTTGGGAAGATTCTATGAAATCCTTATACTTTTTTTCACAATTGATATCATGTTATGTCTCATCCAGTATCCTCATCCTTTTGTGTATAAAGACTGATGACTTGTAAAATGTCCTGATAAACTAAAGAAATGCTCATTCATTCTGAGAAAGACTGTTATGTCTCTCTGTGCCAGCATGCACATCAGATACCAGCAGTTGTGGGATGTGGTATTGGACTTAGTTCTAACTCAGTCCAAGCATTTTCTATCTACTCTCTACCAGGTTATGTGGACTAGTACTATTTTTTTTTGTACATTGTACAATGTACTAGTACATTTTTTTAATGACTAACACACACAAATAAATCATATCATTTTACATTCCAACTTGAAATTATTTTAAAATATGCACTAAATTGTTACTCATGTGATATCATGATTACTTATACTTTCATACCAGGGATTTTGGGAGCTGAATTTTTGAGCTTCTGTGGTACATGAAATAGATTATCTTTTCTTGTGTTCTGTGCTCATCAAAAGTGTGATGGCACGTGAAATGAACAGGATAGGACTTAGTATAAGTAACCTACTGAAACAAGAAGATGAAGCTGATAGGGATGTCCCAGATCTCACAAAATGACCTGTTCCACTGGCTATAGCTGAATAACAAATACTGCTATCTTTGTGGTTTAAAATACCAACAGTCATTTATTTTGATCATGAAGCTGCTTCCTGGGGAATCCAGCTTGTGACAGTAAGGTGAATAACCAGTTAAAGGTATTCTGAAGTGTTCAGCAGATCATAGCAATAGATGAAAAGCATTATCAGAGTCTGGGCCATGAGGAGGACACCAAGCCAGTGTTTATTATACACCATGGATTTCTGCACTCACACTCAGCTTGAAATAATTCATTCGACTTTCCTTGTAAGAGCGCCTACATTTATAAGGCTGTAGCTTCTGCTCTGAGACCTCAGAAATTATCTCCATATTATATCTGGGTTCTTGGCTAGGCCTAGTGGAGATTACCACTCCTGCCCCCAAAAGCACAGGGATGTAGTTTATATGAAGGCAAGAGTTTGTTGAAGGCAAGAATTTATTGGAGAAATATGTGCATATGTGTGTCTGTGTATGCACACACAATTCTGTCCAGAGAATTCAAGTTAGGAAATGACTTTAATTTGGTGAAGTCCATGCATTCATGCAATATTAAGGCAGAGAATAACTGGATGTGTTGGGAGAAGGTTGATTCTGTTATCAAGAAGCATGTCAAGAAATAGAAAATCCTCAAAGAAAAGTGAGTGTAAAAAATATTCTTTAAAGTACAAGAAAATGAAAGATGCAGAAAATGTATGAGGTTGATAATGGGGGATGTGACATAAGAAAGGGTCAAGCCCATATTACAGTGCCAACAGGACCCCCTTCCTAGCCTCTACTTCTGTAGTCCCTATATGGCTTTATACAAATGAATCCTTGTTAACAAAATATAACAAAAATTACATTGTTGGTCATCATTGTCTTCTACCCCTCAAGCAATTTAAAGTAAATCTACTCTAAATCATGCTGTAATTGAAGAAGAAACACAGCTGGACTTTGGACTTGTAAGGGCAAGTTCTGGCAGCCAGGCTATGAGTGGATGAGATAATTGTTTTCTACACATTCAGACAGAAATCATGTGTTTGTGAATCCACCATGAAAAACTGGGAAGGGAAGTCATTTGCTCAATCTGTGTGCATGAATCACTGCCCAGGACAAGGCCAGACCAGATCAGGGCATCTGTGTAGATCTTTATTGAAAGCCGAGCTGCAGGAAAAGTCAGTGTTTTATCCATTAAAGAGGGGAGTTTACAGCAGCAGGGGCTGGTGTGCGCATGTTCCGGCCAAATAAATGCGGGTTATGAGCTTGACAAAATATATCTTAGTACAAGAGGAAGATCTTTGGCCATTTGTCCAGCATGTATTTAGATGCAGGAGCTTCCCTGGTGGCATGAACAGTAAAGAATCTGCCTGCAATGCAGAAGACCCATGTTCAATCCCTGGATTGGAAGATCCCCTGGAGAAGGGAATGGTTACCCACTCCAATATTCTTGCCTAGAGAATTCCAGGGACAGAGGAGCCTGGTGGGCTACAGTCCATGGGGCTGCAAAGAGTTGGTCACGACTGAGCAAATAACACTTTCATCTCTACAGAGGGGAAAGCAGAAGAAAGAGCCCTTTGCTGGCACCCTTGGCTTGGCTCCTTCTCCTGTGATTCTGTTTGGCTTCAAATTTGCATCCACCTTCAAGCTCCACATTCTCATTGTTCATTTCTGTATATACTCACATGCCTCCACAGGAGCTTCTTCCAAAAAAAAAAAAAGACCTCCACCCTTCCTAAGAGGAGTTGTGCCATCATTCTCTCTCCATTTCCTCATCTTGGGTAATGCTTTGGCACTCACCCCATATTGTTTGGGACCTCAAAAAGTTTTCTGAGAACCCAGTCTAATAGACAGTGATATAAGGTTTAAACTAAGTAAGGAATTTGTGTCAATCCAGGTGGAATTATTAATTGCTGACAGGGGAAAATTATGAATAAAATGGATTGTAAATTCCCCATGAAAATGGGATGTATAAGAAAGATAACTAACAACAAATTTGAGGGATGGGTGAATAAGTATATTTCTGCATTTAAGGACATGAAACTCAGGGAGTCATTGCATGTAAGGAGTTTGATGACATTTTGTTTTGTGCATATTTAATTTTAAAATAATAGAGCAGTAATTGTAGACATAACAAGGGAGAATGGATGGTATTTAGAGACCAAGAATCTTGCTTATCCCCAAATATTTCTTTCTTTTGTATTTCATGGTACTCATTGGTACGAGAGATTCCTGGCTTTGGCTCTTGAAACTTTCAGATAGGGACTGCTTGGAACCATCATTTGTCATCAGTTTGTAAGCATGAGAATATTTTATTCTGAGAAGATGGCCCAAGGAGAGTCAGAAAGAGAAAGAATCTGGGAGGAAAGAAGGAAGTACAGGCAGCCTTGAGAAGTTGAAGAAAGACTGAGCACTGTGAGTGGGGCATGGGAGCTCAGCCTATTCTGTGAACTACTGAAGCCAAAGCGGTTGAGGGAAGAGAGACCACACTGTTAATTTCTTAAAACACCTGGTGTGTTGCCATGGCGAGCCCCTTGCACAGAAACGTGGGGGTGGAAGGGCTGGAAGAACAGCCGGTCTAGTTGAATCAAGGGGTCATCACATCCTTGTGTTACCCGACCAACATATTGGATGCCACGTAACATCATGGGCTTTAAAGGGAAATGGCAGCTAAAGTCCATGATGCTATTTGGCATCCAGTTTGTGGGCAGGTAACACAAGGGTGTGATGACCCCTTGGTTGAACTGAATTGGCTGTTCTTCCAGCCCTCCCACCCCCATCCTTCTGTGCAAGGGCCTTGCTAAGGCAACATACCAGGAATTTTTAAGAAATTAACAATGTGTTCTAGGCTGGACTCCTCATCATCTTTCTTCCCATTTTAACAGTTCTCTCCTCCCTCACTGCTTTGCCTTCAGTAGTGAAGGCTGAGCGCCCACAACGACTACATGCAATGGCTGATTCTGGGTAGGATCATGAAGGAGAAGATAGTTATAATAGATTTATTGGTAGAAATGAAATAATTTAAATATTACTGTGAGCAACATAATAATATTTTGATCAACACTGATTTCCTGGTTTTGATAATTACACTGTGGTCATGTAAGAGAATGTCCTTATTCTGTCCTTATTCTGTCCTTATCCCTGCCAACAACCTAAATGAATTTGGAAGTGGTTTCCTCCCCAGAGCCTTCAGGTAAGAACCTGGCCTATTTGAATATTCTGAACTCAGCTCATGAAATTCTAAATGGAAAAAACTCCAGCTGAGTCTGCCTGGACTTCTGATCTTCTCAACTGAGAGCTAATAAATAAGTGTTCTTTGGGGAAAAAAAAACAAAAAACATCATGGGTTGAGTATGAAGTGTAAGAAATTGTAAGAATGTTTTCTTATTCTCCAAAATTTTATCCAGAGTCAATACTATTTAATGTGATTGTCTTGGTACCCAAAGTAGCCAAGATTCTAGTAATAAATGTCTATATTAATACACACGTGGTTGTATGCATAGACCTAAGTGTCTGAAGATGGTGGTATCTAGATGACATAACAGAGTCAACTTAACTTTAGAACACCAAGGGGCATCCTTTCCAGCTGAACGCCCCTGTGATTTCAGCGCCAGGTGGACATGGGGCTGTGCCAACCAAGTGTGTAAGAGTGTCTTTAGTGTGTCTCACTGGGAGGTCAGTGCCTCCGCAGGGTCCTTCCTGAACCCATGTTCTAAAGGCTGTGGGGATGCAGAGGAAGTCTGGGAGGCTTTGGACCCAGTCTCTGCTCTGTGATCATGAGACCTTGGGCATGGAGGGACACCCTTGAGGCCCAGATTTCTCTCTGTCAAGTAGAGGCAGCAATATCCCCTTGGCAGGGTTCTGGTGGCATCAGCTATGACTTAGGTGTTTTGCTTACCATTGAGACTGGGGAGCGCTTCATGACTGCAAGCCAGAATGATGATAATGATGGTGAAGAAGATGAATCCACTACTTTATCATCTTTCATTTTTAGTGTTCAGGCAATCAAAGGAGTTAAGAATCTATCTGTAAGTAAAATGAATAAATTTGTAAATGTTACAAATAAGTTGTAATTATTAGGATTCAAGGGTCAAAGGAAAAATGGGCCTCCTTCAACTTGTTTTCCCTTTTTAAAAACACACACACATGTATTTTCATCAGTAATACAGTAATATAGTATCAGTGTAAAGATCAAAGCAACATAAAAGTAAATAAAAATCCAGTTCTTGGAAATGGCCCTGTTACATAGCATCAAAATCTTTTTCTCTGCACTGATAAACCTGTAGATGGAAACATACGCAGATCATTTTTCTTTTTTCACCAGTTATGAATCATACAATACACAATGTTTATGACTTTTTTTATAAACATAACCTGAAGATTGTTTTCTGTGTTAGTCTGCAACTTCTCCCTTATTGTTTCAAGGAGCTGAATACTACTTTATAAAGTATGGATCAACCATCTTTCATTTAGCCTTTTTTTTTCTTGGTGAGCATTTTAATTTTTTCAATTTTGTAATCTACAGTATGTGTTCCAGTATTTTGATAGATATATTACAAGACTAGATATCAGAAGTGGGTTTGCAGATCGATGGAGATGCCCATTTATAATGCTGGATTTGTCGATTTACTCCCCAACTGACAGAATGTATGAGAGTGTCTCAAACACTTGTCAAGAGTGCTTATTTTAAATTTTTAAGAATTTGTCAATTGGTGGCCTTTTATTTGCAGTGTTTTATTTATGAGTGAGATTGAGCTTTTAAGATAGTGCTTTATTTCTTTTGTATTTGTATCTTTTCTTTCTGTGACATTGCTTTTTTCATTAACTGAATTTTTTAGGCATTACTGATGATTTTTAAGAGCTTAAAAAATATCTAAGGACATTATGCTTTTTTCCAATTATCTCTTATATTCTTAATTTTTACGCTTTTTATTGTGCAAATAGTTTTACATTTTCTGTGGCTAAATTAGTTTGCTTTTCCATGTATGATTTCTTACTTTTACACTTTTCTTAGGAGATTCTCTTTGATGTTATATATATTTTTCTTTTTCCTTTTTAAGATACGTGTACCTAATGCCTTTCGAGGGCTAATAAAATGCCTGCTTTTTATTTAAACACACTTCTCTTATATGCATCCATCTGCTTCTGAATTTTAAATTCTACCCTGTTGATTTATTTGCTTTTTCTGTGTCAAAATTCACCCTTTTAACTATTATAGCTATATGAAGTACTTTCTTATCTAGTAGTGCTTTCACTTCAAGTTCCATTTCTCAAGATTTCTGCTTGGCCATTGTTATACTTTTTCTTCCCATTACTATTTTAGAATTAACCTAATTCCATCTAAAAACTGGTTGTGAGCCACCCAGCATTCATCAACCATGGAGTGAATAATCACTCTGTGGTTCATTCACATGGTGGAGTTGTTAAGCAAAAATTTTAAATGATTGAATTATCGATATATACAACCCCTTGACTGAATCTCAAAACAATTACATTCAATGAAGAAAGTTAGACACAGAAGAGCACATACTGTAAGATCTCGTTTATACAAACTTCTAGGAGAGGCAAAACAGACCCATGGTGGAACAAATTAGAAGGTGTTTGCCTCACAGTGGGAGTAGAGATCCATTGGCGGTGTATGAGAGAAACTTCTAGAGTGATGTTAATATTTCACAATTGATACCAGTTTGTGTTATATGAGTGTATCCATCCCAAACCTTAGGAAATGTTCACTTAATATCTATGTGTGTAATTATATGTAAGTTTTAAAAAACTGTAGAAAATATTGACTCTAGCTAATGATATGTACATGACATGTTTAGAGTGAAATGTAATGATGTTTTTCAACTTTGATATGCATTACCAAAGATGGATTGATGGGTGAATAGAGGAATGGATAGGTGGACATTTTGTGATAAAGCAATTATGGTAAATTATTAAGATGAATCTAGGTGGAAGGTATATGGATGCTCACTGTAAATTTTTTCAACTTTTCTTTGTCTAAATTTTTTCACAATAAAATATTGGGAGGAAATCCTGTTGAATTTTAGTCTTCTGGTGAATTAGTTGGAAGATAGCATCTTTATAAAAGTGATTCTACATTAAGATGTTTGTTGTGTCTCCATATATTCAAGGGTTCTTTTTGCTTTAAGTAAAGTTTTATGAGATTTACTTTTGGCAACTTTTGCACAATTCTTGCTGGTATTATATGATTTTATTCCTACTGTGAATTTTTCCCAATTACATTTTCTATTGGCTATTACTGTGTACAGAAAAGCTTGATTTTTATTTGTGGTATTTCATCTTCTGAACTTATTTAATTCTAAGGTTTAATGATTTGTTAAGGACTATCTTGGATTTTCTATATATGTGATCATTTTGTCAGGCACAAAATTGCCTGACCTTTTTAACTTCCTCTGTATTTTTCCATTCATTTCCAATATGGATTTCTCATTCTTTTTCTTATGTTATTGACAAACATGGGTGCCAGCAACAGCAAGCAGACCCACATGGAAAGGGCAGGACAAGTGGTGGAGTGTTGGCAGAAGTGTTGGAACCATGTTGGATCTGGAAGCCATCGTGAGGACTTTGAGGTGTGGGGAATCCCTGGAGGGTGTGTGCCTGGGAGTGACTCAGTCCAGTTCATCTGTTAAGAATCTTCTTTGAGGCCTCTTGAGGGATGGATGTATGAAAGCATACAGATTTGTAGTCTACCTAGAGAGTGCAGGCAGGAGATAGGTGATGTTGAAATGTAAAGGAGAGGAGAGGTCAAGGGTGACTCTGAGATATTAGCTTGAGCAACTGGGTGCCATTCAGTGTGGGAAGAAAAGGGGAGAGTAGGTGGAGGGAGTAGGATGGGGTTCATATCTGAGCATGTTTGTGATGCCTGTTCGACGTTCAGCTAGAAACATTTGGCACTTCAGGAGACTGCACTGTGTTGAACAATAAGTAACATTGAGGCTGCAAAGAACAAAGAGGACCTTTATAAAGCATCCTAAGAATTACAAAGCAGGAAACACAGATTTGGGTAAAACTGAAAGAATATTCCCGAGAAGACAGAGACAGGGTCTGATAAAGGCAAAAGCTATGAGGCTATACTCTAATACAAAAAAAGAAATATTTATTCTTAAGGGATAGGTGTTATGATGTTATGATTTGTTTTAGATTAAGGGTTGGATAAGTGTCTTGAGTTTCTGGCAAGTGTTTTGGATGTCTTCATTAGGACAATAAGTAGTCAAAAGGTCAGAGTCCATCCAGGTTGCAATGTGTATAAGTCACGCTTCCTCAATAGCCTTTCAGGTCTTTTGAGAGAGCTCTTTAGCAATACCAACTCCATTTGGAATTTTTCTTTCATAGTGGGAGGCACAGATTTGGAGGCAATCCATGTGTAGATGACTTGCAGAGGGGCCACATGAGCAATGCAGGTCAGCACTTGGGAGTTGAGATAAAGACAGAGTCTGACCCCAGAGCCCAGGAGGAGCATTCAGTGAGGGGAGGAGAGCCTGGTGAGTGTGGGGTTGGGAAGCCAAGTCTGGAGAGTGGTCAGAGGAAAGGAGTGATTCACTCCCAACACTGGGTCTGTCTGTGAGATCAATGCTATCCTGTGGGAATGGGGTGAAAGTCTGGAGGAGAGGTGTCAAAGGAAAAAGAAATGGGTATCTGGAACCCTGGGACTCATCTTTAGATTTTTTTTTTTCCTTAAGGGGAAACATGGGGATGGGGCAATTGCTGGGAGCTGAGTAAGCAAAGGGTGAGCTTTCCTTTTCAGTGCTGGGTGTGCTGTCTTGTAGGTTTATTGAGATGCTCCACTGAAGAGGGTAAACTTGACAAGGAAGGGCAGAAAGAAGACATGGAGGTCTGTGCCCCTAGGGAGAGGGTGCCCCCAGGAGGGGCACAGATGATTCACCCAAGGTGATGTGACCCCCCCTCCCTATTTTATGTGTGGAATACCCTCTTACACCTTCTCTGAAGATACTGATGAGGTTAATTTTAATGTATTCTACTCTTTCTCTATTAATTTCATTCTTGGATGTTTTCTTATTGGTTTGTTATGTTGGCACACCTGCATGATATTCACTTCCCTTGGGCATGTGGTACTGAGCATCAGTTTTCAACTGCTGGACTAGATGAGTCTTGCTTTCCTCCCAGGTAGCTCAATGCTAAAGAATCTACCTGCTAATGCAGGAAACACGGGTTCAATCCCTGAGTTAGGAAGATCCCCTGGCGGAGGAAATGGCAACCCACTCCAGTATTCTTACCTATGAAACACCATGAACAGAGGAACCTGGTGGGCTACAGTCCATGGGGTCACAAAGAGTCTGACACAACTGAGTTATTGACATGCAAAACATCGTCTCCTCCCAAGGAGAATTCCAGTGCCATGAACTGGCCCAGGTGACTGTGGGAATGACATTGGGCTGGGTAAGGCAAACTGGTGGCTTACCTTCTGGAGTGGGGCCCATCTTCACCTTCTGATCTCTGACTCTAGCCTCTGGGGCCTACAGTGTGAATCCTCCCTTCCCTCCTCAGCCCAGCCTGGGGAGGTGTCAGTGCTTAGACTGGCTACTCAGGCTGCAGCTCCCAGCCCACCCACCATTGGACTTTCCTCCAGCTCTGAGGCTGGTGTATTACCCAGACCCCTCTCTCCTTCACACCTTTGTGTGCTGTGCATAGTCGCTCCGTCGTGTCCAACTCTTGCAACCCCGTGGACTATAGCGCATCAGGCTTTTCTGTCCATGAGGATTCTCCAGGCAAGAATACTGGAGTGGGTTGCCATGCCCTCCTCCAGGGGATCTTCCCAACCCAGGAATCAAACCCAGGTCTCCTGCATTGCAGGCTGATTCTTTACCATCTGAGTCATCAGGGAAGCCTCTTCAAATCTTCGGTTGTTATTATCTTTGCTCTTGTTTCTCCATCCATGTGGGCCTCTTTCTCTTTCTCTTTGGCAGTAATTATGATCACTTCCTGATGGTACTTTCTACTTTCAGCTGCTTCCTGGATTTATTTTTGTGAATAATTCTTTCTCTTTATCTCAAATGAGCATGTGAGTGTACTTCCCATCTTGATCAATTTTTTTTCAGCAATCACTTCCTTGGAGACCGTGTCTCCTCTTATAATGTCAACTCACTCTCCAAACCAATGTCTCCACAATTGTCTAAATCTTGGTGGTCCCTGAAACAAGTTTACCTTCTTTACCAGTTGCATCTCCTTTTGAACTCTTCTGTTGGGGGAACTCTTGCTCCCATGTTGTATATTCCTTTCATCTGAGACTCACATGGTCATTGCTTTATCCACAGAGCTGTGGTCTCAGGATTTCAGTCTGGTGCCTCAGGCACGGTGCCTCTTGTCTCCACCACTGTCACACTTCTCTCTCTTTACTTGAGGGACTCCCAGGCCAAACCAATGGCCCCTTCCTCCCTCGGGTCGCACTCCAGTTGAGCCCAGTGTGTCTTTGAATCTGACTGTGTCCTCTAGAATTCCCCAGTGGTCCAGCTCTCTGACACTTTCTGCAGCTCCCCACTGCCCACTGGCCATACCCTGGTGTAGAAGACACAACAAGAAGAGACACAGGAAGCTCCTTGAGAGAAAGGTCTGCAGGGAAATATTACTTTTCCAATACATTGTCAATAAATCCTCCCCCCCCCCCTCATGCTGCACCCTGCAAAGATAGTGAATATATCTTTTACCTGCAGTGAGAACTTAAAAAGAGAACTATTCTTTTAGACCATGCAGGCCTCATCTAAGAATGGGAGTGGGTTGGGAACTGACCCCAAATCTAAAATTGACCCTTAAGAGAAAAATGAAAAATCTTCCGACCAATGTGGGAAAGCTCGTTAGGGCACAGGGAAGCCTGTGTTTTTGTCTTGATGCTGTGAGGAAGCTGGTGGCCAGGGCGACAGTTGGAAGACTGGCAGACAGGCACATCTCTGCTCCCATGTGACACGCTGGGACCCGAGTCCCCCTATAATTAGGAATCCCAGATGCTGCGGTCCCAGCCTGCCCACCACAGGCAGAGCTCCCAGCCTCCTCCCTTGGAGGATATTTTGGATCAGGGGTTTTGATTTTATTTTTGCGTGAGATCCGCCTTGGATGACAACACCAGGATTGATTGATGGCCCGCACCAAGCTGCCTCTTTCACCGCTTTGCTGGGGGGGCAGGCCTGGGCTGTGGCTTCAGTCAACGGCAGCAGGAGGCCAGCTGAGATAGCTGCGGAATCCCACAGACGGTGCCTGATTTCCGGCAGATGTCCCAGATACCAGGCAGGAGAGCACACCACAAGAATGGTTGCGTAAAAAAAGGTCTGCTCAGTGTGACCTGCCAGCCACAGGATTGTTGCACCCAGCTTGGAGTGTGGACAGAGCCAGACAGGGCTGAGCCCGCAGCCAGAATCTCCCTTTTCCCATGGCAGATGCCCCAGGCTGTCAGTCCAAGCTTCTTCTTCCCCAACTCCTGTCCCCTGGGGCCTCTGCATAATCTAATCTTGAATGAAGGAGCCAAGCTATGCAGATAGCCCTTTGTTCTTCCAGGGCTGATTCTGATGCTGAGGGTAGGACCTGGAAGACTGCACCAGAATTAATAACCAATAATCACCCCCCTCCCTGCCAATGACTGCCCTCTCTGCTCCCGGCATGAACAGCTGTTGGCTGGTTCTTTGGGACCACCAGACAGCACAGGCCCAGGATGGGGATGTGGCAAGGGCCACAGGACAATGCTTTGTTTTTTTGGAGCTCATACTGGGGACCAGGGTGTGAGTACCTGCACAATGAACAGATAAGCAAGTTGATAGTATGTTGTACATGTATGTTAAGTCACTTCAATCATGTCTGACTCTATGCAACCCCATGGACTATAGCCCAGCAGGCTCCTCTGTCCATGGGATTCTCCAGGCAGGAATACTTGGAGGGGATTGCCATGCCCTTCTCCAGGGAATCTTCCTGACCCAGGGATTGAACCCATGTCTCCTGACATGGATTCAGCACGTCTCCTAATCCTAACCCTGCACTGCAGGCAGATTCTCTGCTGCTGGGTGACCAGGAAAGCCAACACAGTATGTTAGTGTTAGTCACTCACTCAGTCGAGTCTGACCCTTTGCGATCCCGTGGACTATAGCCTGCCAGGCTCCTCAGTCCGTGAGAATCTCCAGACAAGAATACTGCAGTGGGTTGCCACTTCCTTCTCTAGGAGATCTTCCCAACCTAGAGATCGAACCCTGGTCTCCCATATTGCAGGCAGAGTTTTACCATCTGAGCCACAAGGGAAGCCCCACATAGTATGTTGGATGGGGCCAAATGTACTGGAGAAAACCCCCAGGAGAGTGAAGGCAAGAGGAAGCAGGGTGGGCAGGGGGTGGCTGCATGGAGCTTGAGACGCTGCTGGGAGAAGGCTGGTGAGGTGCATTTGCAGGGGAGGGCTGGGGCAGCCAGGCCATCCTCTGGGGTTCACATCCCTTCCCTACTCCACCCCCCGACACAGTCCTCATTGTAGAAGGGGCTGGGGCCTTGCAGATGGGGAAAATGAGGCTGAGGGTGTCACTGTTTGGAGACCCCAGGAAGGAATTTGAACTAGGTCTCCCTGGTCCCTATACAAAGAAACACAGGAAGAGAATTGCTGTGAAAACGGAGAAAACCAGAGGACTTCAGATTATACAGATTTATTATTGTAAAGCACACAAATTACCCCAGATAAATAGCGAAGCGGGCAGGACAAGCTCCCTCTGAGCCTCACCTCAGCCTCTCCCTCCCCCCTTCCCCTCAGGTCATTCCTGAGCATCGGCTCGTGCCCTCCACAGTTTTTCTGGCTCTGCTTCTCACTGTCTTGTCTGCGTCCTCCCTTTCCTGACTTACCCTCTCTCCTCCCTACTGCTACTACCTCTTCTCCTTTCTCTCCTGTTTTGGAGCAGGTGATGAGATCTTTTTTCTCCCTTTGGTCAGGACCTCACCAGCACGCTCATCTTTCCAGTGGGATGCACCAAGCTGCCGCACCTGTGAAATGGGCTCTGGTGCTCCCCAGAGAAGCCACATGCTCCCCAGAAAGGTGCAAGACAGACTGAGAGGGAGTATTTTGGAGGACAGAATACATGATCGAACTGCCAATCCAGGGCTCAGAGAGCCACACTGAAAGAGGGCTGTGTGTGTGTGCTTAGTCACTATGTCTGACTCTTTGCAACCCCATGGACTGTAGTCCAGGCAGGAAGACTACACTGCGTTGCCATTTCCTCCTGCAGGAGATCTCCCCTACTCAGGGACTGAAATCACAGATCCTGCCACATCTCCTGCATTGCAGGCAGATTCTTTACCACTAGCGCCACTTGGGAAGCCCATAAGTGGACTGGGATCCCCTAAAGAGTTAGACAGCAGTCAAAAAGACAAAAAGACCGGCTCCTCTCACTTCCACACCTGCAAGTGGCTGACTGCCTGGAGAGAGAACCAGGCGAGGAGACAAGGTCTCATGTGGCAGCTTCTCATCTGTGTGACCTTGAGCATCAGCAGGCCTCTCTGTGCCCAGCGCTCTGAGGGTGACAAAACCTGGCCTGTGTTTCCTTTGCCTCCCCGGTGGGGTTGCAATGAGAGAATAAAGTCTGAAGATATGTTGTAAGGCACACCCTGTGAATTCCATCTTAACTAGTGTGTTGTTGAGTTTCAAGGGGATATGGACATACTGGGCTTCCCAGGTGGCCCTAATGGTAAAAAACATACCTGCCTATGCAGGAGACTTAATGGACAAGAGACATGGGTTTGATTCTTGGGTCAAGAAGATCTCCTGGAGGAGGGAATGGCAACCTACTCCAATATTCTTGGCTGGAGAATCCCAAGGACAGAGGAGCCTGGAGGACCACAGTCCATGGGGTCTCAGGGAGTCAGACCTGACTGAAGTAACTTATCACACACATACACACACACAGGCATATTATTGCCAAGATGAACCTTGTTCCTGTCTTACTTACCATTGCTGGATAAATTTTTCCCTTTTTGAACAGCAGACTCCTTTGACAGTGTGAAGTCTGTGGGCTTCTTTTCAGAATGATATTTTTTAATACATGTACACAGTCCTCTATGTATCTGTTGGCAACAATGCCACGTGTCCTGCAAGCACTTGAGATTTCTCAGATGACAGGACCTTGAGAACTGCTTATCCAGCTGTGGTTTGTTGCCCACAGTCATATTTACAACCAAGGTCAGCACTATGTTTCAGTTAGAGGTGAATGAAAATAAAGATTCATTTCCCCATCTTATTCCCCTGTACCACCCATAGACTCTTGCAGGGTCTGTGGCTCCAGGGTAAGCATGTTGGAATCAGAATTATGATCTCTGGACATTTTATTTGGACACGTGGAAAAAGTGATTATAATATTAAGGGGCAAAATAAGAAGAAAATTCTACATTTTTAGTGAGTTTTTTGTCATTGTCTTTCCGTTTTTAAAATTACCCACAGAGGAAACTATTTCCAAGTAGGGCTGAGTTCCTAACTGATCTTTCAATTTCCATCTTAAGGTGTAAAATGGTCCTTCTAAGGAGGTGGGCAAAGAGAGTCAAACATCTCCTTGGGGGTTCTGCTTCTTTAACGTGGGCTCTAGTGTTCTTAGAGGATCAGACCAGGTAGGTCACAGAGGGTCAGATCTTGGAAGAGGGAAGGGCATTCTGAGGTGGAGTGTAAGGCAATCTGCCCATGATTTGTGGCAAATTCCAGACAAACAGCTTCTTCGGGAAAGTATATTTCCCCAAACAAGGCTAAAAGAACACTCAACATTGCACAATTCCCCTACTGACAATTCCTGTGTTGATAACAATTGTAAAGATGCATGTTGAATAAGTGACGGGTGATACTGTCTCAAAAAAGCAATATAGAATGTGACATGGAGAGAATAACAATTTTAATTATTAATAGGACTTGTGAAATAGATGTAGGAAACTATATTGATACCTTTCATTTTCATTCAACAGCCCCAGATAAAGTGCAATTTGTTTACTCCTTTCTTCACTAACTAATAAAACAAAATTCCCCAGAGAAAAAAGCCTTCATGAATTGTTGGAGGTCATCCTCTGTGTTTCACCCCGTATCACGTAGCCCTGAAGTTTTGTTTGTATCAGGATATCTGTCTCAGGCATACATTTGCAGCAGGATGGAGAGTTGCCGCTTGCATTGAGCAGCACTGGGAAGAGGGGCTTGGAAGACTTTCCAAGAATGCAGTAAAGCAGAGTGCAGGCTGGGCCCTTGGAACACACACATAACCTGGTGAGGGGTCTGCTGGTGTCCACAGTCTCCAGGATAAGGGTGGTGCTCACAGCTTGTTACGTGTCAAAGGCTGGGCTGCTGCTTCTGAAAGATTGGACACTTCCATCCTTAGGGATCAAATCCCCACTGTTGGGGTAGAAATTAGATTTCTAGCTTGACTCACCACTCAGTGTTGGCTCAATTCACCTCTTCCGCTTCGGGGCTGGCCTTAGAATTCTCTATGGGTGGGGACCAGAGGGAAGATGCATTGGGCACATCTCACACTTTAGCATGTCCTTGCTTTTACTTCTCCTGTAAAAAGAGACAATTCTTGATTCTTAACATAGCTCGTGAAAACACTGTGAAGACTCATCTGATGATGTCCCCTAGAGAAAGAGCTATGCTGGAATAATGTATTATCTATTTGCTGAAAGGGTTTCCCTTATAGCTCAGTTGGTAAAGAATCTGCCTGCAGTGCAGGAGACCTGGGTTAAATTTCTGGGTTGGGAAGATCCCCTGGAGAAGGAAATGGCAACCTACTTCAGTATTCTGGCCTGGAGAATCCCATGGACAGAGAAGCCTGGCAGGCTGTAGTCCAGTCCATGGGGCCACAAGAGTCGGACACGACTTAGTGACGAAACCACCACATTTGCTGAAAACTGCCATGTGGTTAGGAAGTCATTTTTCGAATCATTTCTGTTCTTGTCACATGGTGTGTTTTTCTTCTGCTCTCAGCTCTTGCCCCCATAAGTCCTTGCTTTTGGGACTTTTGGGTTCCCATTGCCCCAGAGCCCATGCAGGGGTTGATGGCGTGAGCTGTAAAAGGAGGCGCTTGGTGCCCCTTGAAAGTGCAGAGACACTGTGCTGCCTGGCTCCCTGACTCCAATTTCTCTTCCTCTGTGACAAAACCCAGGGGCACCATGTTCTGACTGATCACGAAAACACAAGAGGTAAAAGCATTCTGGGCACTGGTGTCTCACTCTTTCTGGTGAGACACTTTCACAGTTGCCATGGGGGGAAAACAAGCATTCTTGGTGATGCCACTTCTGCTTTTTTTTTAGGTTGCAAAATAACTTGATTTCTAATTTCTGGTAGATGGTCTTTCCCCCTGAGTAAAGAGCTCAGCCAGGGCTCTGGCCATGCTTGCTTCTCCAGGACAAAACAAGGTGCTCTCTCATCGACTCTGTGGGCAGTGGTCCCAGCCCTGCCTGGACAATACGATCCCTTGAGGAATTAAAGTCAAACAGATGCCCAGTGCTGCCCGTACCAGAATTTTGGACCAACAGTTCTGCTTGGGGCCTGGCAGCAGAAACTTCCCAGTTCCCAAGGGCTCTGCTGTGCAGTCATGCTTCCAAATCACCATCAAGCTCATCATTTCTTCAGTGGCACCTATGACATCCAGGTGTTCTATTTCCACTCTGTTCTCCTTACTTCAGAACATCAAACTTCAAGGTATCTGAAGTCTGTGTTTTCTGAATGCTTCACATTCTAAGTCTGCCCATGTAAATCTGGATGTTGGGGAAAGCCACACACAAATTACTTTGAAAACCAATAGTTAGTTATCGCTTATAAAAACTTAGCTGCATTTTCAAACTGCTTTTGCTGGACTAAATCAGAACACATATATTTCCAAACTTTGGGGAGAGTTGTGAAATTGCTTTTTCAGCCTGTCTCCATGGCCAGCTCTTCCTCTTATGTGACTGAAGGTGCTGGGTAGGTATTGCTGAGCCCCTGGATTGTCAGCCACTTTGGGCTCTGAGGCAGGCCCAGGAGTGACCTAGATTGACCACAGGCCCAGGGCCTTTCCAGGGTCCAGGCTCTTTATCTTCTTCCTCTTCTATGTCTGCCAAAGAGAAAGAAAGGATGAGACGAAGGAACATGTGCCAGTTCTTTCTGTGACTTAATTTGTCACTTCAAGAGCCACATGCTCCAAAATCAACCACTTATTCCTGACTCCTGAATCCACCACTGGACTTCAAAGACAATCTTACAGAGCAGTTTTAGGGTCACAGACACGTTGAGGGGAAGGGAACTCTGTTCAATGTTATGTGCCAGCCTGGATGGGAGAGGATAATGGATAATGTATATGTACGGCTGAGTACCTTTGTCATCCACCTAAAATTGTCACAGCATTGTTAATGGGCTGTACTTCAATATAAAATAAATTTAAAAAAATGGAGGGGAAGGTACAGAGATTTGCCGTGTTACCTCCTGCCCCTACAAGTCCACCTCCCTCTTTATCAATGTCCCCCAGCAGACGATATATTTGTTACAGCTGTGAACCTACTCTGATGCATCATAATATCTCAAGTCCATAGTTGATATTAGGGTTCACTCTTGGTGTGCATTCTGTGAGTTTGGACAAAGGTATGATGACATATATCCACTATATGTATAAGTATCCACTATACTATTAGTATCTTGTGGAATAGTTTTACTGCCTTAAAATCCTCTGTACTCTACCTATTCATCTGCCCCCTAAACCCTGGTGACCACTGAACTTTTTGTGTCTCCATACTTTTGCCTTTTCCAAAATTTCATATAGTTGGAATCATACAGTATGTAGCCTTTTTAGATTGCCTGCTTTCCACTAGTAATGTCTGTTTAATATTCTTCCATGAATTTTCATGGCTTGATAGTGTATGTCTCGCTATGAATAGCATTCTATTGTCTGGATGTATTACAGCTTATGGGCTTCCCTTGTGGCTCAGTGGTAAAAATCTGCCTGTAATACAGGAGCCT
This sequence comes from Aepyceros melampus, assembly GCA_006408695.1. Taxonomy (NCBI): domain Eukaryota; kingdom Metazoa; phylum Chordata; class Mammalia; order Artiodactyla; family Bovidae; genus Aepyceros; species Aepyceros melampus. The sequence goes on from SJXQ01010609.1 coordinate 439,272, forward strand.
CAGGAGAAGTGGGTTCAATCCCTGGGTCAGGAAGATCCTCTGAAGGAGGGCATGGGACAACCTACTCCAGTATTCTTACCTGGAGAATCCTATGTACAGAGAAGCCTAGCGGGCTACAGTCCATATGGCTGCAAAGAGTCAGACACAATTGAAGTGACTTAGCATGCACGCATGCACTACTCCTTATACGTCCATTCACCTACTACAGGACATCTCGGTTGCTAGCAAATTTTGGCAATAGTACATAAAGCTGCTATAAACATTTGTGTGCAGGTTTTTGTGTGGACAGAAGTCTACAGCTCCTTTAGGTGAACACCAAGGAACATAATTGCTGGATCAAACAGTAAGAGTTTACTTAGTTTTGCCAAAAACTGCCAAACTGTCCTCCACCGTGGCTGGAACATGTGTGTTCCCACCAGCAGGGAAGCAGCGTCCTGCTGCTCCACGTACCAGGTGATCTTTTATAAAAGGCCATTCAGTTTGCAGCAGAGGTGATTAGATTCCTGTTTAAAACAGAAGAAAGAAACATGTGATGAATGTAAGAGGGGAGGGAAGTGTATCGCTGCTGGATAGATTTGCTTTTACTCCCTTTGCTTCAGCTATGCCCACCATTCAGGCAGCCAAGATTGAAAGCTGGTGGCTGGTGCCTATCACTGTCAGTGGTGATGGCAGACTAGGCCACCCGGGATGCCCTTTTACCTCCAAGAGGTCTTTCTTGTATAGTTGCCTCGCTGTTGAAATAAGCACCAATCTAATCTCCAGTTTTTACAGATCTATTTTAAGTGGGTGGATCATTTTAAAGAGCAAGATTGGAACATATTCACAGGTGAGTGGACATTCTCCACACCCGTCTTCCTGGGCGACTGTCACAGGATGGAGTCCTGTGGACCCAGGCAGATCTCCTTACTGTGAGCAGTGTTCCTATCACAAAAGGAATACGATTGACTTAGATCCGGATAAGAGCCTAGAGGAGTCCTAGTGCAGTGGACACGTGATCAGTGAACCCAGCTCTGAGTTGAAAAATAGTGACCACCCCAGCTGGCAGGACTGGTGCCCTGAGGTACCCCACCTGCTCCCAGGGCCGATGATCCCTGCTCTGGGAGTTAGAGGGCACCTTGAAGACTTCCTCTATCACGTTTTCGGACACGGAAACTGCTTGCCTCCTGAAAGTCCTTTGCCTTGACCCTCGGGCATCTTTTTCCTTATAAGCGTGCGGCTTTCTCCGTATTTCCTTTTCCGCTGTGCAGTGAGGCAAATTAGGGTCATGGTGACACAGACTGTGCTTTCTGATGGCTAGTCTTCGGTGCTACTTGTCAATTCAGGAGATACCAAGTTCCTATGAAACTAGGTTTCTATGAAAGTGAGTATTACTGTAGGTGAATAAACACATACAAAGACATGAATCAGATAGGATAACCACTGATGGGAAAACGGCCATCTAGATACATTCATGTACATACAAATGAAACACTAGTGAAGCACAGTTCATCCTTTTAAATTCATCACTCCTAATTTAGGTCCGTCTTTGAAGCAATTTGACTTAGCAGGATATTTGTTTGCAGTCAATGTTTTAAAAAATGGATGTGATCGTTTCTTCAAAATCTTTAGAAATACTTTTTCTGCACTTACAGAGGGAATATTCTTATAATTCTTGGTACAAGTTCTTACTCTCTCTAGGTTTTGTTTTTGATTTGAACAAAGTGGAGAATTTTGGAGACATGCTCTGAGGCTGAATACTTCTTACAGGAGACAAGAATTTGAGCAGAGGTTGCCTGGCTGGGAGGGGCTGGTGCTGGTTGCTTTTGTTGTTGGCTGGAAGGCAGCAGGAGGGGTACCTGGAAGGATGTCTGAGGGTCAAAATAGCTGGTTCTTGAATCTCATTCATTAACTGGGAGATTTTGTTGATTATTCATCTTCCTTGGGCTTCTGCATCTTCATCTGTAAAACACAGACTGGAACACTCAGCTTTAATCTTTAGTGATTAAAGTAACCACAGGATTGAATGGGGAATGTGTAAAAGCCACCTGTCACATAGCAAATGCTCAATAAATGTGAGCCATTATTATTCTGCTTGCTTCTAAGGGAGCACAGCACCATGCCCCTGAGAAACACAGAGTAAAATAAACAACAGGATACCTGTCGGGACTGCGTCCCAGTACAATTCAGTTTCCTAGGATTTACCGTTATAATTACTTAACTCCTACAATGCAGCAGTGGGGCTTAGCTCTAAGAGAAGAATGACTTCACATTGGTAAGGGAAGAGATGCCACTTCGAAACCCGGTTGAGACTTGCCAGTTCTTTGTGTGCACAGAACAATGAGCTCAGAGGCTGGGGGCAGAGCAGATGGCAGCAAGCCCATTCGCCAGCCACAGGCACATCTCCGCTTGCTCTGAGGCCATCACACAGACGTCTCCCAGTGAGTCAGGGCCTGGAAGAGCTGGTGTGTCATGTCGTAATGAGGCAGGAGTGAGACCCTACCCATTGTGGATAAAGTGCGGTTTTGTTTCTTAACGCGAAGCTCAGCTTTTCAGGTCCCTTCCCATGTATTTGCCTCTAGAATTTCACCAGGCACGTACCAGAGCTGACATGTAACAGCACAGCAAATAGCTCCACATCATCTCCATCCATAAACACTCTCTGCCTTTTAAGAATTTCTTAGTCAGTCATCACAGTTTGCCAAAGATAGTTTTGCCCAAGACTGATTTATTTCCTTTGTACCCATAAACCATCAGACATCACTTTCTATTTTTTTATTTTTAGAGTGAATCAAACAAAAACATTTAACTTGTGCTCATGCAAATTATTTGTTTTTGCTTTAAAATATGCTATTTTTTCTACACACCTAAGTATGTATACATATATATGTGTGTATATATATATATATATACATATATATTGTACTAAGTTCCTCAGATCGAACCTGGCTCTCGCGCATTGCAGGCAGACTCTTTACCAACTGAGCCACCAGGGAACCCTGTAGAGTCTGCCTGCAATGCAGGAGGCCCAGGTTAGATCCCTGGGTTGGGAAGATCCACTGGAGGAGGGCATGGCAACCCACTCCAGTACCTTGCCTGGAGAATCCCCACGGATGGAGGAGCGTGGCAGGCTATAATCCATGGGGTCACGAAGAGTTGGACACGACTGAGTAACTAACACTATGAAATTATATATATATATATATATATATAATGGTCTGTTACCTGTTAATTGTTGTTGTTCAGTCTCCCAGTCATGTCCCATGGACTGTAGCATGCCAGGTCTCCCTGTCCCTCACCATCTCCTGGAGTTTGCCCAACTTCATGTCCATTGCATCATTGATGCTGTCCAGCATCTTGCTAATAATTACTAATACTTTACCCAGATGTAATAGCTCAAAAGCCCCCAAAATGGATGACTTGATTTTAAAACCTTTAGGCATCATCTAATGCCTGTGAGGAAGCAGGAAAGGAGGCTTGTGAGAGGGTAGTACATTCAGCCTTGTCCTCCTGTGATTTTCTTGCATGGGACGTACACAAACTGTTACCCATCCAAGTGGACATTAGAAAAATAAGGGCCCTGGGGTGATGGCAATCAAAGTTGCTACCTGTCCTTCAGGACATTCTAAGCAAATGCTTATTTGTCTCAGATTCTGAACATGTGATGGGGAGTAGCTAATAGTGGCAGTCTTTTTTTTTTTTTTTTTGACATCTGTGAACTAATACAAACTGGTTAACTATGTTCTTCCCTTTCTTCTCTCTTCCTTCCCTCCTTCTTACACTCCTTTTTTTGTTGCTGTTCTGGTCAAGTCCTGTCTCTCACTTATTTGCAGTATAGAAAGGACAAAACTACTCTGGGGACATTACGTGCATTAGATAGACATTAGGGATGATTGTTAATTACCAGCAGGACTGCTCCTGTGCCAGGAACAAACTCACTTGTACCTACTTAAAAGGCTGATGTGATTCATGTGTGCTGAGTTCACCCTTTGCTTTGAGTGCCAGGTAGGATTGTCTCCTCCACAAGCATTATCCAATTAGTGGGATGGGCCTCCCTGCTGGCATGCCTGCTGGTTGCTCATGCTAGGCTTCCAAGGGTTGTCATGGAGACCATCAGAGCTGCTGCCCTTAAACTGCAAAGGGATCTCTTAAATAGGGAGGCCTAACCAGGGCCCCCAGACTAAACTATGGCTGCAAGTCTCAGACTCCTACAAAGACAGCATGTCTCAACCAATGCCTAGATATCAGAGCACCTGAATAACAATGCCTGGATAACAGACTCCAGCTGATTCACAAAGCAGGGGAAACCTTGAACTTTCCTGGCTCACTTCTGTGTCTAACTACACCCTGAAACCAGGTGCTGAACATCAGCTGTGTTCCCAAGATGCTCGGCCCTAAAGCCAAGTGGGTCTATTCTGTCCTTGGGGCTTATACTATACAACACTGGAAAAGTGAGAATCAGGCAGAATGAAGCTAATTAGATTTTCCTGGTCCATCCCAAATCATTTCAAGATTGTAAGAGGTAGACTGAAGAAGCACTAGTAGAATCATCATGGAAGAGGGTTCTAGAGATATCCTTCACCACGCCTGACACAAACCATTTATCAGACTGGCACATTAGGCTCTTATTAGTTGATGTCCTGTCCAGTAAAAATTACTGAGGCTCTTTTCTTTAGTTTACATTATACATCAGACCTGTGTTCTCTCTCTGTATTCTTCCTTCAATCCTCATACTAACCCATGGTGGTAGTTAATACGATGATCAATTTTCAGATGAAGAAACTGCGAGCCAGTGGCAGAACTGGGATCTAGACCAGATGTATCTGGCTCAAAAGCTCATGGCCTTGTCTGTGCTCTATACTGCAGCAAGATAAGGGTAGACATTCCCCAAAAGGTGCTTCTCAATATGCATTTTCCCCTCAAATAAATGTGGCAAACACTAGCTGTAAGCTTCTGTAATGTGACTTCTTTTCATAAAGGCCCTCTAATTTTCTCTAGTGAACTTTGAATGTCTAGCAGAGTAGATGCAGCTTGCTTAAACCACTACTAGCATCTCACAAAACAGTGATCCATAGAACATAACTTTATACAATGTCAGGGGAAGGTAATCGGACACATTGGACGGGAGAAGGTATGGGTAAACAAGGACAGGGCCAAGATATTGAGAGAGAAAAGCAAAGAAGGGGCCCTGAAAGCAGGAGATGGGGTCCAGAGGACAAAGCTCTTCCTCTACACCCCCAACCCTGCAACACGCACACAACTTGCCAAAATGGGCTCTACATGTACGCATTAACTTTTATCCAAGGAACTTAGAGGGAAAAGTATTAGTAAATCATGTTTTTTGTTTCTTGTCTGCAAATCAAATTTCATCCACAAAAACAAAGATCAAGACTAACAATGTCTTAAAGAATCAATGGCCAAGAAACAGCGGATATTTGGTCCACAGCAGATTTGTTTTTCTTACAGACTTGCTTATTCAGAGAAGTCATTTATGCAAAAGTCACAGAAAAAAAATATGACATGACATTGTGGGAAGTTCTAGCCATTCAGTGAGGTTATCAAGATAACTAGTACCAGTGGCCAATAGCAAATATTTCCCTTTGTCCAACACCATGGCAATATGAACTTCACCTCTTCATAGAAAATGGGGAAGGGAATTATATCAGTGCAGGGCAGAGACAGCCAACTCTCTTCAATATCCATTTTCCCTTTTTTCCTTTAGTAGTGGAATCCCTCGGAGCTTTAAACTGGGCACATGGATAAGCAATAGCATTTCCCAGTCTCCTTTGCCACTAAATATGATCACATGACCAAGTATGGGCCAGTAAGATGGGAGAAGAAGTGATGCTGCTTAAAAAAAAACAGGAGACCATCCACTACTGCTCCCTGCCCATCTTCCAGCTGGGAAAAATGTAACAATTGGAGTAGCTGTTCGTGACGGAGCAGTGGCATCAGCCTGAGCTGTTTGCCTTTGACATCTTATGTTAGAAATAAAATTATTTCAGCCACCATATTTTCAGGTCTTTGTTATAGGGATTCAGTCTATATTCTAACTCAAGCAGTCCAATGGTCAAGGTCAATTTCAGATGAACCATTAGTATAAGAGAATTTCCCACTTCTTCCTTCTTCTGTCTTTGTCTCTCACTCTCTGGCTCCCCCACCCACCACTACCCACCAAAGTTAAAACACTAACTGGCCATCTTCCACGTGTCTAAACCTGTGTGTGGTCTCCTGTTTTCATATCTCAGTTAATTCAGCTAAATGCAGTCTTGAAGGAAGAGATTAAGGGGTTTCAGAAGCTATATAGGCATGATGTTGACCACTCCTTTGACAACTGAGGGTACAACTCAGCTCTCATTTAAAAGACACAATGAGAGTCATTTTATCTTAGTCCTTATTTTTGTCTTAAATGATAACTGAGCAGAAATTGTTTCATCTGGAAAATAACAGGGGTAAATAATAAATGGGCTTTCCTCACTTGAGCCAGAGGACACAGAAGGCAGAACAAAACATGCATAGAGCAAACAGAATGGGGAGTGTGTGTGGCCTGGTAGAAGCAGACCTGGAGGTCTGGACACCCAGGGCTCAGCTTCTGCTCAGGGTCTCGATGTTTGCAGAAGGAAGGAGAGAGGTTCTTAGTCCCCTCTCCCCTCACCATGATCAGATCAGGGGCAGCTTGGAGTTTTCAAAGATGGCTTCAAGGACAGCTCCCATTCCACAAGCTTATCTGCAGTGTGGCTTACCATCCTCCCGTCAAGAGCTGGAGGTCCCGATTTCTTCCCTGGACTGTACCTACTTGTGGGAACTAGCTGGTGATTGATGGTGTATGGTTGTGACAATGCATGGAAAACTAAGTCTTCAAAGAGGCCCCAGCAATGGTCACGCCGTGAGCAGACCCAGCCGTGGGAGAAGCTGCATGCGGGCTCTCTGAAGTGCAGGCTCAGGGAAACCTAGCCTCTGGGTCACACAGAGAGGCTGCTAGATGATTCCAAACCCAGCCTCTGAGTCAGCCCAGCTGAGCCCCACACAACCCAGAGAAGAGGCATCTTCCTCCATCACACCCCTAGCCCTGTCCCTGACCCTCAGAATCTGTGATCGTGAGTTGTTATTTTACATCACAGAATTGGAGGTGGTTTGCCATGCTGCTGTAATAGTGAAAAGAATTTAATATCCTTCCCACAAAGTACAGTTTTAGAGTGAAATGAAAAGCACATCTTGAAAAACATACCCTGAGTTCTTAGTCATCTGGAAATTTCCTAGTTAAAATATCAAGGTGGAAAAACCACCCCACACATAGATACTTGGTGGCTGGAAGAAAGTTCATTGGGTAGTAATACTGAGAGGGCCTCATTAGGTGAAGGCAGAAATGCAACACCCTGGACCCCAGGGAAAGATCCTTCCTGCATTCATGAGTCCAGCATTGGTCTTTATGGAAGGTTAGCAGCAACAAGACAAGCTTGAGGCCAGGGAACGCTAGAAAGAGGACTCCCAGAGTGTGAAGAGTTTGGGAACTGTAATTTTATACATATTCCCTTAATTATATTTGTTCTCACCCACAGCAATTCCATGTGATGCTTCCTGCTATCTTCCAGGCACCTACCTTGTCAGGGCCACCTGCCTGGTGGGTAAAGGGGTCAAAGTGGGGTCAGTGTGAGCACAATGTCACACTCCACGAATGTCTCCCCAGGAGACGCTGGGGGCTCTCACTGACTTCGAGGCTGTGAGATCCAGAAGGGCTGGCTCTGAGGGTACAGGTGAAGCTGTGGGTGGTTTTAGACCTGCAGAGACCAGAGGGTCAGGTCAGTGCATGCAGACTCCTGCCCCCCTCCCCCCACCACTGCCATACTGCTGCTGCTCAGGGCTGAGGACCCACCAGAACTTACAAGCTAAGTGTCACTGGCTCAAGGATTCCTGAATTCTGCTTAGTCTTGCTAAAGATTAGTGCAAATCTCAACTGGCAATATTTTGTACATTTTTACTTCTAATTTTGTTTTGTTTAGGATGAATTCTAATCTTTGAGGAGGAGTGAATCCTCTATTTGAAAAACTAAAATTGAAGGTATACAGAGGTCTCTGGACCAGTGATTCACAATGAAAAGATTTGTTTTCATTTATTTTATTTTATTTTTTAGCTAGGAATTCTACTGCATTTAATATGAATCCATATCTATATCTATATCTATTTGCCAGGTAGTGCATTCCCATGGGCCATAAGTCCAATCAAGCCTCGAGTGACCATTTGCCTCCTTCTCTCCTCTCTGTCTCATGCCCTCCTCCAGTCCAGGTCTCCATCTTCTAGAGCTTTGAGTGAATCCTTCCAGATTTTCCATACGCAAGTGTAAGAAAATGTAATAACATTTCTTTTATTTTCCTTCTTTCATACAAAGAGTAGTATTTTTCACCTTTGCTTCCCAAGGAGTAAGTATTAACCCATAAATTTCACACTATTATTCACTTCTAATGGTGCTATGATTGGGATGATTAGTTATGTCAAAGTGGCTAGGTTACAATGCTCTGTTTTTGGGCCAAATGCCAATCTAGAGCACTGGAAAGATATTGTGTATATATATATTTTAATGTGATTAACACTTAATCAACAGCCTTTGAGTAAAGCAGATCTATGTGGGTGGGTCTCATTCAATCAGTCGAAGGCCTTAAAAGCAAACACTGAGGTTTCATGGCATCTGGTCCCATCACTTCATGGGAAATAGATGGGGAAACAGTAGAAACAGTGTCAGACTTTATTTTTTGGGCTCCAAAATCACTGCAAATGGTGACTGCGGCATGAAATTAAAAGACGCTTACTCCTTGGAAGAAAAGTTATGACCAACCTAGACAGCATATTCAAAAGCAGAGACATTACTTTGCCGACTAAGGTCTGTTTAGTCAAGGCTATGGTTTTTCCTGTGGTCATGTATGGATGTGAGAGTTGGACTGTGAAGAAGGCTGAGCGCCGAAGAATTGATGCTTTTGAACTGTGGTGTTGGAGAAGACTCTTGAGAGTCCCTTGGACTGCAAGGAGATCCAACCAGTCCATTCTGAAGGAGATCAGGCCTGGGATTTCTTTGGAAGGAATGATGCTAAAACTGAAGCTCCAGTACTTTGGGCACCTTATGCGAAGAGTTGACTCATTGGAAAAGACCCTGATGCTGGGAGGGATTGGGGGCAGGAGGAGAAGGGGATGACTGAGGATGGGATGGCTGGATGGCATCACGGACTCAATGGACATGAGTCTGAGTGAACTCCAGGAGTTGGTGATGGACAGGGAGGCCTGGCGTGCTGCGATTCTTGGGATCGCAAAGAGTTGGACACGACTGAGCGACTGAACTGAACTGAGGTTTCCTGAGGAAGGGATTCTATCTCAAGTCTGCCCCGTGAAGGCTTGCCTGAGTTTCCAGTTTGTGGGTCTTCCCTATAGATTTCAGATTCAAGACTGCAAAACCAACCCTGATCTGAATTTCCAGGCTGCCAGCCCACCCTGCCGATTTCACATTTGCCGGCTCCACAGTTGTGGAGATGATTTTCAGAGTAAATTTGCCTCTATATGCACAGCCTATTGGTTCTATTTCTCTGGAGATCCCTGGTTGAAACAATGATAAAATCTTTTCTTTTTTTTTAAAGAAACTATTGAAGCATATGTGTGCTAAGTTGCTTCAGTCATGTCTGACTCTGTGTATCCCTATGGACTGTAGCCTGCCAGGCTGCTCTGTCCATGGGGATTCTCCAGGCAAGAATACTGGAGTGGGTTGCCTTGCCCTTCTCCATGGGATCTCCTCAACTCAGCGATTGAACCTGCAACTCTTAGTTTCTGCTTGGCAGGCAGGTTCTCTACCACTAGTGCCACCTGTGAAGGCTTCTTTGAGGCATAGTTGAAGCATAGTTGATTTATAATGGTGTATTAGTTTCGTGCATACAGCAAAGTGATTCAGTTATATATGTATGTATGTATGTGTATATATTCTTTTTCATATTATTTTCCATTATGGTTTATTACAATATGTTAAGTATAGGTCCTTGTTGTTTATCTATTTTATATATAGTAGTATGTATATGTTAATCCCCAGCTCCTAACATCCCTCCCCACTGTCTTCCCCTTTGGGATTCATAAGTTTGTTTTCTATGTTTGTGAGTCTTTCTGTTTTGTAGATAAGTTCATTTGTACCTTTTTGAGATTTCACACATAAACAATATCATATGATATTTGTCTCTCTGGCTTACTTCACTTAGTATGATGTTCTCTAGGAATAGAGGAGGCATAAAGAATTTAGAGGTGACTTGCCATGACTGTAACTCACTTTCCACTGACTCAGCAAGGGACATAAAGGAAAAGGATGGAGCCTTTACTTCTGAATCCAGTCACATCACACAGTGATGATCCCTTGGATGCTCAGTCTGTGTCTTATTGTTGTTGCTCAGTCGCTAACTCATGTCTGATTCTTTGCAACTCAATAGACTGCAGCATGCCAGGCTTCCTGTCCTTCACTATCTCCCCGAGTTTGCTTAGACTCATTTCCATTGAGTGGGTGATGCTATCTAACCATCTCATCCTCTGCTTTCCCCTCCTCCTTTTACTTTCAGTCTTTCCAAACTTTGGCTTCCCTGGTGGCTCAGATGGTAAAGCATCTGCCTGCATGGTAGGAGACCTAGGTTCAATCCCTTGGTCAGGAAGTTCCCCTGGAGAAGGAAATGGCAACCCACTCCAGTACTCTTGCCTGGAAAATTCCATGGATGGAGGAGCCTGGTGGGCTACAAAGAGTCCATGGGCGCGCAAAGACGCAAAGACACAACTGAGCGACTTCACTTTCTTTCCAATAAGCTGATTCTTTGTTTAGGTAGCCAAAGCATTGGAGCTTCAGCTTCAGCATCAATCCTTCCAATGACTATTCAGGGTTGATTTCCTTTAGTGTTGACTGGTTTGATCTCCCACTGTCCAAGGGACACTCCAGAGTCTTCTCCAACACAACAGTTCAAAAGCATCAATTCTTCAGCACTCAGCCTTCTTTATGGCCCAACTCTCACATCCATACATGACAACTGGAAAACCCATAGCTTTGACTAGACAGACCTTTGTTGGCAAAGTAATGTCTCTGCTTCTTAATATACTGCCTAGGTTTGTTATAGCTTTTCTTCCAAAGAACAAGCATCTTTTAATTTCATGGCTGCAGTCACCATCCTCAGTAATTTTGGAGCCCAAGAAAATAAAATCTGTGTTTACACTCTCCTAATAAGAACCCAAGGACATCACTTCCTCACCTGCGCTTCCACATGAGGCCTTGTGTGGAAGGGAAAGGGTCATACATGTATGTCCTGGGTCCCCAAGGCTGTAGCTAGGATGAGTGGCATGGGGTGGGATGGAAGTGAGGTTCTGGAAAAGTCCAAGGCCCACTGGGCTTTTCTCCTTACAAGGCTCACAGTCACCTCTCTTTCCTGGAAGTTTGTAAAGGCAGCTTCCTTGTCTGTAAAATGGTAACCATGCTTCTATTGGGCTCAGGATTATTATGACGTAAGTCAGTAAAATCCTCAAAAGGAAATCTACCCCATTTATAAGTACCCAGGAAATATTATCCATTTTTTTTAAGCACAAAAATTTTTGCATCTAGAGAACTGCTCTTCTTGAATGAAATGAGGAATGAGATTGAGTCATGCCAAGAAATAGGCCTGCATTTTTTGATATTATAAAATTCAAGCTTGTGTGATGCTATGCCACTGTGCTCACAGGCTGAGTTGCAGCCCCATGGAGTGTAGCTACCAGGCTCTTCTGTCCATGGGACTCTTCAGGCAGGAATACTGGGAGCCATTCCCTTCTCCAAGGAATCTTCTTGACTCAGGGATTGAACCCATATCTCTTAATCTCCTTGTTAGGAAAATTAAATAAATAATCTTGTTCAGGCTTCAGAGGAACAGCAGAGCAGACCTCTGACCTTGTTTCTGATCTGCCTGGACACTGCCCTGACTGGGAGTGACTGTGAGTGGCTGCCTGCTGTGAGTGCAAGACTTGCAGCACCATAGATAAGACGGGGAAGAATGTGGAGACTGTTGAGCCCTCGGATGGACTGGCTGGATCGCCTGTTCATGGGATTCTCAAGGCAAGGATACTGAAATGGTTTGCCATTCCCTTCTCCAGTGGACCACATTTTGTCAGAACTCTCCACCATGACCCGTCAGCAACTGGTCCATCCTAAAGGAAATCAGTCCTGAATATTCATTGGAAGGACTGATGCTGAGGCTGAAACTCCAATACTTTGGCCACTTGATGTGAAGAACTGACTCATTTGAAAAGACCTCGATGCTAAGAAAGATTGAAGGTGGGAGGAGAAGGGGATGACAGAGGATGAGATGGTTGGATGGCATCACCGATGTGATGGACATGAGTTTGAGCAGGCTCTGGCAGTTGGTGATGGACAGGGAGGCCTGGCGTGCTGCAGACCTAGGGGTCACAAAGAGTCTGACACCAACTGAGTGACTGAACTGAGCTGAACTGAGCCCTTGGAGGGGGCCTGGCCAACCGAGCACCAGGCTTAACTATATTCTGAGTTTTACACAACAAAGCCAACAGCATTAACATGAAACCCGAGCCGCAATTTGGTCACAGACTAATGACAATATCAGTTTGCATCCTGGCATTATAAATGGGAACCTGGAACTACAATATTTGAAGTCTCACCCACGGAGCAGTGCTGCCTGGGACCTTTTCCCCACTGGGACTCCAGATGTGCTGTGACATGAGACTTCCCAGTGCTGATTTAGTCTAGATATTGGTCAAAACCCAATTTAATGATGTATCCCCTGCTTTTTCTATTTCTCTTTTCTTTTAATATTAGTATATTGAGAGCTAGCTAGATAATTGTCTAATAAATATTTGTATTATTTCTTGTATATAACGAGTGGCTTATTTTGTTAACAAGTCCTTTTTTCCTGAGACGAAAGTGAAAACTTTGGACAACACAGTTCTGCATTGGAAGGCAGATTCTTTACCACTAGTGCCACCTGGGAAGCCCTCAGAAAGACATGGGTTAGAGTAAAATGGGGAGATTTCAGTTTCACCAAACACGGATTTCCAGCTGACAACAGCAATGGAATGAGCTCTGTGAGTTTGCTGGTCTAGGGTGGAGCTACTCTGGCCAGGATGAAAAATCTCTGTTGCTTTGCTCTTTCCTACAATGACTGCATTCTCTGTGAGTGTGAAACTGAGAAATGGAGAAGCAGGGGCATCTGGCTGCAGATGGCTGTGTGATGCTTCCAGGAGTGTGCACTGGGACATTTACTGGAGGTCTTTCTCCAGAGATAGTCATCTCCAGATCTCTTACTACGCTTGCACAGACTGTAATATTCTGTGCTCACTCCAGTAGCTGCATCATGTGGCATTTCATAGGAAAGCAGGTAAAAGAAACATTGATATTTACAGAGATGATGTGAAAATAGGTGTGATCAACCAAAACTGGGGTTGTTTTCTGAGTGGGATTAGAGGAGCACACCTACAGTGGCCTTTTTAAAAGGAAATAGGGGCTCCAGCTTTTCCTACAGAAGCACCATTGGATCATAACAAGCCCAAGAGAGGAGGGACCACAGGCCTGGTTTCCCTCTGGTGCATAAGTCCCAGCCTTTTGCCAGGACCACATGTCTGAAAGGTAGTATCTGCTTGCTCAGGACAGAGTAAGAATCATACTCTTGACTTGACCACTACCCCTTACCCCCAGCCTCTGCAGTAGGGAGAGGAAAAACCATCTGCAGGACACCCTCCCCAGAGCACCAGAGAGGAAGATGGCAAGGTCACTGCCTCAGAGGCTGGGCCCTGCTCTGGGATGGGGATGATGGGGGCCACGCAGAGGATACAGAGGGGGCCTGCAGTGTGCTGTCTGTGTGCTGATGAGCATCCAGACATCCTGACCTGTAGTGGGAGGGGGGTGGTGTTGGGACCAAATGCATCTTCTCCTGTTGATCCTCCTGCCCCCCTTTCTGGTGACTTTGTTCTGGAGCTGTGAGGAGGGGGGCAGAGAGCAGTGCTGCTGAGAGTGGGTCCAGAAAAGGGCAGTGCCACTGGTCCAGGGAGACGGCGTCTAGAGGAGTAAGAGGGGTACCGTAACCTCTGCCCTCCTGGCCTTTCTTATGTTTGAAACAGTCATTATTGGCTTGGGGCAAAGGCCATAAAGAAACATCTGAGAAATGAGACAGTCAAATCTCACAGTCTGCAGAACCATGAGCAGAGGACAATAATTCAAGAAGCAAGTGGAACAGCAGAGGGCTGAATGCTGAGTCTATTGCCCAGGAGCCCCCTGGACCAGAGTCCAGCCCATCCAGACCAAGGAAGAGGGCAGAGGCAGGTCCTAAGAAAGTCCTGGTTTTCTCGGATTGTGAGATAGCAGAGAAAGCAGCCCCTTTTCGGCAAACACACATCTGCTTTGTGTTGTGCTGGGGGCGGTAGTGTGCCTTATCAGCAATGACACCACACAAGCCGGCTTCCAACCAGCTGTGTGCTTGGGACGACAGCTCGGCTAGGGCTCTTGGCCCGAGCATCCTAACATCCATTCCCACCTCACAGGCAGACCCTTCAGAGCACAGCTTCGAGCCCTGGGTATGCCAGGATGCTTCAGAGTGAAATATGCCCTTGTTTTTCAAAGTGTATTCTTGTCAAATTTGGCTTTCTTAAAAGGTGCATTACTGAAACCACAAGTACCTACTAGATAGCACAGGGAGTGATATTCAACTGCTTGTAATAAATTCAATATCTTGTAATAACCTATAATGGAAAAGAATTTGAAAAAGAATATGTATATATACAAATAAAATATATGTATACACACACACACACTCGCTGGAGTGGCAAGCGGCCAAGAGGAGATACTCCATGTCCAAGGTAAGGAGCAACGGCTGCACTTTGCTGGAGCACCCATGAAAGAGATGGGAATGCCAGACCACTGACCTGCCTCTTGAGAAATCTGTGTGCAGGTCAGGAAGCAACAGTTAGAACTGGACATGGAACAACAGACTGGTTCCAAATAGGAAAAGGAGTACGTCAAGACTGTATATTGTTACCATGCTTATTTAACTTATATGCAGAGTACATCATGAGAAATGCTGGACTGGAAGAAGCACAAGCTGGAATCAAGATTGCCGGGAGAAATATCAATAACTTCAGATATGCAGATGACACCACCCTTATGGCAGAAAGTGAAGAGGAGCTAAAAAGCCTCTTGATGAAAGTGAAAGAGGAGAGTGAAAAAGTTGGCTTCAAGCTCAACATTCAGAAAACTAAGATCATGGCATCTGGTCCCATCACTTCATGGCAAATAGATGGGGAAACAGGGGAAACAGTTGAAACAGTGTCAGACTTTATTCTTTTGGGCTCCAAAATCAATGCAGATGGTGACTGCAGCCAGGAAATTAAAAGACACTTATTCCTTGGAAGGAAAGTTATGACCAATCCAGACAGTATATTAAAAAGCAGAGACATTTCTTTGCCGACTAAGGTCTGTCTAGTCAAGGCTATGGTTTTTCCAGTGGTCATGTATGGATGTGAGAGTTGGACTGTAAAGAAAGTTGAGTGCTGAAGAATTGATGCTTTTGAACTGTGGTGTTGGAGAAGACTCTTGAGAGTCCCTTGGACTCTGAGGAGATCTAACCAGTCCATCCTAAAGGAGATCAGTCCTGGGTGTTCATTGGAAGGACTGATGTTGAAGCTGAAACTTCAATACTCTGGCCACCTGATGCGAAGAGCTGACTCATTTGAAAAGATCCTGATGCTGGGAAAGATTGAGGGCAGGAGGAGAAGGGGACGACAAAGGATCAGATGGTTGGATGGCATCATTGACTCAATGGACATGAGTTTGGGTAAACTCTGGGAGTTGGTAATGGACAGGGAGGCCTGGCATGCTACAGTCCATGGGGTCACAAAGAGTCAGACATGACTGAGTGACTGAAATGAACTGAACCGAACCGAAACACACACACACACACACATACACACAAATACTGAATTAGTTTCCTGTACACTTGAAACTAAAATTGCAAATCAGCTATACATCAATTAAAAAATTGCATTACTTAGCAGAATCCAGACATGAAGAAATTTGTGGTTTCTGCTGAGGTAGGTGGAGTACAGAATTATTTCTCTAAAGTCAGTTTGGTTCTTAGCTCAGGAAATAATGAATAAAGAGATTTTATTGCGACTGTGGACATGCTATGAAAGCAAACACAAGAGTGCCTTTCACTGAAACTTCCTTATGTAGGGGTATACTGCTTCTCCTCTGTGTGTCTGGAGTGGACTGAATGGCTGCAGACCATGTTCGGGATGCCTCATTTCAAGTAAGAAAAGACCCTGGTCCCTGCAGGCGTCTTCTCTAGCTGCTTAACAAACATCACAGACTCAGTGCTCAGTGGTACAAAACACCACGAAGGTATCATCTCACAAGTCCATCCAGAGTCTGACTTCCATCAGCGTCTCAGAGGCTGAAGTCGGGTGGCAGCAGGACTGTAGGACTGAGGTCTCTGCTTCCCCAGAAGCTGTCAGCCAGACCCCTCCCAGCTCCCAGAACTGCCCAGAGGCCGTTTTCAGCAGGCTTATTGCTTCTTTTCCCACTCAGAGTGGAATATTGTTCCCTACTTCTTCCTCTGCAACTAGCTACGGAAAATTCAACACTTTAAAAGCATCATAAAATTAGGTGGGACCCAGCCACACAAGATACAATAATTACAGGAATGATATCCCATTACAGGGAGATCAAGCCAATCAATCCTAAAGTAAATCAACCCTGAATATTCAATGGAAGGACTGATGTTGAAGCTGAAGCTCCAATACTTTGGCCACCTGATGTGAAGAGCCAACTCGTTGGAAAAGACCATGATGCTGGGAAAGATTGAGGGCAGGAGAAAAGGCGGGAAGAGGAGGATGAGATGGTTGGATAGCATTACTGGCTGAATGGACATGAGTTTGAGCAAACTCTGGGAGCCCGTGAAGGACAGGAAGCCTGGCTGTGCAGGAGTCCATGGGTCATAGAGTCAGACATGAACTCAGTCTCATAGAGAGAGACTGAACAACAGCAAAAATCCTATTGCACCCCAGGTCGGTCCCTTGTGTGTTCAAAGGGAGGAGAGGCAGGAACCTAGAGGTGCCTTAGAATCCTGCCCACACATTACAGACGGACTTGGATCCCGGAATGGGCTCTCTGCCAGCATCCCCTGGCTGTAGCTCCTTCAGTTCAGCACAGCTGGATTCAGCTGTTGCACACCTCAAACACCAAAACACCCTCTCCATAGTTTTGAGTGTAAAGGATGCAGATTTTCTGTGCTCAGAAAAACGTTTCAAATATCTGCGCATAGCCTGGTGCTCTGTGGGATTTTCTCTGTTATTTTCTAGGGACCTGTAAGCCCCTGGATGGGTGACCAGCCTGCCATACTCATGACCAGGCTCTTCCTCCTGCCGCCTCCTGTGTGTTTACTGAGCACAGAGTGCTCTCTTCAGCCCCTTTGAGCCAAGAGTCCCCTTGCTTCCTGAAGACCTTCTATAAGCAATAGACCAGGAGCAAATTCCTGGTGATAAAGTGGATAGAAAAGCCCACCCCAGAGTTCTAAGACATTGTGAGGATTTGACTTGTATCTCTGGATTCCCAGTTGGTAAAGAATCTGCCTGCAATGCAGGAGATCTGGGTTAAATCCCTGGGTTGAGAAGATCCCTTGGAGAAGGGAATGGTTACCAGCTCTAATATTCTTGCCTGGGAAATCCCATGGACAGAGGAGCCTGGCAGGCAATAGTCCATGGGGTCACAAACAGTCAGACATAACTTAGTGACTAACCATCACCAGTAATTTGTATCCGAATAGTCATTAATCCTGTCTTTTCCCTCCAGCTTCTGAATGGATGCTTAAGAACACTGGGTTGTTTCACTGTAATTTGTCCAGATTGGCTAAAGTGAAGTTGCTCAGTCGTGTCCGACTCTATGCGACCCCATGGACTGTAGCCCACCAGGCTCCTCTGTCCATGGGATTTCCAGGCAAGAATACTGGAGTGGGTTGCCATTTCCTTCTCCAGGGGATCTTCCCGACCCAGGGATCGAACCCAGGTCTCCCACATTGCAGGCAGATGCTTTAACCTCTGAGCCACCAGGGAAGCCCAACCCAGTGCCTCTATTTATTTATTTATTTTTTTAAAATATAAATTTATTTATTTTAATTGGAGGTTAACTACTTTACAATATTGTATTGGTTTTGCCATACATCAACATGAATCCTCCATGGGTATACACGTGTTCCCCATCCTGAACCCCCCTCCCTCCTCCCTCCCCGTACCATCCCTCTGGGTCATCTCGGTGCACCAGCCCCTAGCATCCAGTGTCATGCATCGAACCAGTGCCTTTTTTTAAAAGGGAGCTATTTTGATCCATGGTAGGCAGGCCCTGCCTCTGAGCCCTGAGAGGCATTTTATCTCCACACACTGTTAGTTCCAGGTTCCCAACCATTTGCCATGGCAACATACCAACTTGGTTATTATCTCACATTTTGCCTGAAAATGATTCTTTCTGTATAAACATATAAAGAAAACTTTCACTGCTACTAAAGCCATAAGTTTGATGTACCAGCTGTGTGGTTTTTTTTTTAATAACATGTTCCAAAATAAATAGACAGCTTTTAGGTTACAATATTTATCTATGTCACATTTTGAATCACTTTGGAAAATCCTACTTTAATATGAGAAGCAGATCTGTTTCACCAAATTGCATGAAAAAATTTATATATATACATACCTATGTGTGCATACTAAATTGCTTCAGCAGTGTCCGGCTCTTTGCAAACTTATGGACTGTAGTCAGCCGGGCTCCTCTGTCCATGGAATTCTCCAAGCAAGAATAACTGGAATGGGCTGCCGTGTCCTCCTTCAAGGGATCTTCCGAACCAAAGGATCAAACTTGCATTTCTTATGTCTCCTGCATTGGCAGTCTGGTTCTTTACCACTAGCACCATCTGGGAAGCCCATGCATATGAATGTGTGTGTGTGTGTGTATATAGATATAACCCAGTTTTATATATATAATTTTATTTTTTGTTATATCTCATTTTTACTTAGGGTACATATTTGAATGTATTCCTATGACACTTATTCCCAGGGCAAACAGGGTCTTACTGACCTGAGGGTCCATTCTAGTGGCAGGACCGTTTGCTTATTCCCCAACAGGACTGAAAGTATCAGGTTTTTAAGAAACCATGAAACGGATAGGAGAATGTTCCATTTCAACCTCATTCATGCTACGTGGCTCCAGAGGGGAGGAGCCTTTCCCACGGTGAACTCTCATGCCAGTGACACGTGAGCATCATTGGTAACCTGCTGCTGCTGCTGCTACTACTCTAAGTCACTTCAGTAACCTGCAGGCAGGTCTATGGGAATTTTTGTGCCACTTAAGGATTTCACAGGCACTGAGTCTCCCCACTCACCCTCTCTAAGTGCTCGCCTTCCCCCAGGCTGGTGTGTGTGTTGCTTGCTTCTGTGTCTTGCAAGCCACTGTGGGGCCATTGCTAGTTCAGGCCCTCCTGCAGCTGCTAACAGGTTTCAGGCAAGTCCTGCTTCAATGTCATCCCTGACTGAGTGAGCACTGAAAATTGCCCAAGGGCATTAGCTGAGAGCCAGAAGGAGAGGAGACTGCTCCCTGTGGGAGAGTTAACTGCTGACTGTGAAGACACGAATCTCACCTAGGATCCTCTCAACTCTATCCTCACTCTCCTAGCTGAAGGGACAAAAATTCCTATCAGGTCAGGATTCTGTGGTGCCACCCAGCCTCTTTTCGGACTGAAAACTTGACTGTGTTTGTGCCCCAGCCCCATCTCTCACATAGGCATCAGACACGAGCAACCCCGGCTTACACTCTCTGAATCGTTTGTGTGTGCATCAGAAGGGCTTATTGCGCTGCTGGTGCAGGCATGTGGTTGTATTTCAGGGTGGAAGGAGCAGGCCACGACTCCCGTCTGGGGTCTGAAGGCTCTTTCATGAGGCTCACCAGCTCCTGATGATAAGAAGGCGGGGGCTCTGTACAGAGTGTGGGACAGGTTGCCTGCGTTATTTTGGCCCCTCAGTCCCCCTGTCTAACCAGGTAAATCAAGGCAAGTTACATAACCTCTCCCTTTCTCAGTTTCCTTACCTGTAGAATGGAGAGGCAGGTTGTCCACATTAAAAAAGACAACATTTTGAGTGCAGAGCAGTGTGTGTTTGGCCCCAAGTCAGCAAAATGCAAGCCAAAAATATGAGCTAATCTGCGGAGTTATAAACTTATACAACTCCCAGTTTTAGCTTGGAGTCTGTGGGTCCCAGGAAGTCCTACTTCACCTCTTAAAACATCTTGGATATTCCCTTCAGGAGTTCCAAACTCCAAAAGATTTTAATTTGCTATCCTCCACCCCCAAAATCCCTGTTTTATTTCACATAAATTGAAAGACAAAAATGAAAACTCTTACTGCCTCTGTGGCAAATTCCCAAGTAGAAGAATATAAATTTTAATAAAAGTTATTTTGGGGAGGTTGGTTTGGAGCAATTGTAAGACAAGTCAGGATGGACCACAAGGTAAAGGGTCCACACACAGAAGAATGGGCCCATGCCATCTCATATCCCACTTCTCACCTGTCATGGTGACACTGAAATGTCCATGTTCCCCTGGGGTCCTAACACTCTAGGTCTGCTCCCTTGGAGTCAGTGACCCCTGCAGCTGACGGCCCCAAGACATATGCCTCAAACTGTTACTGAGTCCAAGCTCCCTCTGCTCAGTGCACAACAGGTCAATAAATCCAAGAGACATGGATTTGGCCTGCGGTAAAGAATAAGACTTTATTCAGCAAGCTGGATGACCAAGAAGATGGCAGACTAATGTCTCCAAATTAATTTTATCATCAGGGCCAGGATGCCAGGTTCTTTTACAGAGCAAAGAGGGGAAAAAAGTGAGGAAATAAAGTAAAAAGGTTTGCCAATATCTCCTGGAATGGCCAGTCTCAGGAGGGGATGTGTTAATTTCTTCCTTCCTGTAGCAATCCACAGGTGGCCATGGTCTAGAACAAAGGTATTTTGGTTTAACATAAGGGAGAGGAGCAGGGTTCCCTGAGGCAGGCCACTGTACATGATTATAATAACAGAAGCACCAAAAAGCGAAAATTACAGAAATAAAGAAACAGATCCAACATGGAATCAAAATTGGCTCTTCCCTGTAAAAAATCTTGTGTCCCGCGGGTCACCTCACAGTGACTCTGGGTGTCCAAGAGAAGCTGAAACATCACAGGCAGCAATCAGACCGGTACCAGCGTTTGGGACCCACACTGTTCTTGGCTGGTTCACTTGCCTCCAAACAAGGCTCACTGTTCCTTCTCATTTCCTCACCGGTCCCCAGCCAATCCAGCCTCAGACTCTGTCAGTCACTGAGGAAACAGTTCCAGAATCTCCACTTCCTATCAGAGCCATATTCAAGTCTCCATACCTCTAACTTGCCCCTGAGTTCTCTCCGTTGCCCCCCTGGCCATTTCTAATCCTACAAGTGGAGTGGATGTTTGAAAACCTCGGAGTCACCAATGGTTTCCCATTTCATACAATTAAAATCCAAATTCTTTGTAAATTAGTGCAGCCACTGTGGAAAATAGTACAGGGTTTTCTCAAAAAATTAAAAAAATAGAACTAACATATGACCCAGTAATGTCACACCTGGGTATATATCTGAAAAACAAACAAAGACACTAATCCAAAAAGATCCATGCACTCTGGTGTTCATATCAGCATTATTTCTAATTGCCCAAGATATGGAAGCAACCTAAGTGTCCATTAACAGATGGATGGATAAAGATGTGGTCCAAATATACATATATGGAATACTGCTGCGGCTTAGTCACTTGAGTCATGTCCAACTCTTTGTGACGCTATGGACTGCAGCCTGTCAGGCTCCTCTGTCCATGGGATTCTCTAGGCAAGAATACTAGATTGTGTTGCCAAGACCTCCTCCAAGGGATCTTCCCAACCCAGGGATTGAACCTGGGTCTCCTGCATTGCAGACAGATTCTTTACCACTGAGCCACCAGGGAAGCTCATATGGAGTACTACTCAATCATAAAAAGAACAAAAATTTGTCATTTGTGGTAATCCAGATGGACTTGGAGGATATTATATTAAGTGAAATAAGCCAGTCAGAAAAAGACAAATGTTGTATGATACCAATTACATGTGGAATCTAAATAATACAATGAACTAGTGGACATAACATGAGATAAGCAGACTCACAGATATAGAGAACAAATCAGTTGTTACCAGAGGGAGGGGAGAAGGAACAACAGTACAGGACTGGGGAATGGGAGATAGGAACTATTGGGTATAAGATAAGCTCAAGGATGTATTGCACAATATCAGAATGAGTCTAGTATTTTATAATAATTGTAAATGGAAAGTAATCTTCAAAAAATGTATACTTCTAAAAAATCCAAATTCTTCATTGCAGTGTAGGCACCCCTTGACTTGTCCCTGTGTGTTGGACCTTTCTTCACCCAGCCTCCCTTTCTGCACACAGTTTTGGCCACACTGGCCATCTGGCTGGTTCAGGGGCACCTGCTCAGCCTCTATCCAGGTTCCTCATACCTGTCTGGACCACCAGACCCCGGATTTTTGCCAAGAGCGGCCTTTGCAGCCAGTCCTCTCTGAAATAGTGTCCTCTCTATGCTGTCACTCTTGTCCCACCTGTGTCACTTCCTTGATCCCTCTATCACCACCTGAAGCTGTATGGTTATTTGTTGCTCTTTCCCCTCATTGCAACAGACTCCCCAGAAAGCCAGGGATGTTGTCTTATTTTCATCTGTAAGTGCAGCCCCTAAAAGCAGAGGAAGAATTCAATAAATACACTTTGGAGGAATGAAGAGCTCATGTGGGTACCAGCATGATGTTGTAGTCACCTCTGTCTATTTAAAAATCTCTGACTTATCAAGGAAGATGGAGCATTTTGGATTTCATGGTTCACATTCTCCCCAGTACCTGTTCTTGGTTAAAAAAAAAAAAAAAAGGAGCCTGTGATCAAAATTAGGCAACCTATGGCATCCCACTCCAGTACTCTTGCCTGGAAAATCCCATGGGCGGAGGACCCTGGTAGGCGTAGTCCATGGGGTCGCTAAGAGTCGGACACGACTGAGCGACTTCACTTTTACTTCTCATTTTCATGCATTGGAGAAGGAAACGGCAACCCACTCCAGCACTCTTGCCTGGAGAATCCCAGGGACAGGGGAGCCTGGTGGGCTACCATCTATGGGGTCGCACAGAGTCGGACACGACTGAAGCGACTTAGCAGCAGCAGCAGCAGCAACACAGTGGATTGAACTTTTGAGTAAATCTCAATGCTGCCCTTAGAAGAAGAGCTGCCCCTAAGATCATATTCTCCAGACTTTTCCCAGATGAACCTGCCTTCTCTGATATAACATTGGGATCTGACATCACTGCCATCCCTTTAGAATGAGGTAAGACTGGGACCAAGATGGTTCCATTTTTAACATCATTTTAACATCCCCATTACCCACAAAGAAGTCATAGGATTAGCACAACAGAAACTATTGTGTACTGGCTAAAACTTAAGGATATTCACATATTAGAGTTGTTCTGGGTAGACCTGGTTAAAATGGTGACAGAATCCAAGATCGGGTACCCCACTTTTGCTTCTTGGACATTCTTCCATCTTCCCCCCCAACCATTCCTCCCTCAGCAGATCTAATATTTTGGAAGCAGATCCAACCACGTTCTCTCTTCTTCTGCAGTCATCTCCACCCCTCTTGTATTACTCTCTCCATTGGATCATCAAAGACTTATCTCTTAGCTTCCTGTCATTCTTTCCAATTTCACTCCTATTAGAATGCTTACCAGTTTCAATGGCCATAGAGAAGATCCTTTAAATATGCTAGCCTTCCTCCCCTCCCAGGCTTTTGTTCTCCACTCTCTTCAGCCACTCTCATCCAGGGTCACAATGTAATTACCATTACTTATGTCTGGCAACCCACTCCAGTATTCTTGCCTGGAAAGTCCCATGGGCAGGGGAGCCTGATCGGCTGCAGTCCATAGGGTCGCTGGGAGTCGGACTCGACTGAGCGACTTCACTTTCCCTTTTCACTTTCCCTTTTCACTTTCATCATTGGAGAAGGAGATGGCAGCCCACTCCAGTGTTCTTGCCTGGAGAATCTCAGGGACAGGGGAGCCTGGTGGGCTGCTGTCTATGGGGTCACACAGAGTTGGACACGACTGAAGCGACTTAGCAGCAGCAGCAGCAGCAGCAGCAGCAGCAGCAGCAGCTGCATGTCATTATTGGGGGCTTTCCAGCCGGTGCTAGTGGTAAAGAACCCTTTTGCCAGTTCAGGAGATGTAAGAGACTTGGATTCTATTCCTGGGTCGGGAAGATCCCCTGGAGGAGGGCATGGCAACCCACTCCAGTATTCTAGTCTGGAGAATCCCAAGGACAGAGGAGCCTGGCAGACTGCAGTTCATAGCGTTGCAAATGACTGGGCACAACTGAAGTGACTTAGCACACACACACGTGTCATTGCCAGTGACTGCACTTCCAATCCTGCCCCCATCATCATTTCAGGCATCCTGCTTGCCAGGTCACCTCCTCTTGTTTCCCAGATCACTTTCTCGAATCTGTTTGGTGCTATAATTAACTCTTCAGCTGCACTGGGACTCCCATACACTGCCTTTCTTTATCTCAGTTAAGTAATCCATCATCATGATCATGCCCTACGTACATCCTTAACTCACATGATCCTCTTCAGGTTTGTCATATCTTTTTGGAAAATGTCCCGAACTGGTTAAATGCAATTTCCCCAGGACTGGCACTTTGGCTGGTTCTCATTACTGTGGCTCTGGTGTGTCCTGACTGATGCCTGTGTTACATTGACTGTTAGATGTTTTGAAGCTCACCGGTGAAATTTTCATCACTCATGTGCCTGCACCTGTGCAGCTGCTGGTGGCTGGAAAAATACCCTCCAACATGTTGACTGGCTTCACTTTATTTCATAACATTGAAGGGGACCTACAAGTTTTCAGCTGTCACTTTACATTTTCTGGTCTATTTTGTCTCATGGCCTGGATGGTCATTCAGTCTTTCCTTCCCCACAGCTCCCAAACTTCTTCTGCATCCTCTTCTCAGCTGATCACCTGCTTCCTATTTCACTGGGAAAAAAAGACAGCAAGGACAATCCACCACCACGGAAATCAACATCCTGACACATCTGACAATATATTCTGTTTTCCCTCCTGCCAATCTGAACTGTTGATTTTACCATCTAGAAAAACTTCTCCACTTGTCCATGAGATGCTATGCCCCTAGAACATTGCTTTAGAAATTCTCCCTTCTTCTTTCATACTAAGCTTTTCTCACAGTAGTGGGTCATTACCATCAGTCTAACAATGCACAGTAATTTTATCATTTGAAAGAAAAAAAAAAAAAAGCAACAGAAATCTTTTGGCGTCACATCTGTCTCCAGCTACAGCTCTGTGCTGGACATTGTCTGTGATTTCCCCTGTCCTACATGAGATGGATGCCTAGGAACTACATTTTCCAAAATTCTTGCCAACAGGGTTTTGGTTAAATTTCACTAGTGAGAGGCACTCTCATAATATTTAGAGAAGAAAGGAATATAGAGTTCTCGTTTAGAAGTGGGTACTTCCTAGGCATCTTGACCTCCTTATTCCTGCCTCAGGATCTTTGCACATTCTGTTCCTGCTGCAAGGGAACTCTTTTTTCCCCAGAGACACACATCACTCACCTCTCTCTTTACTCAAATGCCACCTTTTCAACTAGTCCTTCCTGACCATCTTATTTAAAATCTCAACCTATTTTCCATAGCTCTCAGTACTTCTTAATTCTCTTTTCCTGACTTTTCCTAATTTTCTTCTCTAATATTTATCATTATATGACCTTCAGTGAAAATACATATTTATTTGTTTGTTATTTTCTGTTCTCACTGGAAAGTGTGCTTTATAAGTACCGGGGGGTTTATTTGTCCTATATACTATTAGAATAATGCTTTATATAGAATAGACACTCAATATTTTCTGATTGATCTAAATAAGTGTATATAATATGTTATTCAAATCTATAAAAGTTCTTCTGAGTACATCTTTAGGTGTAATTAATAGGTCTTGGTATGTTGAGCTTTTATTCTCATCAGTCTAGGTTTTTGATATTTGGTTTTAATTTCCCTTTTGAGTTAAAAATTGGTTAAGAGATGGGTTAAAAAATTCCAGATCATAGGGGCTGTTTCTTTATGGCTATATTTTTTCTTGTTTCCGTTATTAATTTTTTTGTTTTACTGCAGTTTGATCAGAGAATTAGGACTTACCAGGTGGCTCAGTGATAAAGAATTCTCCTGCAAGCAGGAGACACAGGCTTGATTCCTGGGTCAGGAATATCCCTGGAGAAGGAAATGGCAACACATTCCAGTATTCTTGCCTGGGAAATTCCATGAACAGAAGAGCCTGGAGGGCTACAGTCCCTGGGGTGGCAAAAGAGCCAGACATGACTTAACAACTAAATAACAACAACAGTCAGAGAATGATGTTGATGCTTATGTTTAATTTCTGGGCTACATTGAGGTTTTCTGTATGTCATACTAAATGGTCATTTTTTGTGTATCATTGGCATTTGAAAAAAGTGATTATGTTATCACTCCACAAAGAGCTGGACATGACTGAGTGTCTAGCACTTTCACCTACCACACTATAACACTTCTGTTGCATTCTGTTATGTATTCATAACCCTAGTTTTGCTTTAGTCTTTGTTGCTCTTGTTTAGTTGCTAAATTGTATCCAACTCTTTCACAACCCCATGGACTGTAGCCTGCCAGGCTCCTATGTTCGTGGGACTGCCCAGGCAGAATACTAGAGTGGGTTGCCATTTGCTTCTCCAGGGGATCTTCCCAACCCAGGGATTGAACCCACATCTTCTGCATTGGTAGGCAGGTTCCTTCCCACTGAACCACCAGGGCAACCGTGCTTTAGTCTTAGTCCAACAATAAAACATACGATACTCATAGCCGACTTTCTGCCATGACTTCTCATTCATCTAGCCTTTGTCTCAAATGTCTCCTTTAGCAGTTTCTCTATTACAAGCATGAAAAATGTTTTTCCTTCTTGCTTCTTAAATTAAACAACCATCTGGTTGGGTTCAAATATTTTTGGTCACTTTGGGTAACTAAAAAGCTTGTGTGTGTCATAGAGTTATTTTAGCCTTTGTTTTTTCCTCCTGCAGAGATTTCAGCTCACAGCTCAAAATCTCTCTTTTCCAGCCCTCTTCATCAGCAAACTGCTCCCAGCAAACATGGCTTGCTTCTCTGCCTTTCCAACTTCTTAAGTACTTACACAGAGGGTGGTAGAGCATGACACATCTGCTTTTCTATTCCTATTACAGCAAACAAGGGGATTGGTTGGTGGATGGTGTTTCAAGCACATCACTTACTTTGAGAAAGCTTCTCCAATGTCCTCGCTCCCATGTTTCCAGCACCCTGATTGACAACTGCTGTGGACAGCCCTTCTTTTTATTTTATAGTTTGGATCTTCGAATATCTCTAGGCTCATCAGAGATGTAATTTCTCTTTCCCATATCCTTTGTTGTTGTTGGATCTCTCAGAAGGAAACAGAGAAACAAAGATTTTATGCCATTATGATACAGTCAGATCTTGTGAGGTTGAGGCTAAATTTAGAATCACTTATTTTGTGTATCCACTCTCCTTTATTAGTAGATTGCTGTATCCATCCTGGAGAAGGCAATGGCAACCCGCTCCAGTACTCTTGCCTGGAAAATTCCATGGACGGAGGAGCCTGGTAGGCTGCAGTCCATGGGATTGCTAAGAGTTGGACACGACTGAGCGACTTCACTTTCACTTTTCACTTTCATGCATTGGAGAAGGAAATGGCAGCCCACTCCAGCACTCTTGCCTGGAGAATCCCAGGGACGGGGGAGCCTGGTGGGCTGCCGTCTATGGGGTCACACAGAGTCGGACATGACTGAAGCGACTTAGCAGTATTCATCCTGGTACTTCACAAATAGCCTGAAGATAGAGACTAAGCACGTTTTCTGATATGCTTTGTTTAAAGCCACTATTTCTCAAGGGGAATGGTTTTGCAAATACATCATGAGACATTGAGTATTTCCCAATGTCTCTCATCACTCCTTCATCGAAGTAGCTACTTCTAGGAGAACCATTGTTTTACTAAGTTTATAATACCCAAAGTGGAAATGTTATCAAGAAATTATAAACTTAGGTGAATCAAGCCTAAAAAACAAAGGATTTTTTTTTCTTGAAAACTACCACTTATTTGGGGCTTCCCTCATAGCTCTGTGGGTAAAGAATCTGTCTGCAATTCAGGAGACCTGGATTCAGTTCCTGGGTCGGGAAGATCCCTTGGAGAAGGAAATGGCAACCCACTCCAGTATTCTTGCCTAGAGAATCCCATGGACAGAGGAGCCCGGCAGGCTAAATTCCATGGTGTTGCAAGAGTTGGGCATGACTTAGTGACTAAATCACCACCACCACTATCATCACCACTTATATATAATTAAAATAGTGTAAAATGGCTATAGTTATATCCTGAGATACAATTAAACAGACATTCAGTATTTGTCAATATTTCAAACACTTAGGACTGCTGCATTCTTTATTTTGCTGAATATCCTTTAAGGTCAGCATCATTGTGTTGGCACATACCAAGGAGGTGCTAGATAGATAAGTGTGACTTGACTTCTAGCCATCACTGTAACACATTTGATTTGCAACCCTCCTCCCGCACTAGCTGACAAGGTATTGTTCTCCAGGCTGTGTGATCTCTAGGCTGTTTCTAAAGACATGGCCACCACCTTTCCATCTTCTGCCTGTTACTCAAGTCTAACTTTTTTTCCCTTGACTTCTCTAATTAGATTGGAGGAGGGCTTCCCCCAGCCACTCTGTGTTTCATTGTTGGGCAATCAGCAAAAGTCTTGGCTAATAGTGCTTTAGTGTTTCCATTCATTCTCTTCTGCCTTCTTGCATCACAGATAATGGAAGAAAATCCTCTGAGAAAACATAGCAGGGACATTCATCCTAATCAGTGTCACTCAGACTACTTGTCCCTGATTAGAATCAAAGTTGACCTTCATTAGTGTTATTGGTCTTATTTATTGATGCTGATTATGTTTCGATCTAAGGACTACTAATCCATATCAAATATCTGAGGGATTTTCTCTCTTAAAATAGCCCTAAGCATTAAACAAAAAAGAGCAGAAAAACTAATTTCTTAGATTTCAGATCAATAGAGTTGTTTTATTTTTCTTCTTTCAACATAGCTCAAATATTTTAGGCAGATCAGAATATTTCTCAGAAACATTTTCCAGTATTTTTCTCCCAAAGCTCTCAGGACTTTAGGGTCTTTGGGTAAAAGAAGCCCTACTGGCTGGAGCTCAGGCTGGATCTCAGACTTTCAGCTTTGTGAACTTGTAGGAGGTATGGTAGTTTACTTTTGGTTGATTTCGATCATATCTGATTTTTGTTTTCTTCCTGTACTCACTCACATCCATGTGCTTTGGAGAACAAATACATCTTTATAGTCAACATTGGTTTGAACACTTTCTGATAAACTATGATATCTCAAAGCACTAAGATCTGCATTGCCCAATAGGGCAGCCAGGAGCCCACAGGGCTAATCCTGTTTGAAATGTGGCTACTCTAAGTTGGGATGGTTACATATGGACTCTTGTGATCCCATGGACTGTAGCCCTCCAGGTTCTTCTGTCCATGGGATTCTCCAGGCAAGAATATTGGAGTGGATAGCCATTCCCTTCTCCAAGGAATCTTCCCTACCCAGGGATTGAACCTGAGTCTCCTGTATTGCACACAGATTCTTTACCATCTGAGGCACCAGTGAAGCCCTATGGTACAAAAGGAAAGTGAAATTCTCACTAGTAATGTTTCACATTGATTTCATGATGAGAAAATATTTCCTTATATATTGAAATTCATTTTACCTTGTTTTAATTTTTCTGTGTGTCTACTAGAAAATTCAGAATATCTAATGTGACTCACATCTGTGACTGCATTATATTTTTATGGGGTGGAAGTGATCTAAACACTAGCCCAGGCTCGTTACTGAATTCTGGGCTTGGTACAGCACCTAGGAGGATGGTAAATGGGAAGAAAGAATTAGGCTCCTATTTAAAGAGAGGCAGATTTAGTCCTTCTTCCTCTTCTCATTAGCTTTGAGACCTTGGCTGAGTGACTTAGTGAAAGTGAAGTGCTCAGTCGTGTCCTACTCTTTGCGACCCCATGGACTGTAGCCTACCTGGCTCCTCTGTCCATGGGATTTTCCAGGCAATAGTACTGGAGTGGATTGCCATTTCCTTCTCCAGGGGAATCTTCCTGACCCAGGGATTGAACCCAGGTCTGCGGCATTGTAGACAGATGCTTTACCGTCTGAGCCACCAGTTTGCATGGCTGTGAATATGGGCACAGTGGTATCTCTCAAACATTGTGAAGGTTAAGACAGGTGATAAAGCATCTGGCGTATAGTAAATCCTCACAAATGGTTGGTTCCCTGACTTTGGCCAAATGAAATGTCTTTTAAAATACACTATTGGTTGTTTAAACAGTGCTGCCAGCATCATTTATGAAGCATATCCTTATATGGAGCACAGAGAAAGATGCCTTTATCAGTATCTTGTGTGGGGACCACTGTACCTCGGGGAAGTGATGGCACACATCTTAGGCAGGCAGGAAGAGAGTGGAGCTGATGGTGAGTGTCTGTTGGCAGCTCTATGAAAATTCCAACAAGAAGAATAACTCAGCAGCTTGAACTGTTCAGGAGTGTAAATAGAATGCAGCCTGGAGCTCTCTGCTGGCTACCTGTGTTCACAGACACTTGATTCAGATCTGCTTGGGACGGAAGGTGAGGAAGGAAGGGACAACTCCAGAGGCTTTCCAGGAAGCAGCCCCTGGGTAATAACATATTAACAATTCAAAGTTTTGACAAACTCAGCTACTTTTCACCCAGCTACATTGTTCTCCTATCTGAGGATAATGCCTTATTATTGGACTTTTTCATGTTCTTACTTTGTTCAGGTGAACAGTTTCAGTAATTCCTACACTTTTGGGGTTGACACTGTCAAACAACAAGGCAGTGATTTCCAATAGTGGGACAGCTGATCAGGAAGGATGCTCTGAGAAGTTCAGGATCAGTGCTGAGTCATAGACAGAATTGAGAGAAGGCAGCAGGAGCCCCCAAATCCCAGGCCCCAAATTCCTCAGCTTACAGTACAGTTTCAGTGTGGCTGTGCCTTTTAATGGTACATACATGGAACCTGATACTTCCCTCTTCGACCTTCCACTTCTGAGGTGTATGTGTTGCAGTCTTCATAAAAATGCCTACTCTTAGAATGCTTTCTAGTAAGCTATGCTATGAATGGAGAGTGTGTAACCAATATACCTTTTGACCCTTGTGAACTGTTGGTCAGATAATCAAATATGTGTAGAGAAAATGTGCAGCAGGAGCCCCCAAATCCCAGGCCCCAAATTCCTCAGCTTACAGTACAGTTTTCAGTGTGGCTGTGCCTTTTAATGGTACATACATGGAACCTGATACTTCCCTCTTCGACCTTCCACTTCTGAGGTGTATGTGTTGCAGTCTTCATAAAAATGCCTACTCTTAGAATGCTTTCTAGTAAGCTATGCTATGAATGGAGAGTGTGTAACCAATATACCTTTTGACCCTTGTGAACTGTTGGTCAGATAATCAAATATGTGTAGAGAAAATGTGCAGAGAAATACACAAATATTTTGAAGTCTTTTTATTGCTGTCCCATATATTCTTGAATATGAGTATTTGATTATTCCCATGCCTTTGTATTTATGATATATTTATGATTTATTATTATGATATACATGTATTCATATTGGTGGCCTCTGATGAGCCCTGATCTTCACACTCTCATGTTGTCTCCTCCCAGTGAACTTATTCATATGTCTTGCTCTGATTAATGCAACATCAGTAAGCATGACAAAGAGGCTTGGTGAGAGCTTACATGCTGAGCTATTCTCGGGACATTGTCTCTTGGCGCCCTCAGTCCAATATAGAGATGCAGCTATCCTACTGGGAAAACCATGTGGAGGGAAAAATTGCTCAGCCGACTGAAGAAACCACCTTGGATGTTCCAGCTCAGGTAGCTGAGTCATGCATGAGTCATGAAGAATAATCATTGTTTTAGCTCATTAAATTTTAGTGTTGTTGGTAGCTCAGTAATAGACAGTTGAGACAGTACTACTTGTAAAAACTACTAGAAGATTGAGAAAGATAAAATTATTTATCAAAATACACACAATAAAAAAGGATCAAAAGACCCACTGAGGAAGTTACACAGGAAGATCAGGAGTAAAAAAGATAATAAAGCCCTACGTACGATCAACTCACAGAAAAGCTTGCAATTGCAGCCTGAATGATTGCAGGTGTCCTAAACTTCCTGCACTGAAACCAAATGAGGAGACGTGACCAGTTATGAGGTTGACAGTGTCCGGAGGGAAAAACACAGTAGCCTGNTTTGGACACAAGGTTTTAGGATTATTGTAGTACAATTGATCAAATCTTTTTCTTGATGGTTAATGCTTTTTGTGTCTTGCTTTATTTCTCTTTCTCTATCTTATGCTCAAGAAAAATATATTTTTTGAAACATTTGTTGTGTTGCCTTTCAAATTTACAGCTGCAAGTATGTGTATGGTGGGAGGTAACGCTGATTTCCTTCTACTTGTCTGTGCATCTCCAACTGATGAAGTGCCATGCAGTAAAAAGAATTTCCTTTCACCCAGGCTGGTGTTTCCTTGGCTTTATAGTCTGTCCATACTTTGCCTTTAGTTACTACTCTTTGAGTCTGTTAAATGCATTACCTTACCTCTCATCTGTCTTCTTAAAAACTGAAAACTGCCCCCCCCACTCCCCCCGCAACACCCACCTCAGGAGCAAGCAGTGCCAGCTGAGCTCTCTTCACTCTGATCCAGCTCAGTAATTCTCAACTTTACTTGTAGTTCTCTGATGTTTTCAAACTCATGTTTTCAAACTCATGTTTTCATATTGTATTTGGCTCTAATCTTGACCCCAGTCAGAGTTTTATTTCAAATGAACTAATTTATCATTACTAGAAGCAAACATTTGGTGATTCTGTTTTAAATAATGCATACAATTATCTTTGAGAATGGCAGGAGAAGCGGGGAGGACAAGGCAGGTGGCCATGAAGGCTTCAAAGGTCCAGTGAGGCCTTGCATGGGCTTAGAGGATGTGTAGGCTTCATGGTGTGACATAAACGCTACTCCAGGAGACATTATGGGCTAGAGGTCATGTCTAGGGAAGGGAAGGCCTCGAGTTCATGGAGGGGCATTTTGTGAGGTGACAGGCATAAGCAGTAGGTGACTTTAGCTGCAAGAACCATACAAATAAATTCAGAATGGCTTAAATGACAAAGGAAGTGTATTTTCTCACATATTGCAAATTCTGTAGTCAGGGTGGTTCCTGAGTTGATGAATTCACCACCTGGAACATCATTAAGAACATGGATTCTCTCCATCTTCTCAGCATCTTCCTCCTCACAAGTTGGCTACACTGTCCTGGCTCTACATCTAGTGATGTCAGTGGACAGTGAGATGGGAAGTGCCACTCCTTCCCATACTCCTCTTGGCGTCTCTTCTCAACAGCTAGGACCACCTTCCCCAGAAACCTCCTGAGGACTTCTTCTCCTGTTTCTTCAGTCCTGGTGGTCTGGACTGTCCATGCCTGATCTAACCACCGGAAGCAGGGTGGTACCAACGTGATTGGTGGACTCATCCTTTGGAACTGGGATGTGCCCACCAGCACCCCACAGAGAGATGCTGTGGGCTTCTGGGAAGTGGGAGTCGGGAGGGCGCAGTAAGAGTGCATTTGCATAATGCATGGGAGGAGAAGAGAGAAAAGAGGCTCATGGACACACAGGTCTGTTAATCAAGTCCAGGCTAGGGTACGGACATTGATATAGGGAAGGGATGGAAAGAGGAGAGGGGAGATGGAGGAAGAAAGGCAACAAAAGGGAAAGGAGTGCGGACAGTCACCGAGCCAGAGGTGGGGCAGCATAGTTGCCTGACTTCTAGGAAAAGCATTCTTAGCCTTTTCTCTCCTCCCTTCCTTACTTTTGTCACCTGGAAAGCTCCATCAGGCAAGTCTACAGGGTTCTGGGGCTGATCTGCCAACCTCCTCATACAGGTAAGTCAACCCTACTCTCAGTTTGCAGACCTACAGGCTTTGGAGGGTCATAGGATTGGTTCATACTGAACAAAAATAACAGGTGTCCTGTGAGGGAATAAGGTCTCAATAATGGACTACAGGAGAAAAACGGGACAACAGAGGATGATATGGTTGGATGGCATCACTGACTTAATGGGTTTGAGAAAGCTCTGGGAGATGGTGAAAGATAGGGAAGCCTGGAGTGCTGCAGTCTGTGGGGTTGCAAAGAGTTAGACATGACTGAGCTACTAAACAACAATGGACTGCCAATATTTCAGGCTCAGGACTGCTCAGACTGATGTGAACCTTGGAAAAAGCCAAGCATGAGTGGGACCCTATCATTCTTGGCCTTTTCAGATGCAGCCATCCATTGGAGATGATGGAAACCCCAACAGCACTCATATGATTGAACTCAGGCAACCACTCATGCCTGACTAGAGGTCTGGCTGTTTCTGAGTGTGGCTTTTGGGGGCCGGCTGAGCTTCCTGGGGTGTTGACTGACTTATCCTTTGGTCCCCTAGCTCGTCTGGGCCCTCCCCAAGCATGATGGAGTCGCCATCTTGGGAACATGAGGTTCAGATGGTAATTCTGGTTCAGAGGTACCTTAACACAAATGGAGAGACATAGGGCTGTGGCTTTGGTTTATTTGGAGTTGGGGGCAGACCTGGGTTGAACTGGTTCTTTGAGACTCTAGCTGACTGGGCCAAGAAAAGTCATCATGTACATGCTTTCCAACCCAGAGATCAGTTTGGTCTCGATTTTATGCCGTTTGGTTAAGTCAACACACCCCAGGAGTGACCTGGTGACCTGGAGGTTAATAAGTCGCAGAAAGCTGTCTGCTACATCCCAAGACCTTCTTCAGAGACTGGTATTTGAGGGTGCGGAAGAGGGCCCAGCAAATGTTTCCTGTTAAGAGACAGAGAGTAAATAATTTAGTCCTTGAAGGTTATATGGTCTACATTCCAACTATTCAACCCTGCTGAGTAGCATGAAAATGGCCATTGACAGATTATAAATGAGTGGGTGGGGCTGTCCACCCACAAAACTTAATTAACAGACAGGCAGCTTTAGATTTGGCCCACAGGCTGTAGTTTACCAACTTCTGATCTAAATCAATAATGCTATTTTTCATGGAAAAAAGACTTATGTAAAATTGTTTTTAACTGTCCTTTCATCTTAACTTGCTATCTGATTTAAACACTTGTTAATGACATTGTTAATTGCCATTCCATTTTAATGGCTTCATAATTGGCCGACAAAGGGGAAAGGCAGCCTGGAATCTTCCTTCTTACCATATAAGGCATCTGGTCTTTTGAGACTGATTTGCTGCCTAAGTAACTGCCCTGGAAATTTCTAATGAGTTACACAGTGGATGAGTCAGACTCTCACAGTTCTTTCTGTTCCTATTTGTACGATCTCTGGAGAGTGTGGACTTTCCTGTTTGTCACCCACTATCTTCATATCCACCTGGCCTTGCAGTTTTCACTGTCTCTGAGAGCCTGAGCGCCCACACAGTTCTTAATGTACTCAAGATGCCAAACAACTGTTACCAAAGAAGAGCGCTTGTACCATCTGTGATGGAGAATTATGTTTGAGCCAGAAGCACAATACTGTTCATGTAACATCAATAGTTAATCATAGCCAGGTATTTTTACTCAAAAAGAGACACTATCTTCCCCTCTGGCTTATGATGAATCCACATGTGAATGTATCCATAATCACAGCAGTCAGCCTGGGTTAGGAGGTACAGGGAAATATACTTGTTGATCAGCTGCTTGATAAAGAAAGAAAAGAGGAGGAGCATTTATGAGAACGTCCAGTGTGCTTAGAACCCCGAATTGAGCAGTGAGTTTGGGAGCAGAAAACCCACATTCAGCTCTCGGAGCCACTTGACCTCAGATAAATGAGTGAATTTTCTCTGAGCCTTTCTTTTCTGTAAAAAAGGGACTATGGTGGATTGATGGCCAAAAAGTGGCACTAATTCCGCTGGCTCCCTTGTATCTGTATGCTTTCTGTTGTACCTTTTTTGGCCTTCCCATTGTTAGAATCCAATTACCCTTGCCCCAGCTGGGTTGCCTTTGGACTTGCTTAAGTGCAAGATTCAGGGCTGGACAGGGAGCTGCCTGGAGGCTGGTGCACTGCCCTGGCTCGTGCCCTTTTTCTTTTGCCTGGAACAACCCTGGGCTGGCTTTCTGGGAGGAAAGACAGTAAGTTGAGAACCAAAGTGTCCCCATGAGCTGAGAACCAGGTGAACCAAGCTGACAGCTCCCTGGACCCCGTGAGCACACCCAATGCCTAGAGACCCACAGTTTTCCCGGGAATGACCTGAGGAAGCATGGCCCCAATGCCATAATTCCCTAGCTGTTCCAGCCTTTGCTGCTACTAACTGAGTCATGAGTTAAAGAAATGCTGGCTGTTTGAGGCTAGTGAAGTTTGGGGTGGCTTACTATGAGATAATAGCTGATTGCTGTTGCCCCAACTCACAGAGTATTGTGAAGTTCAAATGAAGTTGTGCTCATTAGAGTGCTCTGAATCATGAAGAGCACACAAAAATAAGCTGGGTTTCCCAAGTTTTAATCAGTATTGAGACTAAACAGAAGATGGAAACTGATGTAAACAGTGCATTCACTCCTACCTCACCCCATCACCATCCCACGCACCCACTCCCACTCTCTTCCTTGACACAGAAACAGGCTTGAGCTGGTTGTTATTCCTAATATCTCAGTCTGCTTTGGTCTCCCTAGGTTCACACACCAAACTCATGCACTTAACTGGCGTTTATTGGTCACCTACTATTTTCCAGGCACTGTTTTTGGCACAGAGGAGGCGGGGATGGCAGGAAAGGGAGGCAAATACCATCATCCTTCAGTGTCTGTTGGGGATTAGTTCCAGGAACCCCACAGATACTGCAATCCATGAATGCTCCAGTTCCTCATATAACGACATAGTATCCACAAGTTCTATACCCATGGATGTGGATACCAACTGTAAACTCATGAATAAGGCAAAGGAAAGTATCAGAAGTGAAAAGGCTGTGCAAAAGATAAGTATGGAAAGAAGTGATGGGGTGATTGGGTGGCTACTTCACACTGGGTGATTTGGAAAGGAGGTAACCACTAAATGAGAGCCAATGAAGGGAAGAAGCCAACTGAAGATCCAGGGGAAGAATGAACTGAATGAACGTTCCAGAAAGGGAAGGTGATCATGCAAAGACCTTGAGGCCATAGAGGCAGGACCTGTGCTGGGACAGCAGCAGGGCCAGGTGGGGTCAGTGGGGGATTCTATTCTCCATGTAACGGGGAGTAAGTCTTAGGACTGGGTCTACATTAAAGACCCTCAGTTGCTGTGTAGAGAACTGCCTTTGGGAGACTGAAAGATGAAGCCTGGGTACTGTTTCGGGGTCTCTGAGGATGTTGGCAGACTTTATTTATTTGGGTTCCAAAATCACAGCAGATGGTGATTGCAGCCATGAAATTAAAAGATGCTTATTCCTTGGATGAAAAGTTATGACCAACCTAGACAGTATATTAAAAAGCAGAGACATTACTTTGCCAACAAAGGTCCATCTAGTAAAGGCTATGATTTTTCCAGCGGTCACGTATGGATATGAGAGTTGGACTATAAAGAAAGCAGAGTGCTGAAGAATTGATGCTTTTGAACTGTGGTGTTGGAAAAGACCCTTGAGAGTCCCTTGGACTGCAAGGAGATCCAACCAGTCCATCCTAAAGGAAATCAATCCTGAATATTCATTGGAGGGACTGATGCTGAACCTGAAACTCCAATCCTTTGGCCACCTGATGCGAAGAACTGACTCTTTTGAAAAGACCCTGATGCTGGGAAAGATTGAAGGCAGGAGGAGAAGGGGACGACACAGGATGAGATGGTTGGATGGCATCACTGTTGTGATGGACATGAATTTGAGTAGGCTCTGGGAGTTGGTGATGGACAGGGAAGCCTGGCATGCTGCAGTCTATGGGGTCGCAAAGAGTCAGACACAATTGAGCGACTGAACTGAGGATGTTTACATGAGTGGTGTGGGTGATTTTGCTGAACTGGCATCTGACCACCACTCTACTCATGGTATCTGTCATTTAAAAATTAATGCCGAGTCCAGAGAGATCATCTCTTTCAGTTCATCATTTGTCAGCCCACACAATCTATCTGCTGTGCTATCTGAGCAGGGCCTGCCCTGTGCACTGGAGCCATCTGGGCAGCTGCATGTGATGGCATCTCATGACCTGTGGGCAGCAACCCTACAATACCCTGGGGATTCTGATCCTCATGGTGATGTACAGGGTTGTAGGGTCAAGGCCAAGTTTCCACAGGTTTTCAGCTCAGATGTCAGTTATATAACTTGGTTTAAATTATTTTAATTTTTCTGGAGATCAGCATGTGTTTCAGAAGCTGGGAGCCACTGATGCTCCTGTCTTAGTATATTACAAATTGTTGGGCAGCATAGGATCACACAGTCAGTTGTTACCTCCTTGTATCAGGTGGTCATTGGGTACATTTATTTATAGCAATGTCTTCACAGGACTCCTCATACAAGGGGTTACTTTTCACACTCTTTGGTTTGGTCTTTGGGGGTGGGATGGGGAAAATGCATTCTCTTCCTCCAGTTGACAACACCAGAATGGGTCAGTTTCAATGAAATGGAACTCTTGAGTGGACAAAAAGTCATGCAGTCTTACAGGAAGTGAGCTGTTCTCTGTCTCCCCCTTTCCCACAGGCCTCTGCAACTCTCATCCTAACTGCAGCTTAGGACAGACAAGGTCTAACAAGTGCTCGAGATTCCACAGTGAATTGGTTGTGGTAGACATGGCTTCAGACAAAAACACTCTAAAACCATCTTTATCAGGACTGAACACTCATACAAAATATATTCATGAGTTTAAAGATAAGTATCTGATCCAGTGGACTTGCCTTTCTAATTTATTTAATTATGGAGTTCAACTCATCAAATCAGGTCCAATTATGTGAAAGTTGTCATGGAGTGATTCATGTTGCTCATGGATTGGGCAATAAGTGGATGCTGTGTGGATCTAACATCTCATTGCAATGAGCAGATGCCCTCATTTTACAAAGCAGTCAGTAACACGATGCTC
The DNA here is from genome assembly GCA_006408695.1 of Aepyceros melampus. Taxonomy (NCBI): domain Eukaryota; kingdom Metazoa; phylum Chordata; class Mammalia; order Artiodactyla; family Bovidae; genus Aepyceros; species Aepyceros melampus. The sequence continues at coordinate 478,598 of SJXQ01010609.1, forward strand.
CCTCTTTTCCTTAAAAATTGTTTAACTCAGAAGCTACCTCTTGATAGCCAGAGTATTTTGCACATGGGGCTTCAATGTTTTGTGACATGTAGATGTTCAGTCTGGGTAGTAGTTTGCTAGGAATGCTATGACAAAGCACCACAGATCAAGTGGCTTAAATGACAGGAACATATTCTTGCATAGTTCTGGAAACTGGAAGTTTGATATTGAGGTACTGGCAGGGTTAGTTTCCTCTAAGGGTTAATCCATTCCAGGCCTCACTCCCTGGCTTGTAAATGGTCATCTTCTCCTTGTATCTTCACAAGCTAGTTCTTATCCACATTTCCTGTTCTTATAAGGACACATCATGTTGCATTAAGGCCCATCCTAATGGCCTCATTTTCATTTAATGACTTCTTTAAATACCCTATCTCCAAATACTATTATACTCTGAAGTCCTGGGAATTAGGACTTCAGCTTATGGATTTTTGAGGTAGGGACACAATTCAGCCCTTAATACTCTGGTTAATGCAGCCCAACACCATCTTGCTAACCATGGAGAATGACTTTCAGGATATATTATTTTAAGAAATAGTAAGATTATTCTCCCCACATGATTTGGTTTCTGATGAGTGCTATGATTGTTTTATTTTCAGGGTAGGTAGAGAAGGACTCCTGTAGACCTGAGGTAGGAATGCTCCTGGGAGAAAGCAGGGCAATCCTGTAGGTCATTGCTTGTCAAACACTAGCCGTCCTAAGAATCACCAGAAAACTTGTGAAAGCACAGAGTCCTGGGCTCACCTCAGAGCTTCTGAGTCAGCAGATCTGGAAGGGCTCTAGAATTTTTATTTCTTGCAAGTTCTCAGGTGCTGCAAGCTTTAGTTTGAGCAATACTTGGATATCACCCCTGCCCATAGTCCTAACAACACCCAGCAGAGTAGCCACAGTGAGGAGGGACTTAGCCAGTGGACAGCAAATATTCTTTCTTCTCCTTGGGGCATTGGGTTTATCATTAAAAGCCACATCATTAGACAGAGAAGACAAAAAAGATGTGTCCTAAGAGATACGTATCACTGAGTGATTTTTAGGCATTGGCCTAAAATGGAAATTGTGATTGGCCTGGACCATAAATTACTTATAAGGTGGAACTTCAGCCTTGGCTGATAGTAAGCTTCATTTTCACTTCTCCAGTGTCTGTGACCTGAGCTGGGAGATTTGTGGTTTCCATACCCCACAATGGAAGGAACACAGAGTGAATCCTACTCAATGCTTTCCCTCGGATGTCTACTCAGTTCCACATTTGCTTAAGATAAGATTTTTTGGGGAAATCTCACCTCTACTGATTTATCTCCAGTAGCAGCAAATGTCACTCACAAAATTATTCAAATATTCTATTGCTTATTAGCCCTTGAGGGGCTTAGTCAGAAGTGGTTAATGCCTTTTCTGTCTAATTTGACTAGAAGGTTGTTAAGCTATAAATTAAAACAATATTTAACTGGTCCTGCCAGTGATGAAGCTGGTGGTGTCCATGTAAATGTCATCACCATTGAGCATCAGTGGTTGGGGTTGCACTTTTCCTTGTAGGGTCTTTGCTGATACACTGAGCTGGACTTTGAAACAAGTCAAATGAACTCACTGCATTTATACTGTCCTTTCGACAGGCTGACTTCCTGGGGTGTTAGGGAGTATTAGACATGCAGGGGACTCTGGAGCGAGCCAGGACAACAGGGCCTTATGTAGAGCTAAGGAAACAGAGAGCTGTGCCAAGGCCCCACCGGTCAGAGGTGACCCAGGCCTCCTGCCTCTCCCTAGCATGGAGAGGCCCCTGCTGCTGCCTCTACTATGACTTGTGGGTTGTGGGTGGGAGGGGGGCACCAAGGCCATGTCTGATTAGAGCAGAGCCATTCCCTCACCCCAAGTATTGTCACCAGGGAAAGGAGCTGACCCAGGGAGGCGGGACTGGGCAGTGAGGCTGCAGGGTTCCTGGCCAGCTCCTTCTTTCATCACCTTCCCCAGGTGCGCCTCAGGGAGCCTGCTGCCTGAAGTGAACGTGAAGTCACTCGGTCATGTCCAACTCTGAGACCCCATGGACTGTAGCCTACCAGGCTCTTCCCTCCATGGGATTTTCCAGGCAAGAGTACTGGAGTGGGTTGCCATTTCCTTCTCCAGGGGATCTTCCCATCCCAGGGAAGGCCTAGCTTATAGAAGTACCCCCAGGCCACTTGACCCAGGATGACCTGGACTCGTGGGTAGAACCCCTGAGCTAGACAGTTCTGTCCATCTAGCCCCATTTTCTGGGGTGGTGGGTAGACATGAGTTCCAGCAGGTGTGGGAAGTTATTTCCTCAGAGACAAATGCTGTGGCCTACTCTCGGGGCCTGGGTCCTCCTGCGGCATGTCTGTGAGGGGCTCTGGTCAGGCTGTCTGCAGAGCCACATTTTCCTTCATGCGTCTGTCCTTCACAACGAGGCTGCCCGGGCCTTGGCAAGCACTAGAATCCAAGAGGGTGGGGGGCTTATGAGAGCCCCACTCCAGAGTTCCTGAGTCAGCTGGTCTAGAGGGAGGCCTGAAACTTCATTTTAGCCAGCTTTCCGGGGATGCAGATGCTGTGGTTGAGATCACACCTGGAGAACCGCTGGATGACAAATCCCTCAGGTTGCTGCCCTTTCCTTGCCCCCCAGTTGGAGTGGTATCAGAAGCCTGTCTCATTCTGTCAGTGGGTTCTGGTTTTTCTCGGGTTCCTCCCACTCCTGAACACAGATCCTTCTACACAGCCTGCTTGGGGCTGGTGGCCAAGCAAGCTCTGGGTGTCAGCCTCCTGACTGGTGCCCCAGAAAATCCCACAGGGCAGCAAAAGAGCCACAGGCTGGTGTTGGGGGGCTTTCATGTCCTCCTATAAAATAATGCTGTTGGGTTTGAGGGTTTGGGATGGTCTCTCCGGCCCCAAGCTACAGAAAATACTGTTTCATGTCCTCTTCATATCCCCTCAGCCTGTGTCTACTTATCCACTGCTACCAACAAATTCCTCTAAAACAGGAATTTGTTATCATTATCTCTCTTGATTCTGTGGGTCAGAAATGTGGATGTGGTGGAGATGGGCTGGCTCATTTCTGGTCCATATGTCTGGGATATCAGCGGGGAGAATGCAGACTGGGCCCCTCTCTCTCTCTGTTATCACATACCTTCCTAATTGTTAATCTTGGGCTTCTTATAGCATGGCAGACCCAGCTTAGTCAAACTTATCCATCACTACTCAAGGCTCCAGGAGTGGGTATTCCAAGAGGCCTGGGTGGGAATTGTAAACCTGCATAATAAGTTTCTGAAATCCCAAAACATCACTTCTGTCATATTCTATGGGTCAAGGAATTCAGGAAGGTAGGTACCCAGATTCTGTGTATCAGTGAAGAAGTAGAGAAAAATGTGTGGTCTGTTTAATCTACCATAATCCACCTGAGATAACAGGGAGTCAAGACAGATGGTAGTCCCTTATCCTACAACATCCCACTCAGAGCCTGCTCTGCCTCGGTGTCTGAGGGCCTTCCCTGGTGCCCCAGGAGCTTGCTCAGGGCAGCGTTAGGGCAACCAGAGTGGTGGCTATTTAACTTCCCAGGGAATTAATCCTAGTCAACAGGAGAAGGAGTAAGTATATGGCCCCCAGTGTCCCTATCCCATGGTAGAATGATTCAGAAGCGCGGTCAAGGTTGTGACTTGGGGGGCCCTTGGGGCACTGAGCCCGGTCGCCAAGCAGTGTCTCTTCATTGGTGCACCCTCAGTGGCTTTCTTTCCACCTCCATCACATTCTGTCTCCTTTGGGGGTCCTTTCAGACCACCTCCGAGATAAACGGCCGGCTCTCTAGTCCCTGTCTCAGCATCTGCTTGCAGGGGCAACTGAACTAAGACAGACTCTTGGTGGGGTCTTGAGAAGGCACACAGCGAACATTCAACTCATGTCAGCTTGTTGTTATTGTATCCTTGCCTTCTAGAAATGCCTTATGTCACTGAATCATAGTAGGGTTAGTTTCCTAATTTAGAGTTTAAAAAAAAAAATCCATAGAAATGTAATGACCTGATTTATGGACTGATTTCATGGTTAAATTGTGTGTGTACCTGTCTAATTCTCAGCCCTTCAAGATCAGAGAAACCTCGCTCTGCTTGTATGAACCATCTGGGTCACGAGTCACCTCACCAGGCCTGTGTCAATGCAGGGGCAGCATGACAACTGCACATCCCAGGCATGCTCAGCAGCAAGGCCCTGGACACGGGACAGTGAGGAGGGTTCTCCATTAGCTGCCTCTGTGGTTTTGTTCCTAGCTCAAAGACATAGAGATGTCTTGGGTCTTGGAGTTACGGGGCTAGCAGTTCCTGAGTATGTTCCTTCAGGAGGGTTACCTTATTTCACACTTCTACCTCCTGCCTTTCTGGTGCAATTATGGTCCCCATTTAATAAAAGAGAAGCAAGGTCTCCAGATGCTTATTGAATTCACATTTCATATAACAGCTCCTCCTCCTGACCCCATCTTCACAGTCTTGATTCTCCAGTGACACCTAACATGCACACACACACACACACACACACACACTCCCCTCACTCGACACTGGGAAGGAAATTTTGGGTTCACAATGGTATGATTCTGAATCATTTCAGCTTTCATTCCTGAGACATGTTGCTCTGTTTTGGAGAGGTCAGGTCCATATTTAGTAAGACTTTTGGGGCAAAAACTTGTAAGGTTGTTGGAAAGGGCCGGGCTATGTTGGCATTCTATGTGGGAAGAAGCATCGTGGCAGCAGTGTACCAAGGCCATGGTGTGTGCAGGGGATGATTACCCTGCTGCTGACTTTGGGAGGTGGTCGTTGACTGCAGAGACTCTCAAAACAATTTACTAAATATTTTTATGGTCACCATGCACTAGGAATTCTAAACAAGATCAGTGATGACACCCCCTCTCCCCCCAAAATCTGTGTCAGTGCAGGTCTGGAAACATTGCTGCAGCTCCTGGAGACTTGGTGATGTGATGTCAGCTGCAGACGAGCATGTGGTCATTTCTGACCCTTTAATACATGGTCAGAGGACCCTGGGCAGCTCTTGGTCCTGGACACTCAGATATAGCTACCTTCTGGCTGTGAGAGCATGCTCTTAAGGGCTCTGACCATTCCAACTCACTTCAGGCATATTTGAGGTCTCCAGTTCCAGGGAGTTCCTGCATCAAAACAGCTGATGAAATGCACCATGACTGCTCAGTAATGGAAGAATGATGAAGAAATAGAACTGAGTTCCTCAAAGTAAGTTAGAACTGAGTGCAGTATTTTTGTTTGCTAAGTTCAGATTTTGGTCCCTAAGTGGACTACATTTTGTTTCATGAGTATCAGGGGCCATAGTAAGTTTCTGACCCATAGTAAGTTTCATCTTACTAAGAAATGAATGTTAACAATGATCTATCTTAGATATAAATGTACCAGGCCTGTTTCACTGGACCTGACTGGGGTGGACATCCAAGCCCTTTTTGATTTTTCTACATGTGGTTGGCCTAAACCTGAAATATATATACTATATTACACAATCTGCTGCTTTTTCTATTGTTAAGTTTCAATTGTCACTGTGTTATTGAACTCTCACACCACATGTCTTTATTTGCAAGCCCAGATCCTGGTTAACATTCACACAAACATTGCCAGTTGGCACTATTGGAATTTTCTGCCCCTGTTTTTCTAGACGTATATGAGAATGACTGCTCAAGGACCTCCAGTCACTGCCTATCAAGGACTCTGGCTGTTCCCACCAGTGCTAGAACCTGTGGTTCCACATGGACCCCCACACAGACCCCCACACTGCTGCAGGACTCTGGCTGAAGCCGCCTCAGTACTGCCTCAGCCAGGAGGAGCTGTCCCCATGAGAGACAGCCGTGCCCTAAGGTTGCCCCCATGCTCTTGGGGATCCCTGAAGCCCAGCTCCATTTCCTCCACTGGAGCAAGACTGAAGGGCCAGGATGATGCCCTTCCTTGGTGCTGCCTCCAGAGTTAAAATTCTCCCTCTGTCTGGTGCTTCTCCCTCACCCCCACAGGTACTGATCCTGAGGAGGTTCCCCAAAGTACTGCCTCTGCACAAACTAAGGTGTTTGGGGACCTCTATTGTGTGTATGACACCACTCACCTCTCCAGACCCCCATCTTGCATTGGTCAGCCCTCTGGCCTGTCCTCTCTTCCCCACATTCATGCATGGGCCCTCATCTTGGCCCCAGTAGCAATTAGTGCCATGCACAAAATACTCTAGTCATTCAGCCTTCTGGGTTTAATTTCTTGGCCCCCTTTTTCTTATAGGGGTCTCCGGGACCCTTTGGTAGCTTCTGGATGGGACTCCAGAGTGAAGGCTTAAGCTCGGCTATCCTGACCCTTGTCCCTTGAGTCTCTTGATTTAAGGACATCCACCCAGTCAATCCTAAAGAAAACCAACCCTGAATAGAAGGACTGTTGAAGCTGAAGCTCCAATCCTTTGGCCACCCAACTCACTGGAAAAGACCCTGATATTGGGAAAGAGTGAGGGCAGGAGGAGAAAGGGGAGGCAGAGAATGAGATGGTTGCATAGCATTACCAATTCAGTGAACATGAGTTTGAGCAAATACCAGAAGACAGTGAAGGACAGGGAATCCTGGTATGCTGCAGTTCACGGGGTCACAAAACTGTGGACAGCACTTAGCAATTAAACAACAATAACCCTGACCCTAAAGAACTTAACCCCCCATGACAATGAGCTTAGTGTTATTCCTCTGCTACAATTCTTTTCCGCACCTTCTCTCCAGGGGAGCAAAAGGATGGAGGAATGGGGAGAGATGAGAAAACTGATTGTTCTCTTCAAAGAGGCAGTTAAATCATATCTTCTTTGTTTCATTCAGCAGACAAACAATAGAGGCTCTGTTCGTCAGGGTTCTCCAGAGAAAAAACCAATAGGAGGAAATAGATAGATAGGTATTCATATAAAGGAATTTCTTATGAGGAATTGGTCCATATAATAATGGAGACTGAGAAGTCATACTCTCTACTCTCTGAAAGGGCTGAGAGTTGATAGAATAGTACAGTTCTAAGTCTAAAAGCCTGAGAACCAGGGATGCTGAAGACCACATTCCAAGGGCAGAATAAGACTATGTCACAACTTCAAGACAGACACATGTAGCAAATTCTCCCTTCCTCCATTTTTTTTTTTTTTTTTTTTTTTGGCTCTATGCAGACCATCAACTGATTGGGTGAGGCCCACCACATTGAGGAGGGCAATCTGCTTCATTCAGTCCACCAATTCAGATGCTAATTTCATCCAGAATTATGCTCACAGACACAATGAGAATCATATTTAAGGTGATGCCTGGGCCCCTCATGGCCCAGCCAAAGTGACACATAAAATTAACCTTTCTGTGCATAGTTATGATGTCTGGGTGCCTTGGGACTCACCATTGTTGGGGGCGGGAGGGGGAACTCAAGCATCTGGGACACACGGAATTATTGAGAAAAACTGAGACTTGCCCTTAGGCAGCCTGAAAGTCACTCTTGTGGGACAGCCAACCTGAGGGGTACAGCTGAGGGGTGTGATGCTGGTCAACAGCCAGGAGGCTGCTAATGTCAGCCCTCTCCATGGAATACGTGCTCCAGGCTCATTGGACCAGAGGGAGGTTGGCAGGCATGAGCTCCTCTCCCTCAAGGCCAGTGGCCCTATCTTGGCTACTCTCAACCTTGTCCTTTCATGTCCCCCAGGGACAATGGCCTCCTCCCTCTGATGCTGTGACCACAACCCTGGGTGAGCCTCCTTCCTCCCAGCTTTCCCCAGCCTTGGATAGGCCAGTTACATATTCAATCTATTATTCATGGATAACATGACACCCTGCCCACCAGTCTTTGGGTTTTTAAATCCTTTTAAATAATTATTTTTTGTATATCAAAATACTTTTCTCTCGCAGATTGAAAGGTTTGCCTTTTGATACTATTGTCTCAATAGAGACAGCCTCTGTTAGAGGCTAAATGTTGTATGTGGGGCTCTTTCTTTGATAAATTCCTTCCATAACATTCACCCTCCTTGAGAACACATCTAACAGGCAGAGGAAAGGAAAGGGAGGGGCTCTCAAATGTGCAGCCAGTCCTCTGCCTCCTCTTTCCCCTTATTTATTTTGTCTCCTTAATAAGTTCAAGTCCTGGGCACAGTTAGAAATGGTTGCTGTTGTTCAGTCGCCAAGTCGCGTCTGACTCTTTGAGACTGTACTTTCTTCTTAGTATAACAATATATAAAGTGGTTGTGTTTTTCATAAAACCTGCAAGATTGAAGACATCTTTGGAGTCCAGCATACAGCTGTTTCTAAAAAAACAGTTCCCTTTGAAAGAGGTCACCTGCTCCTCCTTTCTTTCCTCTCCTACCCACTCATCTTTCCTTCGTTGATGAGATCTTCCAGTGAACCAAAGGTGGGACTGGTGAGCAGCTTCCCTGGTTTCACCAGCTATCTAAGATCTTTATAAGCTTAGTCAACACTGCCTGTGCCAGAGAATGCAGGAAAGAGGCAGTGATCAGGGGTCTAGAAGTAACTTCTCCCACCCCTCCCTGCCAACACTTATGTACAGATAGAATTGTACATTTAGTGGGACTTGGATTGGTTTATTTCTCGATTCTTTAGACAATAGTGGCTGTTTCTACCTGAAAATACTCTTGAAAGTGCTGGCCCCTCATCCAAGCAAATGGGAGTAAGTGCAAAAATGCCCATCAGCAAAGAAATGCATGAATGCATCACCCGACACCCCACTCTTCCCAGAGAGGGAATGCCAGTGGAACTGGGACACAGTGACCTACAAGCTCATGAGACAACACAAGGGAGGAGCTGGCAAATGTAACATGAGCCAAAGAAGCTGAACAGGAAAGTACAAACTGTGATTCCATTTGTGCTGTTTGTTATTCAGTCACTAAGCTGTGTCCAACTCTTTGTGACCCCCATGGACTGCATCACACCAAGCTTCCCTGTCTTTCACTATCTCCCTGAGTTTGCTCAAAGTCATGTCTATTGAGTTAGTGATGCTATCTAATCATCTCATTCTCTGCCACCCTCTTCTCCTTTTGCCTTCAATCTTTCCCAGTATCAGGGTCTTTTCCAATGAGGTGACTCTTCACATCAGTCAATTCAGTCGCTCAGTCATGTCCAACTCTTTGCGACCCCATGGATTGCAGCATGCCAGGCTTCCCTGTCCATCACCAGTACCCACAGCCTACTCAAACTCATGTCTATCACATCGGTGATCCCATCCAACCATCTCATTCTTTGCTGCCCTCTTCTTTAGCCTTCAATCTTTCCCAGCCTCAGGGTCTTTTCCAAGGAGTCAGTTCTTTGCATTAAGTGGCCAAAGTATTGGGGCTTCAGCTTCAAAATCAGTCCTTCCAATGAATATTCAGGACTGATTTCCTTTAGGATAGAGTGGTTAGATCTCTTCACAGTCCAAGGGATTCTCAAGAGTCTTCTGCAATATCACAGTTTGAAAGCATCAATTCCTTGGTGCTCAGCTTTCTTTATAGTTCAACTCTCACATCCAAACATGACTATTGAAAAACCATAGCTTTGACGAGACAGACCTTTGTTGGTAAAGTAATGTCTCTGTTTTTTAATATGCTGTCTAGGTTGGTCATAGCTTTTCTTCCAAGGAGCAAATGACTTTTAATTTCATGGCTACAGTCACCATCTGCAGTGATTTTGGAACTCCCCCCAATAAAATCTGTCACTGTTTTCATTGCTTCCCCATCTATTTGCCATGAAGTGATGTGACCAGATGCCATGATCTTTGTTTTCTGAGTGTTGAGTTTTAAGCCAACTTTTTCACTCTCCTCTTTTACTTTCATCAAGAGGCTCTTCAGTTCTTCACTTTCTGCCATGAGGCTGGTGTCACCTGTGTATCTGAGGTTATTGACATTCTTTCTGGAAATCTTGATTTCAGCTTGTGCTTCATCCAGCCCAGCATTTCACATGATGTACTCTGTATATGTTAAATAAGCAGGGTGATAATATACAGCCTTGGCGTTCACATCAGGTGGCCAAAATATTGGAGTTTCAGTTTCAGCGTCAGTCCCTCTCATGAATTTTCAGGGTTGATTTTCTTTAGGATTGACTGGTGTGATCTCCTTGCAATCCAAAGGACTCTTAAGAATCTTCTCTAGCACCACAATTTCCAAGTATCAATTCTTTGGCCCTCAGCTTTCTTTATGGTCCAACTCTCATATCTATACATGACTACGGGAACAATCATAGCTTTGAATAAACAGAACTTTGTTGACAAAGTGATGTCTTTGCTTTTTAATATGTTGCCTAGGTTTGTCATAGCTTTTCTTCTAAGGAGCGAGTGTCTTTGATTTCATGGCTGTAGTCACTGTCCTCAGTCATTTTGGAGCACAAGTAAATAAAATCTGTCACTGCTTCTACTTTTTCTTCATATAGATGTCATGAAGTGATAGGAACAGATTCCATGATCTTAGATATTTCGATGAGTTTCAAGCCAGATTTTTCACTTTACTCTTTCATCAAGAGGCTCTTTAGTTCCTCTTTGCTTTCTGCCATTAGAGTGGTATCATCTGCAATCTGAGGTTGTTGCTATTTCTTCTGGCAATATTGCCTTCAGCTTGTGATTCATCCAACCTGACATTTCACATGATGTACTCTATATAGAAGTTAAATAAACAGAGTGATACAGCTTTGTCATACTCCTTTCCCTATTTTGAACCAGTCTGTTGTTCCATGTCTTGTTTTAACTGTTGCTTCTTGACCCACATAGAGGTTTTTCAGGATACAGATGAGATGGTCTGGTATTCCCATCTAATCAAGGAAACTAAGCTCTGCTGATAGAAGTCAGGGTAACAATGGCCCTGGTCCCACTCTAACCAGGTGGTCCTTCCTTGGGGCTGCTGACATCTGCTCTTGTTCTGGGGCTGGATGTGTGGGTTGAGCAATTAATGAGACTTCAACAAATCATGCACCTATGAAATGTGTGGTGTGTGTGTGTGTATCTCACATTTAAAAGTAAAAAAAAATTCAAGGACCACATCTGTGTGGAGTGCGAGTTCGGAAGACCCATGTGGATCTTTGGGAAGGAGAGGCCCACAGACACCACTTTCCTTGTCCATGGCACTTCCCTCCTGCTTGGTGTTCTGGTCTATGTTTTCTCTCCGTGGGCTGTAAGTGACAGGCTGGGGTTATAGTAGGTGATGGCCAGTACAGACTGAAGTGGGATCCCCCAGTGTCACCCACTGTGTGAGCATGGCTTTGAGGTGGCTGACAAAAGGGAAAATAAATAAATATATGAAACATTATTGCTGCTTTTAACATTAAGACTCCAGATTATCCAGAACAGCGAAAACACTAAAGAGCGTTTTGATCATTGAAGTTGAAGATTCAGGTTTCTTCCAGAATGTATGCAGAAGGACAAACAGATAAAAGTAGAGGAGAAGCAAAGCTGTGAGGGGCAGCTCTTGGTCCTAGAGCCCTAGCCTGGGAGAGGATGAGAGCTGAAAACCTCCCAGAGCCAAGGAAATGGGTTTCCAGTGGCAAACTTCTTTTGTGAATATAATCCAGGACTTATTATTATTGTTGTTGCTGTTATTTTTTGATTCACATAAAACTGACCTCTTAAGAGGAATAAATTCAGTTTTCCTCTCAGAAACCCTTAAAAACAGAACCATCCTCTTTGAGATAAAAGAGGACAAAACAATTTGAAACTTTCACTTCCTCATTTCTTTTGTTGAATCTCAGGGGAACTTAAGGAAAAACAAAACACCGAGATACACGGTCTATTTTAAGAACAGCAGGTATTTCCACCTTGGTGCTTTGACTTATTTCTAGACCAGAAACTGGATTGCAGGTCCTGTCACAGAGCCCTGTCCCACCTGGTGTTTGCTCTTCACGGGGCATGGGAAAGAGCAGCGTGGGGTCAAGCCAGAAGGGCAGTTTTGTCTTTTTCATGATCGAATGCAAGAAGGTACTGCTTTTAGCATCTACGCTGATATGACACACAGAGGTCAGGATTGGAGCTTAGTCTTTTCTGGAAATGATTCCTTTGAATCAGGAGGACCACTTAAAGAAAAGAAACAGAATTACGTGTTCCCTGGTAACTCACGTCACTGCTGCTATGTGCAGCTTTCCTTGTCAAGACTTTATCTGGAAGCTTCTCGTGGGAGGTTTGTTCCCATCCGAAGTGTGGAGGTATTCGAGTCACTGCAAGCGTACCTGCCAGAGGGGTTGCTTCTATTTCTAGAACCATGCCCGAATGAATATGTAGGAAGGGATTTCACAGATTTCAAGTATGAGTGTTCTCCACAAGCAATCCCACAACATTTGAATGCAGACTAGTACAGCCACTATGAAGAACAGTGTGGTGATTTCTTAAAAAAATGGAAATAGAACTGCCATATGACCCAGCAATCCCACGGCTGGGCATACACACTGAGGAAACCAGAATTGAAAGAGACACATGTACCCCAATGTTCATCACAGCACTGTTTATAATAGCCAGGACATGGAAGCAACCTAGATGTCCACTGGCAAATGAATGGATAAGAAAGCTGTGGTACATATACACAATGGAGTGTTGCTCAGCCATTAAAAAGAATACACTTGAATCAGTTCTATGAGGTGGATGAAATTGGAGCCTATTATACAGAGTAAAGTAAGTCAGAAAGAAAAACACCAATACAGTATATTAATGCATACATATGGAATTTAGAAAGGTGGTAACAGTGACCCTATATGTGAGACAGCAAAAGAGACACAGATATATAGAACAGTCTTTTGGACTCTGTGGGAAAAGGCGAGGGTGGGATGATTTGAGAGAATAGTAATGAAACACACATATTATTATATGTGAAACAGATCACCAGTCCAGGTTCGATGTATGAGACAGGGTGCTCAGGGCTGGTGCACTGGGATGACCCTGAGGGATGGGGTGGGGAGGGAGGTGGGAGGGGGGTTCAGGGTGGGGAACACATGTACTCCCATGGCTGATTCATGTCAATGTATGGCAAAAACCACTACAATATTGTAAAGCAATTAGTCTCCAATTAAAGTAAATAAAAATTTTAAAAGTTAAAATATAAAAAAAGAAAATGTATCAAGAAAAAGATGAAGTACTTAGAACGTCAATTTTTAAAATAAAGTCACTTTTACATGAAGTTTGGAAAATTGTATGGAGAGTGTAGACACTGAGAAAGCCACCTTCTCATTTGTAATTTCTGTGGTAAGCAACTTCTGAAATGGGTCCCAGTGGTCCCCACCCACTGATATTTATACTGTTCTGTACTACCCTCCATTTGAATCTAAGCAGGGACCAGTGACTTGCTTCTAATAAATATATAGTGGGAAAAGTTTTGAGATGGTGTTTCCAATATTAAGTTGCAAAAGATTGTGATTTCCATCTTGCTCCCTTTTGTCTTCTCATTTGCTCAGTCTCATGAATCCAGTGGCCCTGTGTGAGTCTCCTAGGAAGATGCCCACATAGTGAGGAGTAAAGGGAGAAGTCTGGCCAATAGTGTTTAAAGAACTGAATCCTCCAGACATGAGTGAGCCTGGGAGTACTCTTTTGCTAGTAGTCTTCAGACAGTGCTGGTTCAGCTGGCACCTGGAAGGCAGCCTTGTGAGTGACTCGAGTCAGAAGCCCAGCTTAGCAGTGACTTAGATTCCTGACCCACCAAAAGTGAGATAATAAATATTGCTGTGAGCCACACACACACACACAAAAGGAACCCCACAACATTTGAGTTTGAAATGACCATCTGGATCATCAGGTCCAGGAGTCCCATCAAAGCCTATCTTGAAGTGGGGCTGCCAGAGGGAGTTCCAAGTTGATGCCTCCACACTTGGCACCTGCTGTGAGTCTTGCCACACCATCTCCATTTACACACTGTGCTTTCACAAACAAGATTTCATTCGACAACACTTACCAAAGCTAAAAAGAGTTGAAAACCACTCAGTTACTTGAGGCCTTTATTTCACAAACAGGAAAACCAGGCACAGAGAAGCATGCTGATCAAGGATTCCTAAACAAAAAGATCAGCAGATCACTGAGAACTCTCAAATGTCAGAGAAAATTGAACACTGTGAAAAGGCAACAATTCAACAAATGGAAGGAGCCCATTTGGCAAAGTCTTAAAGGTAATCACAATTTAGTCAAGGAGATTAGAGAATGTAAACTATTCATAAAACAAGAAGAGTTTGTTATGAAAAAGAACTAAGAAACTTGGAAAATTAAAAAAAAAAAGATTGCTTAAAAAAACCCTCAATAAGTAGGTTCAGTAGCAAATGACATGATTGAAGAATGATTTAGTGAACTAAAAGACCAGTCATTTCTTGCAGAATTTCTTGTCTTCTTCCTGAAGACAAGAAAATCAGAATAGGAGAGAATAGTGAACACATGAAGGGGAGAGTCAGAAGCCTCATCACTTATTTTCCTAGAGTTAGAGGAGAACAGACAGAATCCAGGGAGGAAAATAAAAGAATCTTTACCAGATATTTTCAGTTCTAAACAGGACTAGCCTTACCACTGTGTGGCCTTTGCAGTCTATGGGGCCCTATGCTTGAAAGGCTATCGACTTGACTTAATACCTTGCTGTCACTGACTTGAAATTGTTAATAATTTAAGCTTTGCATTTATGTTTTGTCAGTGAGTCTGATGGGCATATGGAGCGTACATGTGACAGAGGAGACATTGTGCAGAACTAGCGTCTGCTGGTGTCCTGTTGCCTGATTCAAATCCACAGTGTCCCATAAACAGGGTAATTGTGCACCAGGATGCATGGAGTTCATTCAGCAAGACTCAGAGCGAGTACAGTAAGTGTGCAGCTTTACAGCCAAGTGAAGGGGTGGTGGCAGCTCTGTGAAGCCACTCTCTACTTGAACCAGAACTCGCTTCAAATACACAGGGAAGGCAGTGGCCGTCTCAGCAACATGAAGCACCAAGGCACCCTGGCCTAGCCTCCCTTACCCATTTACATCTCTGTATCAGCCAACCACTACTCTAAAGTGCTAACACAGCAGGAAAGGGAAGCACATTCTTATTTAGTTCTTCCTTTCTCCTCATCAGGCCAAAGTGTCAATAAGTGAACTAAAAATGCTTGAGTTAGTTTTGTGCAGTATTTCCACTGTTCAGGTAAGAATGAAATACACCTGCATGGGGACTTCCCTAGTGGTCCAATGGTTAAGATTCTGTGTTCCCGATGCAGGGGACCCAGGTTCGATTCCTGATCAGGGAATTAGTTCTCCGATATGGCAACAAAGATCCTGTATGCTGCAATTAAGACCCAGCACAGCCAAATAATTTTTCTCTTTAAAGAAAGAAATACACCTGCATGAATTAAACAAATAAACTATGTAATTTCAATGGTTCTTCACGTGGCTCAGATACACTTGCATTTACATTTAAAGTGGCATTGCACAGTATGAAGGTGAATGCTAAAATGTATGCTAATAATGAAAAATTTTAACTTTTATTTATTCAGAACAACATTAAAAACACCATGCACAGTGGAATATTAGTCAGCCATTTAAAAGAATGAAATAATGCCATTTTCAGCAACGCAGATGGACCTAGAGATTGTCATACTGAGTGAAGTAAGTCAGACAGAGAAGGAGAAATGTCATATGACATCCCTTTTATGTGGAATCTAAAACAAAATGGTATAAATGAACTTACAAAGCAGAAAAAACTCACAGCCTTAGAGAACAAACTTATGGTTGCGAGAGGGAAGGATAGGGGGAAAGACAGGCAGTTTGGGATGGACATGTACACACTGCTGTATTTAAAAAGGATAACCAACAAGTATCTACTGTATATCACATGGAACTCTCCTCTATATATGTGGCAGCCTGAGTGGAAGGGAGTTTGGGGGAGAAGATACATGTATATATATGGCTGGGTCCCTTCACTGTTTACCTGAAACTATCACAACATTGTTCATCAACTGTACTCTGATACAAAATAAAAAGTTTAAAAAGTATGAAGGTGAAGTCGCTCAGTCGTGTCCGACTCTTTGCGACCCCATGGACTGTAACCTACTAGGCTTCTCTGTCCGTGGGATTCTCCAGGCAAGAATACTGGAGTGGATTGCCATTTCCTTCTCCAGGGGATCTTCCCGACCCAGGGATCGAACCCAGGTCTCCCGCATTGGAGGCAGACGCTTTAACCTCTGAGCCACCAGGGAATGAAATGGAAATACTGGCACAAGTATGGGGAAATATCAGAATGTTCTGAAGGGAAACATATAAATGAATTTTTTACATCCAAAAAATAAACGAAAACCAAAACACCATTCAAGTCAAGAGAGTCTGTGAAGGAAAGGGAAGCTTTATACTACAGTGGCTGTAAGTATGCTGTCTTACAGGGCCCCACATTTAAATTTTTCACGGGGTACTGTGAATGAGGTAACAGGTCCTCTTTAAAAGGCCTGATAGATTCACAGCAGAATATACTTTAAACATGTTTCTTTTGGAAATTCAAAGGTAAAGGGGAATTTTTTGAGCTTTTCAGAGACAGAAAGAGAGTTCAATGACAAGAAATGAGAGTGACCAGGACGAGTGATGTCTGAGCTGGGCAAGGATTTCATTGCTGATCAAGACTGTGCCGCTCTGGATGTGAGCCCTGCGGGGTGCCCCTCCAGGGCTCCCTACTCGGTGAGGCCATGCGGGCAAGGCCCACAGCCTCTCAACAGCTGGGTGGCCCAGGCGGACCTTGTCTTCATCTGGTCTAGAAAGCAAAGGAGGTGGAGAAGCCAGCGTCCCAGGGCAGTAGGCTGGCTGGTTGTGAAATCCCCAGGGCCGTCTCCTCGCAGAACCGGCACGGCTGGCTCTGGATCCGGGCCAGGTTCCTGGACGTGCAGAGACGCAACCTGCTGGGCTGTCCCCGCGGGGCTGTAGGTGGGGCTGTGGTGCAAGGACAGGTTGGAACAAAGCGCCCACTTCTCTGGCACCTGGACACTGGGGCCCAGCAGAAAGCCCAGGAGGTTGGCGTGGGTGGGGGAGGCTGTGACAGACGCGGCCAGGAGTGAAGGACACTTGAGCCACCTGGGAGATTGCAGTTATCCGTGTCAGGATGGCCAGGACTAACTCTGAGTTCACGCCCTGAGTTCATGCACTTATAGACACACGCACACACAACTACAAACAGACACAGGTAAACATCTGCAGACAGACATACAGAGACACACACATTTACAGACACACACACACCTAGAGACACACACAACACACATATATTAAAATACACTCCATAGATATATATATATAGACACACACACAAACTCATGGACACATGCAGACATATACTTAAGATTACACACAGACAAGCACATACGCAGACACACATAGACATCTACACACACACACACACACACACACAGAGGATGAAAATTTCTCTTTTGGCTGTTTAAATACAGAAACCAGGAAAGGAAATATACAAACAATTCACTTTGGCCAAGCAAACTCCTGGGCAATGTTCAGTTCCGTTCAGTCGCTCAGTCGTGTTCGACTCTTTGCGACCCCATGAATCGCAGCACGCCAGGCCTCCCTGTCCATCACGAACTCCCTGAATTCACCCAGACCCATGCCCATGGAGTCAGTGATGCCATCCAGCCATCTCATCCTTGGTCATGCCCTTCTCCTCCTGCCCCCAATCCCTCCCAGCATCAGGGTCTTTTCCAATGAGTCAACTCTTCACATGAGCTGGCCAAAGTACTGGAGCTTCAGCTTTAGATCATTCCTTCCAAAGAAATCCCAGGGCCAATCTCCTTCAGAATGGACTGGTTGGATCTCCTTGCAGTCCAAGGGACTGGGCAACATTAGGAGCTGGTGAACTATACAGGGAGTCGGGGTTCTCTTTCATCCCTTCCCCTTCAACCCTTGGTAGAGGCACTAATGAACAAATGCAGCCAAGCCATCCAGGAGGAGCGACACAGGGCAAAAAAGTCCAGTCGGCTGGAGTATTGGAAAACCCCTAGGTGAGCACTCATTCCCATCCTTGCTGGGCTGGTCTAGGCTCAGAAAGAAATGAAATACAACTCCTGCTTCAAAGGACTTATAGCTGGACGTCCATAAAACACACCTCTCAGGTTGGATGGTACATTGTGTTACAGGGACCATGAGAGTGAGGGAACGCAAGGGAGTGGGTGCTTGGCAGTGGAAGGAGGGGAAGATTTATGGGGAAAGAGGCATGGGCTAACTTCTTTGGTTGGAAGGGCTCAGGCCAGAGAGTGAGGCCAGGGCAGGCACACAGGCACCCTCAGTGGGCTGGCATGAAGGGAACCTTCTGGCCAAGGACCCCAAGGACATATGGAGTCATGTTAATAGGTTCTTATGCTGCAGTTCTATGCATTTTCTAAAAATTTATTTTATATCGGAAGATAGTTGCTTTACAAAGTTGTGTTGGTTTCTGCCATACATCAACATGAATCAGCCATAGGTATATACATGTCCCCTCCCTCTTGAACCTCCTTCCCACTTGCCACCCCATCTCACACCTTTAAGTCATCACAGGGCACCAGGCTGAGCTCCCTGTGTTATACAGCAACTTTTCACTAGCTATGTATTTTACATATGGTAATGTATATATTTCAAGGCTATTCTCTCAATTTGTCTCACCCTCTCCTTCCCCTGCTGTGTCCACAGTCTGTTCTCTATGTCTGAGTCTCTATTCCTGCCCTGCAAATAGGTTCATCAGTACCACTTTTCTATATTCCACATATATATGGAATATATGATACTAGTTTAATATAAGACATATATCGTTAATATACGATACTTGTTTTTCTCTTGCTGACTTACTTCACTCTGTATAACATGCTCTAGGTTCATCTACTTAGTTCTGTGCATTTTAAATGTGCTTTCTAGATCTCTGATAGGGGCCTATTATCTACATAGGTTTCTATAAGAATTCAACCACAGACTCTATTCTGCTCAGCAGGATGCAGCCTGTAAATCCTGATGTGAGCAGATGGTGGAGGCTGTGAGGGTTATGAGGAGGTGACAGGTTGTAGCTGGAAGATAGGACAAGTGGATCCTAACTCTAATGCACAGCGGAGTTAATCCAATCTGCTAGATCAACAGTGTGTGGAGCTGGAAAGTCGCTGTTGGCTAAAAAGGATGGACCCTGGGTTGAGGGGGTGAATAAGAAGTGAGGGAATGGATCTTAGTTGATCGTTCTCTCTGTGGTTGGAAAGAGAAGGTGCACAGAGAAATCTCTAAGTCCAGTCATTTATAAACAGAGACAAGTGTATATTGATAATGGGGATTCCTGTGGGAGTGTGTGATGCAGGTCTGGTAGCATCTACACCATAGAAGCAGGCTCTGCGCTGGGGCTGAGGCCTGGAGACTCACTCTGGACCATCCAAGGGTGCCAAGTCCAACCCAGGCTGGCCCTGGGTTTTAGCAGTACCTCCCAGGCACAAAGAACCCTCCAGCCTTGGGGCCCACTTGCAAACAGAGAGGCCTTTGGCCCTTGATCCTGGAAAGTCTGGACAAACGAAGACCTTTGCGGTGGCTGCCCTTGGTCTTATGTGCCCAGCTTTGGCATCTGGTCCCAGAGTTGCCCCCTGGGTGCTGAGGACCTGTTGGACTCCTTGTGTAAGGCCAGGCTCTGTAGATGCCTGGGAGGCAAAGTTTAGGGAGATTCCCCCCACTGCTGCCAAAGAATTCATGCTTTTGAACTGTGGTGCTGGAGAAGACCCTTGAGAGCCTCTGGGACAGCAAGGAGATCAAACTAGTCTATCCTAAAGAGATCAACTCTGAATATTCATTAGAAGATTGATGCTGAAGCTGAAGCTCCAATACTTTGGCCACCTGATGTGAAGAGCCAACTCATTAGAAAAGACCCTGATTCTGGGTAAAATTGAAGGCAAGAGGAGAAGAGGGTGAGATGGTTGGATGTCATCACCAACTCAATGGACATGAGTGTGAGCAAACTGTGAGATAATGAAGGACAGGAAGGCCTGGAGTGCTGCAGTCCACGAGGTTACAAAAAGTTGGACATGACTTAGTGCCTGAACAACAACTCCCCACTGCCCTCAAAGCCTGCTCTTCTTTCTCTAATCCATTCCTCAGCCAGCACGTAAGTTCTAACTCTAGCCTCACCCTCTCATGCTGCAGAAAAATGTGATAAAGCATGATGCACAGGTTGGAGCTTATTTCTGGAGCTGAATCTCCCCATATGTGGACCAGGACTTTGCCTGGAGGTCCTGTGGTGGGAGGGCTGGGACTCAGCTCCCGAGTGGGTCACTTGAAATTCTTCATGGTGGTGTGCCCAAGTGCAGGGGAAACTGGACCACAAAGCACATTTGTTTGGGGTCTAAATCCCTGCCCTCTGTGAGTGTTATCCGCAGATCAGGAGTCAGTTAACTAGAAGGAAGTAAGAGAAAATGTAGAAACACCAACCTAGAAGAGTGATCTGTCACTCTTGACATTTCTCAGAGATTTGGGGGTGTGTCAAGGAGGCAGCTCATCCTTGGCTTTGCTCCATGTCTGGGAATCAGGAAAAGACACTTCAGCCCTGCAGTGGGATTTTCTCCACTTGCTGACGATCGGTGACCTGGGTGGAACAGAAAGAACTCTGAGTAAGTATTTATGAACTCCACGGGCTCTAACCACACCCATCTTGGGGACTTAGTTGCTCCCCTTGTAAAACAGGGTGGGTTAGACGTGGGACCCTTTGTGTTACCCCCTTAGAACCTGCATCCAAACCGTGCTGACTACATAGCAAATACATTGTTATAGATTTCTTTTAATCAAAGGCTTGGACTATAAAGCTTGAATTAAGCAATCTGAGTATTCTGAAGTCTGAGTGGCCTTCTCCAGGAATATGTGGTGAGTCCTTTAGTTCCCAAAGATTCTAGACTGGGGAAGAACAGGCTTGAATGAGGGACGCTTCCACCTCAACCATTCAGCTTCCCACCTCAAAATGAGCTCAAGGTCAGGCCAGCAGGAATGAACACGTGCCAGGCAGATCTTTACAACAGGACTTAAAGAAGCCTTTCAAATCCCCTCTACTGGTCAATATCTAATGGCAAAGATTAGAAACTGCTTCCCTGAATAGAGTAGCCAGCGCCAACCACTTCCATTTGAAGCAAATCACTCACTACATCTTTTTACCAGCCAAAATGTGATTTCCAATACTGCAATCTGTTGTTGACTCAGGCTTTTGTGGAAATAGGCAGAACCTAAATCACTGCCTCCAGGGCTTCCCAGGCGGCGCTAGTGGTAAAGAACCCAGTAGGCCTAAGAGAGACGGGTTCGATCCCTGGGTCAGGCAGATCCCCTGGAGGAGGGCACGGCAACCCACTCCAGTATTCTTACCTGGAGAATCCCATGGACAGCGGACCCTGGCAGGCTGCAGTCTACAGAGTCGCAAAAAGTCAAGACAGGACTGGAGTCACTTCACCCGAGGGCATGCAAATTGCTGCCTCCAGGACTGGTGGCACACTGGTGACCGCACAATTGCACTAATCTCACAGGCTAGTAAAGTAATGCTCAAAATTCTCCAAGCCAGGCTTCAGAAATACATGAACTGTGAACTTTCTGATGTTCAAGCTGGTTTTAGAAAAGGCAGAGGAACCAGAGATCAAATTGCCAACATCTGCTGGATCATGGAAAAAGCAAAAGAGTTCCAGAAAACCATCTATTTCTGCTTTATTGACTATGCCAAAGCCTTTGACTGTGTGGATCACAATAAACTGTGGAAAATTCTGAAAGAGATGGGAATACCAGACCACCTAACCTGCCTCTTGAGCAATCTGTATGCAGGTCAGGAAGCAACAGTTAGAATTGAACATGGAACAACAGACTGGTTCCAATAGGACAACAGTTAGAACTGAACATGGAACAACAGACTGGTTCCAAATAGGAAAAGGAGTACGTCAAGGCTGTATATTGTCACCCTGCTTATTTAACTTATATGCAGAGTACATCATGAGAAACACTGGATTGGAAGAAACACAAGCTGGAATTAAGATTGCTGGGAGAAATATCAATAACCTCAGATATGCAGATGACACCACCCTTATGGCAGAAAGTGAAGAGGAGCTAAAAAGCCTCTTGTTGAAAGTGAAAGAGGAGAGTGAAAAAATTGGCCTCAAGCTCAACATTCAGAAAACGAAGATCATGGCATCTGGCCCATCACTTCATGGGAAATAGATGGGGAAACAGTGGAAACAATGTCAGACTTTATTTTTGGGGGCTCCAAAATCAGTGCAGATGGTGACTGCAGCCATGAAATTAAAAGACGCTTACTCCTTGGAAGAAAAGTTATGACCAACCGAGATAGTATATTCAAAAGCAGAGACATTACTTAGCCGACTAAGGTCCGTCTAGTCAAGGCTATGGTTTTTCCAGTGGTCATGTATGGATGTGAGAGTTGGAAGAAGGCTGAGCGCCGAACGCCGAAGAATTGATGCTTTTGAACTGTGGTGTTGGAGAAGACTCTTGAGAGTCCCTTGGACTGCAAGGAGATCCAACCAGTCCATTCTGAAGGAGATCCACCCTGGGATTTCTTTGGAAGGAATGATGCTAAAGCTGTAAGATTGCTGGGAGAAATATCAATAACCTCAGATATGCAGATGACACCACCCTTATGGCAGAAAGTGAAGAGGAGCTAAAAAGCCTCTTGTTGAAAGTGAAAGAGGAGAGTGAAAAAATTGGCCTCAAGCTCAACATTCAGAAAACGAAGATCATGGCATCTGGCCCATCACTTCATGGGAAATAGATGGGGAAACAGTGGAAACAATGTCAGACTTTATTTTTGGGGGCTCCAAAATCAGTGCAGATGGTGACTGCAGCCATGAAATTAAAAGACGCTTACTCCTTGGAAGAAAAGTTATGACCAACCGAGATAGTATATTCAAAAGCAGAGACATTACTTAGCCGACTAAGGTCCGTCTAGTCAAGGCTATGGTTTTTCCAGTGGTCATGTATGGATGTGAGAGTTGGAAGAAGGCTGAGCGCCGAACGCCGAAGAATTGATGCTTTTGAACTGTGGTGTTGGAGAAGACTCTTGAGAGTCCCTTGGACTGCAAGGAGATCCAACCAGTCCATTCTGAAGGAGATCCACCCTGGGATTTCTTTGGAAGGAATGATGCTAAAGCTGAAGCTCCAGTGCTTTGGCCACCTCATGTGAAGAGTTGACTCCTTGGAAAAGACCCTGATGCTGGGAGGGATTGGGGGCAGGAGGAGAGGGGACGACCGAGGATGAAATGGCTGGATGGCATCACGGACTCAATGGACGTGAGTCTGAGTGAACTCCGGGAGTTGGTGATGGACAGGGAGGCCTGGCGTGCTGCGATTCACGGGGTCGCAGAGTCTGACACGACTGAGCGCCTGAACGGACTGGTGAACTCTCTCCCAGGTGTTGCGCTGCCACCTAGTGGCCGCTTGGGGAGCAGCCCCGCTGGGTGTTTGTCCTGCAGCCAAGGGCTCCTCTGTCAGCCATGATCTGGGAGGGAGCCAAGGAGCTTGCTGCCTTCCTGCATGGTCTGGTCAGACTGCCTATGTTGACTCGATGGGATGGTCGTCCCTCCCATCTTTGTCTTTACCTTCTTTTCCCACTTCCCATCTCTTAAAAGGGGTTCAATCCAATGAAATAACTCTCCACTCCCCCCCACCCCCCTACAGCACATGGCAAGGTTTTTGCTTGGAGAAGAGGCTTCTAAGTCTCAGAAATTACCCTGGATTTGGCCCTGGCACAGGCTGATTGAGCCCCAGCAAGTTAGGATGACACCATTAGACTCAGGAGGACCAGACCCCTAATCTTTAGAGTTTCAGGAATATGGCTTACTTGGGGATCTTGGTTCTGCCCTGGCACCCCTAGTTCACTAGGTCATTATAACAGGGTGCCTAGCAGCCTGGAACGACCTCACCAGGTTGTCGCTTGGTGGCTTCAGAGCAGCTCATGCTTGTGGGATGTCGGTGCCTCCCTGAACATGAACTGTACAGAGATGCTACCAACTCCTGGGCGGCCCCGGAGCTGGCGCCTGTGGGCTTCTCAGACGGCTTGAGAAACAGGCCACAGACAGGCTTGTGGACCAAGGGGTGGTGGACTCTGGGTGGCAGGAACCCAGGGTCCCACAGCCAGCTCCCCTCCTGCCTCCTGCCCTGATCAGACTTCCCATCAGCTCCTCCCCAAGAAGCCCTCTGTACAGGTGGGATGATTATCACTGATTTAGCAGCTAAAGCAGCACCAGGGAGGAGGTGGCTTTCTCCAGGCACCTCTGAGAGAGGCAGAGGGAACTGGGGCCTGGTCCAATTTCACAAACAGGCTCTGGGCTCCTCTTCCACAGTGGTCCTTCCCTTGGAGTTTCAATGCAGGAGACCCGGGTTTGATCCCTGGGTCGGGAAGATCCTTGGAGAAGGAAATGGCAAACCACTCTGGTATTCTTGCCTATAGAATCCCATGGACAGAGGATCCCAGGGGGCTACTGTCCATGGGGTCACAATAGTTGGACATGACTTAGCGACTAAACCACCACTACCTAGGAGGCTGGACAAAATGCCACCTGGGATGTTTCCTCGGATAATAACTCTGGGGCTACTCTGGGCTGTAGAAAACCTGTGGGCTTTTTCTTCTTCTTCTCCAGCTTTTTTATCATTCTCTCTCTCTTTGTCTCTCACATATAATCTCAGCTCTCCAGGGTTTCTCTGTCCCTCCTAATGACACTGGGTAGGAGGGTGACACTTGCCTTTGACCTCCAAAGTCCTTGAGCTCTTTCGCTTGGCTGGAGAGCAGAGAGGCTCCACCCTGAGGCCCTACAGCTCTGGGTTGGAACTGGTGACCTTGGGGTTGCGATGACCAAGGCTCTGTGGGGTCATAGAGCAAAGCCAGAACACTGTGGCTGGACTGGGCGGAACCCCTCCTCAGATCCGGCTGGACCAGCCCACGCAGAGCAGCCCTGATGAGAGCCAGGAGGCCGCGGCTTGTGGGGACGTGGCCCTGGGCACACCTGCCTGTCTACCCTGTCCCTGTCTCTTTGTCCATGTGGGTGAGGGTCTTGGGAAACCCCTTCCAGTGCCTTTACCTGCCTGCTGCCCACCTGGGCGGCCCATGCCCAGCACCAGGGAAACTCAGCGGCTGTCTGACACCAACTATCAATGCCTAGGCACTTCTCCAGGTGAGCCTGACCGCCCCAGCTCCCAGCAATTCTGTGTCTCTCTGTGGCTGGCCCTGTCTGTGAAAAGCTGCTGCGGCAGTGTGGGATGGGCTGGACATAGAGGAGCAGGGGGAAAGGAATCCTGGATTCTAGCAAAGCTCCCTCTTGTCCAGGGAACTTCTGACATCTGTCTCCCCACCACCACCACTGCCATGCCCACTGTCTGACTGGCCAGAATTGGGGTGACTGCTGGGGCCAGAGAAAGGATCTGTGGCCATGGACATGGGTGGGGTCTCTAGGCTGTTAAACACAGCCGTTCAGAGATCATAGTGGGGTGCCTCAGATGGTTCCCTTTTCTCTACCTGACCAGGAAGCAGGGGGGCCTGTGTTGGGGGTAGCGGTGCCTAGCCAGGCTGTTGGAGGCATGGACCTGTGGTAAAAGTATTTCTTTATGCAAATATAATCATGTCTGAAATGAAGTGTTAGTTGCTCAGTCGTGCCCACTCTTTGCTACCCCCATGGGCTCTGGCCTGCCAGGCTCCTCTGTCCGTGGCATTCTCCAGGCAAGAATACTGGAGTGGGGTGCTGTGCCCTCCTCCAGGGATCTTCCTGACCCAGGGATCAAACCTGGGTCTCCCACATTGCAGGCAGATTTTTTTACTATCTGAGCCACAAGTCAGCTGAATCACAGATTCTCTGAGTGAGAATATTCCTCTAAGGTCAGCATTTCTGAGCCCATGGGCCTTGAAGGGACACAGAAGCAGACACACGGGTACACAGCGATGGCACCTGGCTTCTCTAAGGACTCTCAGGGCCCTGCACTTTTGCTGGGGTGATGTGGTCAGAGCCTGGTCTGTTGCAGTTGGGCAAGCCCATGTTACAGAAAGAGGGAGAGCCTCAGGGCAGGGACAACCAGTCCTGGTCAGCTACCTGCCCACAGATGTCCTCAGTTACACAGCACTGTGTTCTGACCCTGTGCTGCTCTGGGTGCTGGGACCCACGGTGAGCAGGACCCAGTGGACTGGTGCTGCCCTCCTGCCTGTGACCCTGACCCTGACCCCTGCAGACCTGTGGACTCGGTGGGGACAGAGTCCAGTCTCCTCTGGCTCAGGATCAGGAACCTGCCTAGTGCTGCAGGGAGCAGGAGAGGTCAGGCCAAGCACCCTCACTGAGAAAGTGGTGGAGTCTTGGAGACAGTCGGGCCACAGCTGTCAGCATCTGAAGTGCAGCGCCCTCTGACTCCCAGCAGTTCACACACATTGCAGAACAGGACATGCAGGATCGGAGTCCCGGGGGCACTGGGTTATTTGGAAAGAGCCTGGAAGCAGGTGGTCCTCTGAGAAGCCGACTCTAAGGAAACATCAGGGCAAATGTTTATCAGCTAGAGCGTGGGTTCCACACCAGAAGGAGTGGAGAGAGGCAGGGCCACAGCCGCCTTCCCACAGGGCTCATGTGGCCCAGCAGAGCTGTCCCAGGAGGGCCACACACCGGACCTGCACAGACCTGGACGAGGTGATGTCCCTCACCCTCAGGATGTCCGCCTGTGCCAGGAAGCTCTGTGGGCCTTAAACTACCCTCTGGCTGAAATGGGGCCCCTGGGACCCAAGATATGCCTCCAGGCCCTGGGCTTCCCGCTGGGACAGCTTCAGGCTCAGCCCTGGGAGCTCCTCCCTGTGGCTCCACTTGTGACCAGAGAGTGGGTCACTGTACAGCTGAAAACGGTCAGGATGTCCTAGGTCCCTCCCCTAGGACAGGGAGGCACCTCAATGACTTGCTCATGTAACCCGGTGTTCTAGTGAAGTGAAAGTGAACGTGTTAGTCGCTCAGTCGTGTCTGACTCTCTGTGACCCCATGGACTATAGCTCGCCAGGCTCCTTTGTCTATGGAATTCTCCAGGCAAGAATACTGGGATGGGTTGCCATTTCCTTCTCCAGGGGATCTTCCCAATCCAGGGATTGAAGCTGGGTCTCCCGCATTGTGGGCAGATTCTTTACTGTCTGAGCCACCAGGGAAGTGAAAGTGACACATTTTGACCCCAGTGCATGAGACTGTGGTCTCCCTTCTGGACCTTCTCAGCGTATCCATACTTATCTGTTCTTACAAGCAGTTTCCAGGCTGCACCGGATTCAGGCCCCACAAGACTAGAAGTGCTTCTGCTCCCTCCGCCCCGCCCCAAACACCCTGGGAGCCTGTTCCTCCCGGAGACCACACATCAGACTCACCCACCAGCCTTTAAACATTGTCAACACCCAGGCCACAGCCCAGACCCGAAGAGACCAGCATTGCAAACCCCTGTAGGCAAGTGTGGAGGGCAGCAGGTCAACCAGCAGAGCCCGGGCTCCTTGTTACTCCACTTGGGGCCACATGAGCCTCGCCTGGGAGCTAGGAGGCATGAAGTGTGCTTTCCCATTGCCTCAGAATCTGCTTTTCAACCAGGTCTGTGTGATCCATGAGCCCAGGAGGGCATTGAGAAAGGTGACTGGGAGCCATTTGCCCTGTCCCAGGTCTCCCTGGCACTCATTCCGCTCCACAGAGAGAAAGGGTGCCAGTGTGGGCAGGGCCGCCGGACCCTGGGTTTCCCTGAGAATGCTCGTGGTCGTTTCCTGGAACCGTTGCAACAAAGCACTGCGGACTGGGCAACTTCAACAATAGGAACGCATTGCCTCACAGGCCTGGTGGCTGGATGTTCACGATCAAACAACTGCGGGCCTGGATGGTCCATCCTAAGATTGTGAGGGGAGGATCTGCTCCAGGCCTCTCTCCTTGGTCTGCAAAAGACCATCTCTCCAGGTTCACAAGGCATCTCCTGGTGTGCGTGTCTCTCTGTCCAAATTCCTGCTTTTATAAGGGCAAAGTAATGTTGGATCAGGGCCCACCCACATGACCTCATCTTACCTGAACGTGAAAAGTAAAGTGACAGTGTTAGTTGCTCGGTTGTGTCTGACTCTTTGACTCAGAGAGCCTGCCAGGCTCCTCTGTCCCATGGGATTCTCCAAGCAAGAATACTGGAGTGGGCAGCCATTCTCTTCTCCAGAGGGTCTTCCTGACCCAGGAATCGAACTCCAGTATTCTGCATTGCAGGTGGATTTTTTACTGTCTGAGCCACCAGGAAAGCCCCATCTTACCTAAATCATGTGCAAGGACCCTCATCTGTCAGTAAGATCATGCTCACAGGTACTGGGCTGGTATTTCAGCATCTTGTTGGGGACACAGCTCAACCACACCTTTCCCAGAGTGTCTCAGGGCAAGGTCGGTGCTGCAGCCCCCTCCTAACTGACTAGAGCCACCCTCGGCACACTGCAAGTCCCTTAGAAGGCATAGCCTGGCTTCGGCTGCCCCTGTCATCTTCAGAAAGACACAGCATAGGCTTGGGGCCCATCTCTGAAGGAACTATGGGGTTGGTCAGCTAGAATCTCTCCGTGCTGGGAGTGAGGTTCTGGTTGGACTCCGGTGAGGACCCAGCTATTTCCAGGCTCTTGAGATGAACTGGTGAGCACAGGGACAGAAGGGTCCATCTGCACAGTGTTATGAGCTGAATCGTGTTCCCCAAATCCATGTTAGAATCCTAAGACGGGAACATTTGGTCTCAAAGATAGATGTTCATAGAAGGACTAACACATTTTTCAGGGAGAAAACAGCTGTCTGCCAGCCAAAGAGAGAGGCTTCAGGAGAAATCAACCCTGCTGATGCCTTGACCTTGACCTTCCAGCCTCTAGGACTGTGAGGCGAGAGATGTCTGCTATATAAGTTGCCCTGTGTTTGGCGCTTTGTTACGGCAGCCCTGGGACACTGCCGCACCCGGGGATGCTGACCCGGGAAAGACTCAGAGCTGCTGGCTTCAGGCAATGGTTGGGCACAGGGAAGAGCATGTAAAACATGCTTTTGGGGGAAGGGCCTGAGGGCCACACGCAGCTCCAGACATACACCCGGGTGTGCAGGCAGATGCGGCAGGCACAATCTGAAGAACCCGACTTTGTTCTTGTCTCGTGAGACATGGGCCAGGAACAGTCCTGCTGGGCCTTGGTCTCTGCATCGATTCAGGGCAGGCTTCCCTGCCAGGGATCACACGTTGGAGCCACATGGGAGACCCCGGGATGCTCAGCAGTAAGGTGGGGCATTCACAG
Source organism: Aepyceros melampus (assembly GCA_006408695.1). NCBI lineage: Eukaryota > Metazoa > Chordata > Mammalia > Artiodactyla > Bovidae > Aepyceros > Aepyceros melampus. The sequence goes on from SJXQ01010609.1 coordinate 507,811, forward strand.
ATGCCGGGGATCAGGAACGTTTCCATCTTCTTCATGAATCTAGCCTTGGTTTCATCCACAGATGGTGTGACCTGGGGAAAAGCAAGCAAAGAGTGGGGGCCAGGGGCACCCTGATGATGTCCCCAAGGGGCTGAGCTCCGGGGGCCCAGCTTTGGGGTGCAGAGCAGGTGGTAAGCACCCAGGCAGGACCCACAGTAGAGCGTGGTCCTAGAAGGTGACTTCTCTCCTCTTTCTAGGCACTGTCCATCCACCCCACTCACACCATCTACACCCTCCAGGACAAACTTAAAAGATATTTAGTCCCCCTGTTCAAGGGAGTTATTCAACCAAGCCTTCCAGGTTGTTGGTCTCCACCAGGGTGTGTGTAAGGGAATGGCTCAGACTGACATCACCATGGATTTTGCTCATTGCTGGGCATCCTGCCAGTCATCTGGGACACAGGTGCTGGCTGTGCTTTTGAGGCTGAGTCCCCAGATTCTTCTCCTGGACGAGGCCTGAACCTCAGAGTTTCCTCCAAGTCACCCTCTGCTGGTTGATGACAGCTCCTGACACCCTCTCAGGCCCCCTGACACCCTATCGTCCTATTTGTGAGACTCTACAGACAGAGAAGGAAATGGCAAACCACTCCAGTATTCTTGCCTGGAGAATCTCATGGACTGAGGAGCCTGGTGGGCTGCAGTCCATGGGGTCACAAAGAGTCGGACACGACTGAGTGACTTTACTTACTTACTTACTTACTTACAGACAGAGAGGGAGTGAAGGAGGCAGCTCAGTTCCTAGGCTGTTTCCCAGCTTGCTGGCCAACACCAGCGAGCTGATCATGACACTGACTTCTTCATGCCACAGATTTCTCAGTTCTTTTGTGAAAAGTTGGAACCCAAATCACAGGCAAGTGATGAGGTTTAACAGTCAAAACCACCAAGTCAGATTTCTATCAGTCAAGAGAGTTCAAGACCTTCACTTTTCACTGAGATGCTTTGCAATTGCTGGGGCCCCTTAGAGAACTGTCCTGGTGGGTGTTCAATGACCCATCATAGAGAACGTTGGTCAATGCCACTTGGCCTTCATTGAAGAAACCCAACCTCCTGGAACTCACGTGGGGCTCTGACTTGAACTTCCTGTCCCAGGACGCCAAATGGTTCCAAGTCGCCCAAGTTAGAGCCCTGATACAGAGGCGTACCAGTGATGGGCCACACGAGGGGGACGGGATGCACTGTTAAGTATTACCAATGCCTTGGCGCCCCCCCCGCCCGAGGCTCCACTCCAGATGAATGGAGTATTGCTGTGGGAACACTGTAGAGAATGCAGCCTGGACACCAGCATGTTTAAGGTTCCAGCTGACTCTACTGTGCAGTCAGGCCTAGGAACCAGTGGTATTAGATGAAGACATCTGGGTTGGCTTCTTTTGGGCAGCTCTTTTCTGAGTCAGGAAATTTCCATTTGTAAAATGAAGAATCAGTGATCATAATCATCTCAAAAGTTGATTGTTTTTAGACTAAAAATAGAAAATGTACCTGAAAAGTCTTTGCAAGCTACATTATGCAGATGCAACTACTATTACAGAGTGCTCAAAAATGACACCACACACACCTAGTCTACCAAAGCAAACTGAACCATGTGTGTGTGTGCAATGTTCTGGGCAATCATACTTTGCTTGATTTTTTAAAAATTGATTTTAAAGCCCTGTGCATGCTGGTTGTGCCAGTGGTCAGGGGTGCAGGCCATGGGTTGCCAGAAGGCATCACATGGAAGTTCTTTCCTCTGACCCATGTGTGTTCACTGGGTAAGGTCCAAAAGTTGCATGTAACTTTGAAGTGACATGGATGAGTGGTCTAACTTTGTTTTCTGTCCTGGTGAAGTCTCTAAGAATCAACAGTGGCTTGAGGCTTCAACTGAGGCTGAGGAAGTGTCCTTGCCCCTGTTAGCCATGCAGGGAGTTGTCTTTGAGACAACCTGGGCCATGGCTAGCTTCCAAGCGCCATGCACGCCCACTCTGCCAGTGAGCTGCAGGGACAGGGGGACAAGGAGTCACAGCAAAAGCCTAAGTTCCACTGAGGATGCACCTGCAGGTGTGGAAAGGATGCCACCTGCTCTCAGTAGACCTGCCTCTCTCCTGACATGGGGCTCCCCAGCACCCACACCACCCTCTCACTGCAGAGCAGCAGGCGAGTCTCTGTGCAGTGCAGGCAAACAGCTTTTCTTGTGCATTGAGACGTTAGGCTCTTATAAAGATATCAATAACAGTGCCCTTGGTCCATGCTGCTAAGTGGGGGAAACCAGTTTTGCACACTGAGAACTGAAGTGGGAAAAGCAGTGATCAGGTTGTTAACAATAAACAGTTATTTTTATGTTGAGAAGAGTATTAAAAGTACAAGAAAGTCTGCATATGACCCTGAAATCCCACTCCTGGACACATATCCAGAGAAAAACATGATCTGAAAGGATACATACACCTCAGTGTTCATTTCAGCACTATTTATAATAGCGCAAACATGGAAGCAACCTACATGTCATCAGCAGAGGAATGGATAAAAGCAGATGTGGTACATACATTCAATGAAATATTACTCAGCCACTAAAAAGAATGAAATAATGCCATTTTCAACAACATGGATGGACCTAGAGATTGTCATACTGAGTGAAGCAAGTCAGAGAAGGAGAAATAGCATATGTCATTCCTTGTATGTGGAATCTAAAAAGAAATGATACAAACAAACTTATTTACAAAGCAAAAACAGACTCGTAGACTTAGAGAACAAACTTACAATTGCCAGGCGGAAGGATGTGGGGAAGGGATAGTTAGGAAGTCTGGGATCCACGCATACACGATACTATATTAAAATGGATAACCAGCAAGGACCTACTATATACCACAGGGAACTCTGCTCAATGTTATGTAGCAGCCTGGATGAGAGGGGTGTTTGGGAGAGAATGAATACATGTATGTGTATAGCTGAGTCCCTTTGCTGTCCACCAAAACAATCACAACATTGTTATTCAGCTATATTCCAATAAAAAGTGAAAAGTTTTTTTTTTCTTTTTTTAAGTACAAGCAGATCTGAAAAAAAGGAAAAAACCTGAATACCTGTTTGACACAGCTTCACACACACACTCACACAGAATCCCTGGAGAACGTTACAACAGAATACAGGCCCCATGAGCCAACTTTGGACCCTGTGTTTTCAAATTATGACATACAGAAGCAGGGTTTTGGAGTAGAAGGAACTCACCGGCACTTTAAGGCAAACCCTCACCTTAAATGAGAAAGCAGACTGGGGAACATGATGACTTCAGTTCAGTTCAGTTGCTCAGTCGTGTCCGACTCTTTACGACCCCATGAATCGCAGCACGCCAGGCCTCCCTGTCCATCACCAACTCCCGGAGTTCACTCAGACTCACGTCCATTGGGTCAGTGATGCCATCCAGCCATCTCATCCTCTGTCGTCCCCTTCTCCTCCTGCCCCCAATCCCTCCCAATGTCTAAGAATGAGGCACAGGAAAGATACAGAAAAATCTCATTGCAGGACATTCAGAATGGACATCGTACTGACTTGAAGAGAAGGAATATTCCAGACTGAACAAATGTCTAGATGTTCTGATTGCAGAGTAAATCATTTGCCATGGCTGTCTGTGCTGGGCTGTGCTTTAGCTGGGCAGCCCTTTTCTTTGGAGCGATCACCTCCGCTCAGTTCTGTCTGTCTTGGAAGGTTGGCTTCATCTCTGAGCTGAGAGGAGTCTGCTCAGGTCCTGGTGTCCTGATACAGATTGTGTATTTAGGTCACCTTCTTTCTGTCTGGTTTTCCTGGCGTATACATACTCGCTTGGGGTAAAAGGTAGAGATAAGTGGCTTTGGCTTCATCGAGCATCCTGTTTTTTTTCTTCAGGGTTGAATGTTGACAGAAGCAAGAAGAGCAGGGGGGCAGTGGTGGGCTGGGGGGGCTTACTGGGCAGCTCATGTGCCTCAGTTCTGGCGGGTGCTCGGGGGGCAGCACACTGCTATGTAAGGTTGCTCACTTGGGCACCTGGGCAGGCAGAAAGCTCCCTGGCCTCCCTGGGAACACATCCAGTGCCCAGAGGTCGTGCTCTCCAGGGTGCCTTCAGGATGAGAGGAGATGCCACTCCTGATGTTCTCCAAGCATCACCGGGTACATCATGGAATCAAAAACCTGCTTCCTGCGCAGAGAATGCAGGTAACTCGCCTACTCTGAAAATCATTTTCTTTCTGGCCCAAGCCCCCTTACCAAAATGGTTTTCTTGATCAATGATCTTTCCTTCCTTTCCTCACCTGCTCGCTGCCTACAAGGCTGACGCCTCTACCCTGCCCCCATGTCAGGGAAGAAGGGACTTGAGCAGCTGTTCACAGGCCATGAGTATTTACAGCATTGTCTTCCAAACAGCTTTGACAGCCTTGGTGGTTTATAGAAAATTCATGATGTCATTACCTCATATGTGCTGTGGAGAATAAACAGAACTAGACACTGGCTCTTTACTTTTATGAATGAGGAAGAGTTGTTTGTGAACAATGTTCATTTTCCACTCACTGTTCAACAGCTGATGGTAGTCATGGAAAACTGAGTCATTCAAAGACCTCAAAGATTGCAAAGGCATCAAGTCTCATGACTCATGGCTTTGGTAAAATAACGCCTAGCTGGAAAAATAGCTCCTGGAAATGGCCTCAGTTGAGTGGCATGTGGGCTGAGAGCATCGCTTGGTCAGCGAATATCCCATAGGAGGGCGGTGACTGGCAGTGCCAGGCTGGTGAGATCACGAGTTCAAACAGGCACAGACAGGCCGAATCACAGCTCAGGATGGGCTGGCTATCCAGGTGGATGCTTGCTGGACTTGGTGGTAGTGGCTCTGGGAATATGTTCTTTCTTTCTTTCATTTTGTGGCCACACTGTGTGGCCTGTGGAATCTTAGCTCCCTGACCAGGGATGGAAGCTGTGTCCCCCGCAGTGCAAGTGAGGAGTCTTAATCACTGGACTGCTAGGAGAGTCCACGTTCTTTCTTAATGTAGGTTAATATTGTAAAACTAAAAAATAATAAGTGGTCTTACAAAGAGTTCTATGTGATGAAACATCCAGTTATATGCCCTGCACCCTCCTTCTGTATGAAAATGCTATTGTTTGATTTCTTTTTTTTTTTTTTTCGAAGGAAAGAGTGATTATATGTGTCCTGGCATTGCGTGTATGTCAATGAGAGAGAGAAAGAATATGGTGTGTACATAACCCACATTTGAGAACAGGACGGGGCTAGTTTTTCAGCAATAAATACATGGTAACTGCTTCCTTGAGCTTCCCTGGTGGTCAGTGGTAAAGAATCCACCTGCCAATGCAGTAGACATGGGTTCAGTCCTTGGGTCAGGAAGATCCCCTGGAGAAAGTCATGGCAACCCACTTCAGTATTCTTGCCTGGAGAAACCCATGGACAGAGGCGTCGAGGGGGCTACAGTTTTTAGGGTCACACAAGAATCAGACATGACTTAACAATTAGACAACAGCTCCCCTGGCTGATTTCAGGGACAGAATCACCTTCCCACAATCACACTGCATCTGCAGTAGAGACCCTCCCTCCTGCTGCTAAGTGTGGTGTTCCCCAGTCTATGAGGAGCACCAGCTCCATCTTGCTAGTAGCCCTTGAGCACAATGGGGGTTCTATGGTCAAAGAAGTCAGGAAAATGTTGAGCTAGAAAAAATGTGTGACAAGGTCTTTGCTGCACTATCCCTTGAACCTTGGGCTAAGGGGACACTGGGATTCTCATGTGGAAATGCTCTCAGCCATGCTGTTTCACCAGGGGACGGCTGCGTGCTCAGCACGGCTCTGTCTCCAGACTCACATTTGGAGGGAAGACACTTGTGAGCTGTTTATTGGGCTTCTCTTTGGGTGATGGCAGGGAGAAGGAGAAGGGGTAGGGCTTGGGTGCTTGAGTGCACTTTGCCTTTGCTGGGCTTCCGATGCCTGAGAAAGGTCATGATTCAAGAGGACTGGTTTTCCCTGAGGGTGGGGATGAATTCCATCCTGAGGCCACAAGCCAATGTCCAGAAGGAAGCAATTACTGCCTAAAGTGGGAAATGCCGGCATCGTTTGTCCTGAATGAAGATCTCATTCTGGCTCTTTCAGTTATTTTTATTTTTCTGAAAATCAGCTGTATGTTTCAGAAGCTGGGAGCCACTGCGCCTCCTGATCTTAGGTGTCTGCAAATTGGTGGGCAGTTCAGGATCACGTGAGGAGTTGTCATTTCCTTGTATCAGGTGGCCACTGGGTATGTTTCTTTATAGTAATCACAGGACTTTCCATAAAGGGGGTTACTTCTCAGGCTCCTTCGGGTTTGGCCTGTGTGGGTGAGATGGGGAAAATGCCTTCTCTTTCTCAAGTCAACAATTTCAATGGAACTACTGAGTGGACAAGAAGTCACCCCAGCTTACAGGAAGGCGGCTGTTCTCTGCTAACCCCTTTCCTTTGGGCCCCAGCAACTCTCATCCTAAATGAAGCTCAGGACAGACAAGTCTAACAGGTGCTTTTTCTGAAGTGAGAAAGTGTTTATTAACTGATTTTGAAGTCCCTTCCTGCCTTTGGAAAGTCAAGCCACGGGTCTTAAATCTCTCTCAGCCCAAGCTCAGTTTGGTGATAAAGCCACTTCACGTCACCGTTTCCAGTGGTCACAAACATGTGATTGCTTGGGTTCTGCTCCCTCACAGTGATCACAAACGGGATTGCTAGTTTTCTGCTCTCTCCCTGAGGTTGAAGAAGTCATTTCCTGCGCCATCACTCAGCGCCACCTGCTGGCCTGCAGGATTCCCACAGGCCAGGTGCTGCGGTGACCGGGGCCTTTTTAGAATATTCAGCCCTGCACCCCCATCCCGCCTCTGCGCCTGGCACTTACGTGTGCCAGGGCAGTCAGTGGGTAACCCTCAGCCGCGCTCTTGCACATCAGGAGGCTGAGTTTGTATGACTCCCCCGAGGTTAGTGCTGGAGATCACCTGTCATGCTCTGCTTCGGGGGCAACCCGCCAAGGGGCTGTTTGGCAGTCTGTGTCATTCCTGTCCTGGGGCCGTCCTGATCTCAGGGCCCACCAAGGGAGAGTGAGGACAGTCAACCCAGGTCTCCTTCAAACCCCTGCCTGCCAGGAGCCGGGGAAATTCTAGTGGAGGTTGGCAGCCCGGAGAGACTCTGGTACTTGACCCTGGCATAGACCAAGCAGAAGAAAGATGAGAGAGCCGCCATTGTATATCCCACGGCAGGACGTCTGCCTTACACTTGCGCTGAATTGCAATGAAGCGGTCGTTTGCAATAAGGTTCAGTATACATGTGTGGCATGTGTGTTTATGAGGTATGTTACGTGCAAGGTGTGTGTCTGTGTGATGTCCACACACGTGTGTGTAACCTGCTTTAAAACAGGGAACGGGGGCTCTGGCTTTCTTTCCTTGTTGCCTCCAGTGCTCCCTAAGCTATGTGTACAGAGAAAGGGAAAGTTCACACCCACAGCCCTGCTCTGGCCCCTTTCGGGATTTCTGTCTTGTCGGCCCACATCCCATTGTGAACTGCAAGGCTCTTGCTGGGCAGACCCCTGCCTGTGAACAGAGGAGCTCAGGGGCTCGGGGTGCTCATCAATAGGCCTTTCCTTCTCTGCATGGCAGAAACTTCCGGATCCAGTCCCACCAGCCTGCAAACATTCACCATTTTGGACCGTGGCTGGGGACTTATTGTTTTTAAACACGCTGCACATTGGACATGCTGTTTGACACAGTGTATTTGACAGTATACCTATCCTATTTTGGGCTTCCTAGGTGGTGCTAGTGGTAAAGAACCTATCTTTCAATGTAGGAGGCGTAAGAGACACAGGTTTGACCCCTGGATTGGGAAGATCCCCTAGAGGAGGAAATGGCAATCCACTCCAGTATTCTTGCCTGGGAAATCCCACTGACAGAGAAGCCCGGTGGGCTACAGTCTATAGGGTCACAAAGAGTCGGACATGACTGAGTGACCGAACACACTATCATATTTTAATTACATCCATGCAACTCATCACAAAGCTAATTTAAATCTTTTATTAAAAATTACAGTTGAAAAAAAGTCCAGTGACAAAAGACTGCTCTTCTGAAATGAATGGAGAATACGACGCCCAGATTAACTGGTCAACTGTGCTCCTTGGGAGGCTGGAGGCCTGACAATCCAGCAGTCTGCCCCACATGTGAAAACCCAGGTGGGGTTCTGCAGTCATTGGTTGGAGGTAAATGTGAAGTCACCATCCAGTGGCAAAGGCAAGGCTGATACCAGCAATTGCAGGGAAAGAACAGGTTCAAACAAAAAGCATTTATTATTTTAACCACAGAATGAATTATGTTTCTGTTACAAAAACTTTTGGTCCCACTGAGGAACAAGGTGTTTGTGGCATCAGCAGACAACTGATGCTGGCCAGGGCAATGTATTCATTATACTGTCCTTTTGTTCCTGTTAAACGTGGACTGAAAGGCACATGGACTGAAGGCACATGGAGTGAGCCCAGATCAGGGTAAAGACGCGCTTAGAACCATCAGAAGGGGCAGCAGGCATGTGAAAGCCCAACCCAGGCCAGTTGCCCCAGAGGACGCCCTAACCTTCCAAATTTTGCTCATTTACATCACAAATCCCTCTTCTACAAGGTGCCTTTCCCTGTGTCCCCTCCTCTGTGACCCCAGGGGAAAGAAGAGTTATCTATAACACAGGACACAGTTTTCGCTAGATAAGACGTGGACACTGGCCACAGGGGGTGTTCTACACTCAGGTCTCTCTCCACTGGGGGAGAAGCAGAGGACAGCGTGGGAGGGGGAAGCGCTGGCTGCCTCCCAGGCTGGGTTTCTCTTGCCCACTAGCATTCTAGGTGCTCTTCCTCCCCTGACTCCGGGGAGTGGTGGGGAGATGCTAGGCAGTGGACAATCCCACTGGAAGGAAGGAAGGAGCTCTGCACACTTACTACGTGCATGCCCCTTATTCCTGTATGCATGTGGCTTCCGCCCCCTTATTCCTGTATGCATGCGGCCTCCGCTACAGACACACTTTATGGCTGAAGAAGGACCCTGGGAGTCCAGCAGTGTGTATGGATGGCCTCTTTCTTAGATGCCATCCTCGCTTTATCCAGATCTTCCTCTGATAACTCTACCAAGCCTGACCACAGAGATTGAGTCATTAATCTTTATAATCAATATGCTGTGCACTGAGTATCTGCTCAGCACACAGAGATCATCTAACACAGGGAATAAACCACGAGGTGGCACGATTCCAAAAAGCAGGGGTAGGTTCTGAAAGTTTCTTAACACAAGTTCCACCAGGGGACTCATGTCTTTGCCTGGCTAAGCTGGGGTGCTGCCCGCTGCACTTCTCTGTTCCCAGCTCCCCTGTTAGGAGTGGGGCCTCCTCCTCTGGCCATCAGCTGGATGTAGACATAACTGATGATGAGATGCTCTGAGTTTATGTGTCTTGACAGACCTAACTAAGAAGGATGGCCAATTAACACCTACCTTCAAGGGCTACAGCAAACCTGATATCAATGAGCTGATGCCCTTCATATGATCAAACAATAGTCAGGATTAACTAAGAAGTAGGGGACTAGAAAACATTTCCTGAATTTTGTAGCTTCAACTGAAAATCATACTCACTGAGGCCTACTTGTGGGCAGGGCAGGGTCTTGGCTTTATTTTGAATTAATACTTGCCTCAGAAACTTATATTTAGATGGCCTTGGCCAACAGGTTGTCCCTTACCATGAATACAGAGAAAGTCAGGGAATTCCAGCTGCAGCAGAGGAAGCTTGGCTAAACAGATAGCAGCCCGCAGCACCCTGCTGCTTGTCCTTGGTCAGACCTGAGATGATGGGCACCTTCTCCCCTACTGGATCTTTACAAAAAACCTTCTTTATTAGTCTTCAGTCAACTACAGCCTTCAGAAAGTCTGAAAGACAGAGGCTGCTGCGGGCAGAGTAGGCCAAGCCAATTCATTCGAACAGGCCCCATTTTCCAAGCAGACCCGAACTTTCTGCCTCAGAACACACAGACAAAAGCAGGATCCAAACTTTCTGTTTTCCCTGAACTGGGTTACAGGCTTAGAAACTGCACTGATGCAGCCTGATTTGTTTGTTTGTTTTTAAGCCTCAAAGCACTTTTATTGGGGAAAGTTTCTCAGTGGCAGGACTCACTCTCAGGACCTGTCAGAGCCATGTTCTAGAGGCAGCCAAACCCCTTCTCCTCTCCTTTCCCTCCCTGGCAGGTATCACAAGCCAAAGGCATCCTCCAGAAAATGCAGCCAAAGGTGGGCAAGAGGGCTCAGCACGCCATGGTGATGCTGGGTGTTCAAATGCAACCCAGGAGCCTGAAAACTGGAAAATGAGAAAGGAATTTGCAAACAACATGCCACATGGACAAGAAACACACATGAATCCATAGGCTCCTTAGTCCTGCTGTCTGTCTGTCTTCCCACCGCTTCTCTGGGACGAGTTTACTTTGTGGAGGGTGTGCTCCAGGACAGGCTTTGGGGGAACAACAGTCACGGACACAGTCCACATGAGCCGTCTCTCCCAATGGGCAGAGGGAGATGAAGGCTCAAAATCAACGCACTAGAAAAGTCTTCCCGCAGCCTCTCATCTGCTGAAAGACGGAGTGGGAGCCTTTAGTTAACCACGTCGTAGTAGTAATTGCGCAGCCGCAGTTCCACAGTACGAATCCAGGCCTGTTCTCCACGCTGCAAAGGGAAGAGAGGTATTAACTGTTTGTTATCAACGCTAGAGAAAAAGCGCTGATCACAGCTGGGGCCTTTGCAGGCCAAGTGCGAGTGGAGTGACAGCGCCCTCTGGTGGCTTCCTCAGGAACCCATGGTCACAGCACACCTCTGCTCTGGGCTCAGGTGACCAGAAGCCTCTGGGGAACACAGAGTCAAGCCCACCCCAGACCCACAAAACCAAACTCCATACAACATGGTACCCAGGTGACTTAAAACCCCACTTTTAGATCTGTAAACCCCACTTTCAGAGACGGTCTATTTATGATCTAGCAAAACAGAATGTGTCTGAAAATATTTGATCAGTGTGCTGTAGATACACATTTAACACTTAGCTCTTAATCTCTTTAAGGAAAAAATGGGGGCACAATTTAAGGTTGTGCCCCAGTAGATGGCTCTAGATTTTCTGAAAACATGCTGCTATTACACATCTTGCTGTGGCAAAGTCTTACTTTTGTCACTGTTAGCAGGTGAGACAATGATGTATGCAAACCATGGGTAAAAGTTTTTAACAATCTGCAACCTCTAAACAAACATCTATAGGCATCTCTGTTTCCTCTAACATGGGCATACTGAACAGGATCAGCTGAAAGCAAGTATTTCTTAAAACTCTGAGAATATGTCCTTGTTTGGAAGTTATTTTATTTTGCAAGATTTTTGGCAAGACTGCAAGTGGGTAAAATTGCCCAGTAAGTGACACAGAACTTGAGGTTAAACTGCATACACTGTCCACATTCAACCTTTTTGATCAACAGCAGCTGCAATTTCACATGGTTCAGTCTAGGTATGAGAGAATAGCCAGGTACCACACATGGGGACAAAAAAATCACTCACTCACTGTTATAAGAGCAGTGGTTTCTACAGAACCAAAATAGGCTGTTCTAGCAAATGGCATCAAAATAAATGGTAGCACTTATGGTTTTCATTGGCACTCATGGTTTTCAAGAGCAAGCAATAAAGCGCTTGAAGTATGTCATCTGTGGTCACGGTTAGAGACAAAAGCTTCCTCCGTTTCACTGGGAAGATGTGTCTCCAGCCACCAAGGTGTGTGCAGGAGTGGAAGTGATGGCCAAGCCTGGGATGCAGAACCACAAGTGGAAATGTGTCCACACAGAGGGAAACCTTTCCACCTGCTACTAAGCTTCTACAACTGAAGAGGACAACTTCATCATCTTTGCCAAATGGGTGTTCTCCTCTGACCGAATACACAGAAAGTCCCTAAGAGTTACTGGGAGGGTTTCATTCACCGAATAGACTGTACTGTGTGCTGTGCTTAGTCACTCAGTCGTGTCCGACTCTGCGACCCCATGGACCGTAGCCCGCCAGGCTCCTCTGTCCATGGGGATTCTCCAGGCAAGAATACTGGAGTGGATTGCTATTTTCTCCTTCAGGGGATCTTCCCGGCTCAGGGATCAAACCTAGGTCTCCTGCATTGCAGGCAGATTCTTTACCGTCTGAGCCCCCAGGGAAGCCCATGAATACTGGAGTCGGTAGCCTATCCTTTCTCCAGGGATCCCTTATGCGACAAGCGAACTAGTGTGGGGAAATAGGAATATAGAATGCCCTCAGCAAAGACGCCTGGTCAGGTTTCTCATAGAAGCTCTCCTTTACATTATGGGTCAGGCTGCTGCCAGGAAGCCAGGGAAACTCTGAGCTTCTGCAGAGGAGCGTGCCAAGGATCCTGTGCACTTGCCGGTGTCCCGCCCACTTCTGTGTACCCGGGTCTGGGGTGCATTTGCTGCTCTGACCCTGGTGCCCAGCAGCCTCCTTCTCTTCTCATTTTCCGCACTCAAGTTCCTCACCCTGCAGTTCTCAGTTGGAACACCCCTTCCTAAAAGAGGCCAATATGGGCTTGTCAGTGGAAGCATAATCCCCACCCCTCGCAAATTCTCTGTGCGTGTGCTATACCGTACTCAGTTGCTTAGCAGAGTCTGACTCTTTGCGACTCTGTGGTAGGAGAGTCCGACTACTACCAGTCGGAGTGTGTCCAACTCTGTGTGCCTGTAACCCTCCAGGCTCCTCTGTCCATGGAATTCTCCAGGCAAGAATATTGTAGTGGGTTGCTATTTCCTCCTCTAGGGGATCTTCCCCACCCAGGGATCGAAATTCTCTACTCTCACTCAGAGCTCCCTGTGGTTTGCTCTATAGCACCATCACAATATGTAATCATGTGTTTAAGTGCTTGGTTAATTTGTTTCCTGTTTGCCCAGCCCAGAACTGTTAACTTCCATGAAGAAAGTTGCTCTTTCCCTTGGCTCATCCTTGGTCACTTTTAGATAATAAAGAGATTCTTAACTTCCATTCCCAGCTACAGTCATGGAAGATGCTTCCTGGGATGTTGCAGAATTCCAGGTTGTATCTGAAAGCCCTTAGAATATCCATCATCTTGGAGATGCTTCTGCAGCATCAGATGTCATACCTAAGAAACCTGATCCTCAAAATATTAAATCTATTGGCAGATATATGAGTTCCTCTTGACTACAGACCTGCATCTTTTCCCGCAGCACACTTTAGTGTCAGAGGGATGGAGACCCTGGCCCTGGGTTTCTCCACAATACACATCCAGGCAGCCAAACCCAGGCAAGGTCAAAGGCCATGTCCCTGATTCTCGGGAGCAATGCATTTCCCTCGTCAGCTGAGCTCCCCTGCCCATCACCTGCCTATAATGTCACATGTGCTCTCCCTGGCAGGCCACTGGGGCAGACTCTAGGGCCACTGTTTCAAGTTCTGAGTCACTTTTGGGGAGCGCAACCTGAGCCAATCCATCCGTGATCATGCCTCAGGCTGAAAGGTGATCAGGAATTAGGACAGTATGACATCTCTCTGCTAAGTACTTCCATCATCTCTTACCAAACATGACATGCATCCCCAGACCAGACACTTAAGAACATTTGTTTTTTATTTTGAACACCCCTTAACCCTGACTGATATCATCTACATTTAAATTTTCATACTGGAATTAGAGTACCTGTATACTCTTTAGACTAAAGAACAGAAGTGTATGGCCAGGAAGCAAGACCTGTCCCCGATCGTTTGTTCAGAAGGGAGCCGATCTCTGATTCATGAAAAGATAGCATTTATGCTCCTTATTAGTGCCTGGCAATCCCATCTGCCTCCAGAGGATTGGGCTAAATGGCAGGAATGGCTAGGTACTCACTCATAGGTCCAGCACAGGGTCATCAGCTCGTACATCTCTCTCGGACACCCTGGTGGGCACCCCATCCTCTCTCCTTTCTCCAGCATAGCAGAAACTTCACTGCCTTTCATTCCCTAAACCATGCAAAACCAAGCACAGCATTAAGCAGAAAAAAAAAAAATAGAACCCATCCCTGAAAAGAGACGAAAGACTAGATACTGTGCGACCTCAATTATATAAAGTGCAAGAAACAGAAGCACCTACCCTTTGATGCCAGGAATCAGGTGGCATGACCCTGGGGTATGTAGAGGGGAAAGGGAGCTTCTGTTTCTGCTTTGAGGGGCTGGCTTTATGGGCATGTCCTAGTTATGAAATTCCATCAAGCTGTAGCCTAGGATTTGTGCACTTTTCTGTATATATATTTTGATGTGGAAAAAAAAATCTTAGAAAAGATTATTGAACTGCACATTTGGAAATGAGAGTAGCCATTCTTTTTATTTCAACTCTAATGAATGTTGATTTGGGTAAATGTTTAAGTAAAATTTGTATTTTAAGGCAGGACAAAAAATTAAATATAAAGTCCTCTCTGTGTGTTTTGACCTCCTCTCTCCCTCCCTAATGGGCAGCGTGTATCTGCACTACACAATAACCTGAGCTCCTCAAAGACAGGAGTACCTGCTTGACCACAGAGATCAATTTTCTCTTCTGACACTGGCAATGTCACTTCTTTAAAAAATAGTGCTCTTTCTTAGCTCTGAGGGGGTCATGGTGACTTGCTGCTCCCTCTCTACAGGCTTACCTGGACTGTGTATCCTTTAGTGAATGAGTACGTCATTTTGATGTATAATATTTTGTCTCAAAAGATCTTGTCTCTAAGACTGTGCCTTCGACTTTAACAGGTGGAATAACTCTCAATGCCTTCTAAGAATTTGCTTCCTGGGTTATAAGCCTCAGTTTGGCTCAGATAAAATTCCTTTTTTTCCTTTTGAACTTGATAGTTAACTGAATTTTTGTTGACATATGAATGCATATTTATGTGTATAATACACAATGAAAAAAACCCCACATATTGTCCAGATAGTTTCAAATATTTCTTTCAGTTTAGAATAAACTGAGATCACATTAACTCTGAGCTCTCAAAAGATCAGACTCAGGAAACGCGACCAAATTTGATGTTTTTCAGGGTCCTGTAAAGATAATCTGGTGCTTATCTGTTCCAATGGCCTGATAATTAGGAAATGAAGCACAAGGAACTCACCCGATATGGCTTCTGCCCATAGGAAAACGCTTCCCACATTAACACTCCGAAGCTCCAAACATCACTTTTGCTGGAGAACTTGTAGTAGTTGATGCATTCCGGAGCATACCACTTCACAGGCCACTTTCCATGGGTCTGGGCCTGAAAACCAGGCAAATGGAGATGTTCCATTAAGAATAAAATGATGGACACCATGTCTGCTCATAGCAGCACTATTCACAACAGCCAAAGGTGTGAGCTCCCCCAAATGTCCGATGACAAATAAACAGATACACAAAATGGGGTATATTGACATAGTGGATGTACATTTAAGAAGGAAGGGGATTCTGATAGATGCCATGACAAGGATGAACCATGCAGTTGCCTTTGATTATGCTCAGTGAAATAAGCTGGTCAAGTCACTAAAGGACTAATGTACGATTCCATACAACTGAGACCTCTGGAGTCACAGAGACGGAAAGTAGAATAACTGTTGCCTGGGGCCAGAGGAGCGGGAGAGATGGAGATCAGCTGTTCAATGGGTACAGAGTTTCAGTTTGGGAAGATGAAAAGAATTCTGGAGAATTCTCACTAGTTGTGAGCAACGTGAATGAACATTACTGAACTGTACTCTTGACATGGTTAAGATGGTAAAATTTATGTTATGTATCTCATGTAAGCTGCTTCAGTTGTGTCCGAGTCTTTGTACCCCTTGGACTGTAACCTGTCAGGCTTCTCTGTTCGTGGGATTCTCAAGGCAAGAATACTGAAGTGGGTTGCCATTTCTTCCTCCAGACGTTATGTATATATTTACTGCAGTTTTAAAAATCAATAAAATCATGACTCACAAAATGCCTGTGTAAATATATTCTGTCTGAGTCTTAAAATGTAATTAAATCTTAAAGTTTTAAGGTTTAAATATGTATTTTTAAGATTTGGACTGAAGTTTTTGCATCCTCTAAGTCTCTCTCTCTTACCCCTTTGGTTGCTCACAGCTTCTTGGAGTTTGGCATGACAATGCAAGAGTCAGGCCTGAGTATTGCTTAATGGTTTTGTTCCAAGAAATACCGGGCTGTTTACAATATATTTAACTATTATTGTACATTTGTCCACAGTTTTAAGTCAGCCCTGATTATTTTGGGGGAGATGGTTTCCTAGTTTCATTTAAAACAAAGTTGCAAATTTTCTAGTTTAAAAAAGCAAGTGGTGGTAAAAAGATCAAAATTTTGCCCAGAAAAACCCTTTCTGAGGGACATGAGGTTCAGTGTGACATGGATAAGTCTTCCTACCTGCCCTGGAAGTCACTATAACCCTGGTGGCATCTCTTGGGTGGACAGAGGGAGGCTAGCTGCTCTATGGTGGCCAGAGGGGGACAACTCAGGGATTTTAATCTGAGGTCATAGATGCCAGCACACTGCTCTAAATGGCACATTGCTTATACTTCTGTCTCATTCATTTTATGCATTATTTTTAGATTTTGATTTCAGATTTTTTTGAACAATCTAGCCATGTATGTTATTTCAAGTTTATTCTGAATTTTGATTGTAAGATAAAACTTTGACAAATCCTAAATATGAGGGAAAGTGAGTCTCTTTCCACCACAAACTCCAAGTCTTCATCAACAGAGACAGCACGTTTGATTATTTTTCTTGAGTCCTTCCAGGAAAATCTATATACAAGTATAAATAAGTAATACATCTTTTTTTGAGAGGTAATCAAGCTACAGGCATATACTTCTTATACTTTACTTTTTAATTTTTCTACTTAGCCATGTGTCATAGATATAATTCTGTCAGCACTTGCGAAGGAAGTCACTTTTAGAAGAGTTAATTGCATGCTTTCCATAAATCTGCTATGATTCATCCAGCCAGCCTCCTGCTGAGAGGTCATTAAGTTTTTTTCCTGATTTTCGCTCTTACACATCATGCTAGAGTGAACATTACTGACAGTGTGGATTTGCCCTGTATATGGAGTACTTGCAAGGAGTTGCTGGATCAAAGGGCATCTGTGTTTATGGTCCTGCTGCTGCACAAGTTCATACTGCCATGTACAGTTCTCCAGGAGCCCAGCTAATTTGCTTCTGCCACTATCATCTCTCTTTAATCTTTCTTAACTTTTTTAAGTTTTTCATTTCACTTTGTTTTCTTAAAGAAATTCTTCATGTTCCCATCTTTTCACGTGTGTTCAGTGTCTTTCAGCTGCTTCTAATATGGCTTTTTTTGGATACAGTTTGATGACTGAGACCATGTATATGCCTCAAAATATTTACAACAATAAGATTAGTTAACACATCCTTCACCTGACAAGACTACCATATTTTTGTTGTTGAAATGGTGAGAACATTTAAGATCTACTTTCTCAGTAACTTCCAAGCTTACAATGTAGTGGACTTCCCAGGTGGCTTAGTGGTAAAGAATCTACCTGCCAATGCAGAAGACCCAGGTGATGTGGGTTCTATTCCTGGGTCAGGAAGATCCCCTGAAGAAAATGGCAACCCCTTCCAGTATTCTTGGCTAGAGAACCCAATGGACAGAGAAGCCTGGTGGGCTACAGTCCATGAGGTCACAAAGAGTTGGATACAACTGAGTATGGGCACATACAATGTAGTACTCTTAACTCTAGGCTCCATGCTATAGGTTAGAGCTCCAGAATTTATTTTATTACTAGAAGTTTGTACCCTTTCAACCACAATCTACTGTCTGTTTCTATGACTTTAGCATTTTTAGATTCTACCATATAAGTTCGGTCATATAGTATTTGTCTTTCGCTGACTTGTTTCACTTAGCATAATGTCCTCAAGGTATGTCTGCATGCTGCGCTGGGCTTAGCCGCTCGGTTGTGTCTGACTCTTTGCGACTCCATGGACTTTAGCTAGTTAGGCTTCTCTGTCCATGGGTATTCTCCAGGCAAGGATACTGGAGTGGGTTGCCATGCTCTCCTCCAAGGGATCTTCCCAACCCAGGGATTGAACTCAGGTCTCCCTGGGTTCATTGCAGATAGATTCTTTACCATCTGAGCCATCAGGGAAGCCCAAGAATACAGGACTGGGTAGCCTATTCCTTCTCCAGGGATTCTTCCCAACCCAGGAATTGAACCAGAGTCTCCTGCATTGCAGGTGGATTCTTTACCAGCTGAGCTACTAGGAAAGCCCCCAAGGTACACTGATGTTGTTTCAAATGGCAGGATTTCCTCCTTTTCTATGGCTGGATATTTCCCATGTATTTGTCTACAGTTTTAAGCCAACACACACATACACACACACATGCACATGCTCACATACACACCACATTTTCTTTATCCATTCATCTACTGATGGATATTAGATTGTTCCCATGTCTTGGCCATTGTGAATAATGCTACAATGAACATGAGAGCTAAGATATCTTTACCAGATAGTGATTTCATTGTCTTTGAATATATGCTTGGAAATGGAACTGCTGAATGATAACAGTAGTTCTGTTTTTATATTTTGAGGAAACTGCATTGCTTTCCACAGTGACTGTACAAATTTATATTCCCACCAATACTGTACAAGGGTTCCTCTTTCTCCACATCCTCAATAACATTTTCTATCTCTTATCTTTTTGGTGACAGCCATTTTAACAGGTATGAGGAGAGGAGACATACGGTGGTTCTGATTTGCATTTCTCTGTTGCTTAGTGATGTTGAATACCCTTACACGTACTTGTTGGCTATTTGTATGTCTTCTTTTGTTATAGAAATATGGGAAAAATAGAATCTTCCATTCTGGTCCTTTGCCCATTTAAAAACTGGATTATTTGAATTTTTTGCTACTGAGTTGTATTGAGTTGTATGAGTTCCTTATATATTTTTGATAATTGCCAATTATCAGATAGATGGTTTTTCAAATATTTTCTCCCATTCTCTAGATTGACCTTTAATTCTGTTGATTGTTTCTTTTGCTATTAAGAAAACTTTTTAGTTTGATGTAGTCCTGCTTGTTGATTTCTGCTTTTGTTGCTTGTACTTTGGGTGTCAGATCCAAAAAAATCATTGCCAAGACCAATGCTGAGGAGCTTTTTCCATATGTTTTCTTCTAGGAGTTTTATAGTTTCAAGTCTTACATTTAAATTCATTAATCCGCTTTGAATTAGTTTTTGTGAGTGTTATAGTCCAGGGGTCCAATTTCATTCTTTTGAATGTGAATATCCAGTTTTTGAAGAGTATTTTCCCCCACTGGCTATCCTTGACTCCCTTATCAAATATTACTTGACTATATATGCATACGTTTATGGGCTCTTGCTTCTGTTCCACTGGTTTTCGTGTTTGCTTTTCTGTCAGTACCACACTGTTTTGTTTACTATAGTTTGGTAGTATAGTTTGAAGTCAGGAAGCATCATGCATCCAGCTTCATTATTTCAGAGGATTGCTTTGTCTATTCAGGGTCTTTGGGGGTTCCATATGAATTTTAGGATTATTTCTTCTATTTTTGTGAAAAATGGAATCCTTGTAGGGATTTGTATTGAATCTGTAGATGGCTTTGTGTAGTACAGTAATTTTAACATTATTAACTCTTTGTATCCATGAACATAGGATATCTTTCCATTTATTTGTGTATTCTTCAATTTTTCATCAATGTCTTATCTTCAGTCTGTAGATCTTTTAACTTTCTTGGTTAAATTTATTCCTAAACATCTATTGTAATTGCAAATGAAAGTTTTTCCTTCATGTCTTTTTCAGATAGTTCACTGTTAGTGTATAGACATGAATCGATTTTTGTATGTTGATTTTGTGTTTTGCTATTTACTGAATTTGTTTATTTGTTTTCACAGCTTTTTGATGCAGTCTTTGGGTTTTCTATATACAATGTTGGGGTTAAACAATGTGGAGGTTCAGGGCACCAACACTTCATATACTCAAAAATCCATGTATAACCTTACAGTTGGCTCTCCATCTTCATGGTTCTGCATCTATGGATTCAAATCACTGCAGATGGTGACTGCAGCCATGAAATTAAAAGACACTTACTCCTTGGAAGAAAAGTTATGACCAACCTAGATAGCATATTCAAAAGCAGAGACATTACTTTGCCGACTAAGGTCCGTCTAGTCAAGGCTATGGTTTTTCCTGCGGTCATGTATGGATGTGAGAGCTGGACTGTGAAGAAAGCTGAGCTCTGAAGAACTGATGCTTTTGAACTGTGGTGTTGGAAAAGACTCTTGAGAGTCCCTTGGACTGCAAGGAGATCCAACCAGTCCATTCTGAGGGAGATCAGCCCTGGGATTTCTTTGAAGGAATGATGCTAAAGCTGAAACTCCAGTACTTTGGCCACCGCATGCGAAGAGTTGACTCATTGGAAAAGACTGATGCTGAGAGGGATTGGGGGCAGGAGGAGAAGGGGACGACAGAGGATGAGATGGCTGGATGGCATCACTGACTCAATGGGCATGAATCTGAGTGAACTCGGGAGTTAGTGATGGACAGGGAGGCCTGGCATGCTGTGATTCATGGGGTTGCAAAGAGTCAGACATGACTGAGTGACTGAACTGAACTGAACTGAACTGATAGTACATACTTAGTGAAAGAAATCCATGTGTAAGTGGACCTGCACAATCCAAATCTGTGTTGTTCAAGGGTCAACTGTATAAGATTATGTCATCTGTAAATAAAGATAACTTTATTCTACCTTTCAGGTATGGATGCCTTTTATTTCTTTTTTTAACCCTGGTGGTTCAGAGGTTAAAGCGTCTGCCTCCAACACAGGAGACCCGGGTTCGATCCCTGGGTCGGGAAGATCCCCTGGAGAAGGAAATGGCAATCCACTCAGTATTCTTGCCTGGAGAATCCCATGGACAAAGGAGCCTAGTACATTACAGTCCACGGGGTCGCAAAGAGTCGGACATGACTGAGCGACTTCACCTTCACCTTCAACTTTGATACATATGCCTTTTTTCCCCCTAATTGCTCTTGCTAGGACTTCCAGTACTGTTTAATAAGCACTCATCTTATTCCTGATCTTAGATAAAAAGCTTTCAACCATTCTCCACTGAGTTTGACATCAGTTTGGGCTTGCATACATGCCCTTTATTGTGTTGAGGTATGTTCCTTTTACATCAACCTTTATGACACTGTTTATCATGAAATCATGTGGATTCTGTCAAATGCCTTTTACGCATCTAATGAGATGACCATATGATTTTTATCTTTCATTCTATTAATACGGGGTATCACATTTACTGATTTGCATATATTGAACTAGGCTTGCATTCAAAAATAAATCCCACTTGACCATGATGTGTGATCTTTGTAATGTGTTGCTAAATTTAGTTTGCTAGTATTTTGCTGAGAATTTTTGCATCTAAGTTCATCAGGGATATTGGTCTATAGTTTTCTCTCCTTGTATCTGGCTTTTAAGGTGATAACAACTTAACTTTGATTGTATGCAAATACTCTTACCATTTCACTCTTCCCCATACATGCTATGTTTTTGATATCACAATTAAAGTCTTTTTATATCATATATCCATTAATAAATTATTGTAGCCATAGCTATTTTTAATATTTTTGTCCTTTAGCCCTTATGCCAGCATTAAGTGATTAACACAACACCATATTATAGTAATGGGGAATGCTAAATTTGATTATATACTTACCTTTATCAGTATGCTTTATATTTTCATATTTTTCATGATACTAATTAGCTTCCTTTTATTTTAGCTTGAAGAATTCAAAATTTCTTATAATATAGGTCTAGTGGTAATATACTCTCTCAGCTTTTTTTTGGCTGGAAGAGTCTTTATCTCATCATTTCTGAAGGACATAAAGCGTTCTTTGGGATATATAGTATCTTGGTTGGCATTTTTTTTTTTTCTTTCAGTACATTGACTGTATCATTCCACTCTCTTATGGCTTATAGATGTGTGCTGAGAAATCTGTTGGTAGCCTTAGGGGGAGCTCCCTTGTAAGTGACAAGATATTTTTTCTCTTGCTGCTTTTACGATTCTTTTTCTGATTTTTGACAGTTTTATTATTGTGTGTCTTGGAGAAGATCTATTTCAACTGAATTTATCTGGGACCTACGAGCTTCATGAACTTGGATGCCCAAATCTCAGATTTGGGAAGTCTCAGTCATTATTTCTAAACACAAGCTTTCTGCCCCTTTCATCCTCTCTTCTTGGACTTCAATAATATATAACTCATTTCGCTTTACGGTGTCCCGTAAGTCCCACAGGCTTTCCTCATTCCTTTCTTTAAGACAGTGTTTTGGTTGTGTTGAGCCTTTGTTGTGGTGTGCAAGCTTTCTCCAATTGCAGTGCATGGGCTATCAAGCTGTGGTGCATAGGCATAGCCACCCTGAAGTATGCGGGATCCTAGTTCTCTGACCAGGGATTGAACCCATGTTCCCGGTATTGGAAGGTGGATGCTTAACCTCTGGACCCCTGGGGAAGTTCTGAGAGAATCAATTCCTAGGCAGGTTGATAAGAGGGTCTGGGGTCCCTGAGAAGAGGAGGAAGGGGTCGGGGGCTCTTGACTCAGAGATAGGGGTCTGGAATTCTTGAGGCTTTCCCTTTCCTGGTGAAGAGAACTTTTTCTAGCTGGGTTCTCGCCTGGCACTGAGTAGTACTGACCTGAAGGATGGGATGATGCAGGCAAAATGAAGTTATTGATTTTTCCTTTTAGTGCAGTTATTCTCATGTTTTTTCATTCTGCTGTGCTGTTAAAGCTTTTTAAGTGGACTTCAGAGTTCTCTTTGGTGCTCTGTGAGATGGTGAAGGACAGGAAAGCCTGATGTGCTGTAGTCCATGGGGTTGCAAACAGTCAGACGTAACTGAGTGAATGTGCAAGAGTTCTCTCAAAGCTGTTTCATTCTGGATAGCCATCTGACCATTGATCATTTTTGGAGGACAGAATCTGGATCTCCTACCCCACTGTCTTGTTCCTGATGCTTTGCCTTTTATTTCTACACTGTCTTCTATATTTTCTTCCCTTCTTTATAGATTTTCAGAGATCTGCTTGTGCCCTTTTCAAAATATGCTGTTTAATATCTGTGGCAGTTGAAAAAATTGACCCTCATGTTCTTTGACATTCCTCCCTTCTGCCTTGAATATGGGTGATCTGGGGTTGCTCTGACCAATAGAATAAGTGGACAAGACTCTAAGCCCGTTCCTAGGCCCTGAGGTTAGGAGTGTGACAATCTCTACTTCCTGCCTCTTGAGTAACTTGGTCTCAGGACCCAGTCGCCATGCTGTGAGGAAGCCCAGGGTACATGGAGAGGCCACACATAGATAAGTTATTGCTAAATGGATACAGACCAGTGCAAGTCCCAGATCATGGCCCATGTCAAATCAGGCATTAGTGGTGTGTGAGCAGAGTGGAAATAAATCCTCCTGACCTCTTGGAACCACGCCCATGACACTGTATGGCACAGAGATGCACCATTTCCACCAAGCCCTGCTCACACCGCAGAACTGGGAGTAAATAAGTGCTTGGTGTTGTTTTAATGCAACAAGTTTTTGGACTATTTGTTACCTCAACTTCTCTGTCTCCTCTGTAAGCGCTTGCTTTAGATAGTCTGTATTTCCTTCTTCTTACTTATCATCATGAAGTGCATGTTCCAAAGTGTCTCTAACTTTAAAATCTATTTTTTTTTTCTGGTGTGTATGTGTGGTTATTATTTGAAGGCCATTGTTTCCTTTGCTCCATCTCCTAGCAGTCGCATCAAAAGGATCATTTGATGCTTTACACATTCTGGCTCATTTCTGAAGTGGCTTCTCTGGGGCCAGCTTGTCTATGAAGAATGGAGTGAGGGGCTGTGATGGGAGCTCTGCTTCTGTTGCTCAGCCTTTGTGCTGACCCTTCGCTGACTAAGATCTGCTGTCCATCACCATCTGCATACCCACTGCTGTCTCTCAGAGAAAGCATGAGTGGGTGTATGTGGTCACTTAGGTGTCTTCTCCAGCCACTTTGTGGTGTGGCACTCAGGGAAAGTCCACAACTCTCATCCTGCCATTCACTAGTTAGATCATCAGGGTATGTCATCTATTTCTGAGACTGCTGGACATTCCCAGGGACATTAAGAGTTGAGAATATGTTCTTGACACCCTTTTCTGCTATCTTGTCTCTGTTACATTTTCCAATGGGTCAGGGTAGACTCTACATATGCTCTATGACTGAGTTCATATGAGGATGGGGCTGTTTACTTTTTTCCTTTCTTTTACTTGCTATTAGTTCATTTGAGGGTTCATAGAGGAGCTTTGAAAAATCCTCCTAGAGTCAACTTGTCCAATATGTATTTTCCAAAGTAATTCAACAAATTAATTCTATTCTTGTTTTTTTTCCAGATGATTCATCATTAATACCTTGATTCCCTATTATTCTAAGGAACATAGTCTGGAAGATACTATGCTGAGTAAATCTCAAGTTGTGACATATTAGAGTATTTCCATCTTTTTAACAATAGAATCAAAGCTTAAGAAGAACATTTCTTACATAGTTATTTTTCTATGGGGAAATTGCTTCTTGAAATCTTACCAAAATAAAATAAAGAACCATGTATTTGCATTTCAGATTTTTACTACCAGCTGCTCTCAATGGTGGGTAAGTTCTTCGTACCTTGTAGTAGTTTTCATCAGCACGAAGTGCTTTGGAAAGTCCAAAATCACTGATCTTGGCATAATGTTGAGTAACCAGCAATACATTCCTTGCAGCCAGATCTCTGTGCACAAAATTGCACTCTTCCAAATATTTCATTCCCATAGACACCTGATGAACCAGCTCTATGATGTTTTTATCCTTGACATGCCTGAAAGCCACACATATGTCATTAATGATAGTGAACAGGAGCCCATTTCAGAACAACCAACCATGCTTCTCATAGAGAGAATATGAACCCACTTATTTCCTATTCTTCTAAGCAAGAGTCACAAGTGGCAGTGACTGGTATTCAGCTGCTAGAATTACATGAAAAGCAGTATAACAGGGTGGTCAGACCTGGCTCATGGAGAATCACAGGGTTCAGTTAGAACCCTCATTCCAATATTGAAAAGGTAAGAACACCAACCTTGAGTCCCATTGAAGTACAAAACATAGGTGCAAATGGGGTAAAGTAATCAGTGGCTATTGTTATGATTTATTCCTCATGACTCTCTATCTGAACCATGGCTGGAGATGAGCATAGCATTACTGCATTGATGGTTGCCATCAATTAACAGCAGTGGATATTTTCAAAACTAATTACTTATGGGAATGCAGTAGTTAGCCAGATATGTAAAATATCACTGCTTTCCCATATAAAATGTTTATTTAATTGTTTCTTTTAAAAGAGCACATTCTTTCTGCCTGGTGAGAGGAGAATGCTTGCGAAGATAGTCTAGGGCTGACTTTATCACCAGGCCAGTATGACATGAGCAAAGGAGACAAAATTGTTGAATTAGAGTTTTTCTTTATACATTAAGAGCTAAAGAACACTTGATCCAAAGACTACAGGTTTCAAACCTCCCCACTCAAGGTCCCTGCATGTGGGCCAACTCTGGGAAGGCACTGGAGAAGACAAGAGTTCTGGAAGAAATCAGGCTATGACATGCGTTGGGCAGGCAGGCCCTGCCCCTCACGTATGAGCTGCTAGGGCACCTAAGGATACCTGTTCTGTTGTAAATATTTGTTGAGTGGACCAAGTTCCGCCATCTCCATGACCAGCATCCAGGACTCCGCTTCACATATCCCTATCATGCGCA
The DNA here is from genome assembly GCA_006408695.1 of Aepyceros melampus. NCBI lineage: Eukaryota > Metazoa > Chordata > Mammalia > Artiodactyla > Bovidae > Aepyceros > Aepyceros melampus. Next base: position 533,626 of record SJXQ01010609.1, read on the forward strand.
CGATGTAAGGGTTGTCAAGCTGCTGCATGACATTCGCTTCCGCTAATAACTCATCCTTAAGAGCAGGGTCGTTGGCCTCATTTTTCAGGATTTTCACAGCCACTGTTTTCACAACTCTGCAAAAGAAATCAAAACACATAAGAAACTTTTCAAAGTGGTTCACGTAATTATCTTCCATGAAGCATAATTCCTGTGCTGGAGAGATGTAATGGAAATACCTGCCACTGAGTGGAAATGTGTCTGAAGAAGCCATGTTCTCTCATTTTATAGACAAGGAGTAATACATAATTAGTTGACAATAATGGGACAGTGCCAAAGAATGCCCCAACCAACCAGAAAGCTGACACACTGTAGAATATTTAAATAGCTTTCAAACAAACTTTAAAAACTATGAAATGCATGGATTCCAGTAACATCTTGAGATTTATCACATCATTATGTATAATGTATGTAATTACAGCATGCCTTTAATATATGTTACAATGAATTTCTAGATGCAGAATTAAAAAGCATGCACTGTTGAAGCTTATAATTTACAAAACACTTCTAAAAACTGAGTTTTGTTCATTTTAAGCATGCTTCAAAAAGTTTAAAAAAAAACTAATTCTTTTCCATTTTTGAATAAAAGCATCATCTAAGTCATGTTTGAACTCTTGAAAATATCCTGACACAGTGGGGCTTAAAGAAATAAGTAGCATTTAACTATGTACGATTTGAAAAACTACATCTTTTCATGATACAGTTCCCACAAATGCAGGAAGTGTAACTACATCATTATGTATAATGTATGTAATTACAGCATGCCTTTAATATATGTTACAATGAATTTCTAGATGCAGAATTAAAAAGCATGCACTGTTGAAGCTTATAATTTACAAAACACTTCTAAAAACTGAGTTTTGTTCATTTTAAGCATGCTTCAAAAAGTTTAAAAAAAAACTAATTCTTTTCCATTTTTGAATAAAAGCATCATCTAAGTCATGTTTGAACTCTTGAAAATATCCTGACACAGTGGGGCTTAAAGAAATAAGTAGCATTTAACTATGTACGATTTGAAAAACTACATCTTTTCATGATACAGTTCCCACAAATGCAGGAAGTGTAACTCTTTTGTTGAACTTCAAAAGTAGAAAATAAAAACAGAAGTATCAAACAAAATAGGTTAAATAACATAATAACAGAGTAAGTCTGACATACATTCAGAAAAGAACATATAGCTGCAGTGTAGAACTCAAGAGTATTTACACACAAGATGTCGTTTCTACACAGATGTAAGTATAGAACTTATCCAGTACCCAAGAAGCCTCTGCATCCTCCTCCTGAGATCAAGGAAATATAATATTATGCCATCTTTAGATAGCTTATTGTTTTACCTTTCACATTTCGGTCTACCATCCGTCTGGAATTAGTTTCACGTATGGTGTGAGGTAGGGGTCAAAATCAAGAAGTACAAACCTCTTGATTCTTCCAATGTTTAAGCAAGAAAGAACATTCACAAACTTTTCCAGAAACAAAAAGAGGAAGGGAACTTCCCAACTCATTTTATGAGGTTACCATTAGCCTGATGCCAAAACCAGACAAAAAACTTACAGGAAAATAATTTACTGATATCTCCCATGAATGTAGATGCAGAAATCCAAAGGGAAATACCAGAAAATTTAATTCAGTGCTTTATGAGAAAGATATAATGAATATATAATTCATGAATAAGATAGGTTTATTCCAGGAATGCAAAGTGGGTTTAACATCTGAAAATCAATCAGTGTAATTCATCCATAAACACAACAAAGGAGAAAAAGACCATCAGCAGAGGAGAAAAAAGTAAACAAAAAATGTAACACACATTTACAATTAAAAACAAATCTCTCAGAAAAGTAGAAATAAAAGGAAACTTCCATAATCTAATAAAGAGCAGCTAAGAACCTACTGGTGAAATATTGAAAGTTTTCCCCCTGAAATCAGGACAGAGGAATGTGACCACTGGCACTTTTATTTAACATTGAACCACAGTATCTAATTAATACAATAAGGCGAGGAAGAAGTGTAAAATATAAGAATTGGACGGGATAAAATAAAACTGTTGTTATTTATAGATGATATATTTCTGGGTCAAACAATACACAAATAAACTACTGGAAATAATGAGTGAAAAATAATAGAAGACTTTAAGAAAAGTTGTTGGACATAAGGCAAACAGACAAAATCATATTCTTGCATTCAAGCAATGCCAAGGAATAGCAAGTAAAAATTTTAAAATTATACCATATATAAGAAGAGGTGGCAAGAATACATGGAAGAACTGTACAAAAAAGATCTTCACGACCCAGATAATCATGATGATGTGATGACTAATCTAGAGCCAGACATCTTGGAATGTGAAGTCAAGTGGGCCTTAGAAAGCATCACTATGAACAAAGCTAGTGGAGGTGATGGCATTCCAGTTGAGCTGTTTCAAATCCTGAAAGATGATGCTGTGAAAGTGCTGCACTCCATATGCCAGCAAATCTGGAAAACTCAGCAGTGGCCACAGGCCTGGAAAAGGTCAGTTTTCATTCCAATCCCAAAGAAAGGCAATGCCAAAGAATGCTCAAACTACCACACAATTGCACTCATCTCACATGCTAGTAAAGTAATGCTCAAAATTCTCCAAGCCAGGCTTCAGCAATACATGAACCGTGAACTCCCTGATGTTCAAGCTGGTTTTAGAAAAGGCAGAGGAACCAGAGATCAAATTGCCAACATCTGCTGGATCATGGAAAAAGCAAGAGAGTTCCAGAAAAACATCTATTTCTGCTTTATTGACTATGCCAAAGCCTTTGACTGTGTGGATCACAAG
>SJXQ01010609.1:537495-563116 GCA_006408695.1 Aepyceros melampus
TGGAGAAGGAAATGGCAACCCACTCCAGTGTTCTTGCCTGGAGAATCCCAGGGACAGGGGAGCCTGGTGGGCTGCTGTCTCTGGGGTCGCACAGAGTCGGACACGACTGAAGTAACTTAGCAGTAGCATAAACACATATGGTGAAAGGGGTATGATTAAGAGCATGTTTCTGTACATACTCTTGCCTGTATTTTTGACCCTTGAGCCATGTAAATTATCTACTCAAGAAAAAAACTGTATACAAATTCCTTAAATTTAAAATAGCATCAAACAACCAAACCCAATTATATTCATATCAGTAAGTTCCTAGCTTGGACATAGATTTTCAGAGGATTTGTTTCAAAGGACTTTAGAAACCAATAATTTTACTGAAAATTCCATGACAGATGCCTTCTAAGCACCAAATAAAATACAAAGAGATTTTTAGTAATCTAGCAATTTTAATTGTTATATAATACATATTAGGGTTTCCAAGGTGGTGCTAATGGAGAAGGAAATGGCAGCCCACTCCAGTGTTCTTGCCTGGAGAATCCCAGGGACGGGGGAGTCTGGTGGGCTGCCATCTATGGGGTTGCACAGAGTCTGACACGACTGAGGTGACTTAGCAGCAGCTAGTGGTAAAGAACCCTCCTACCAGTGCAGGAGACATGAGAGATATGGGTTCAATCCTTATGTTGGGAAGAGCCTCAGGAGGAGGAAATGGCAACCACTCCAGTATTCTTGCCGGAAGAATCCAATGGACAGGGAAGTCTGACGGGTTACAGTCCATAGGGTTGCAAAGAGTCGGACCCGACTGGAGCAACTTAACACGCACGTGCACACACATAATACATACATACTGTTCTTTGAAATTATAGATTAGAGCAAATAAATAATTATACTAATGATACCTGTCATCAAGAATTTTCTGGCTAAGAGAAATGAGATACAGTTTTTAAAAATCAAAGAAAATAAGTGAAAATACTGTTATCAATGAATGATTGCATCTTAAATAATACATATGTGTATGCATGTACATATAAAAATCTGAAAATTATAGAACTCAGGTTTGTTAATGGTTGCAGTGTTTGAGTGGTAAAATATGTATTTATTTTCTTCTATTTTCATCAACTCTATTTCTTAATTCACTATAAGGGACACACGATACATCTAAATTATTACACACACAGTTAATATATATAATGGATGCTTTCATTGTAATTGTACCAGGAATGAAAAAAAAATTGTACCGTCAATCACAAAGGATTTAGCCATGCCACATTACATTTTGTGTCTGGGATTAAAAGAACATGATACATGTATATGTGGTAGTTTCTAGAATGTAAGCTCACATGAGAATAAGTGCAGGGAAATGGTGCAGACTTTTGACTTACTTTTTCATCTGGTAATAGCCCTTCTTCACAGTCCCAAAGTTCCCAGAGCCCAGTTCCTTGTCCTCCAGGGTCAGCAGCTTCCGGTCCAGGTAGACCTCCTTGGGCCGGATCTCCTCGGGGTCTGCATAGGGGCTTTCGTAGACCTCAGTGTCCATGGGCAAGGCTTCTCTCTGAGCTTCTGAAAAGGAGTTAAGAAACTTACAGTCCGTGAACTTGATCCCATGTGAAATTGCCATTGTCCCTTGTTCTTGCCTCCTGGGGTCATGCCTTGCCTTTCATGACCTTGGTTATCTTGGGCATTTATAGTGCCTGTGAGCACTTCAGACACAGCCTTTCCCAGCTATGGCAGGGTAGGAAAAAGGCCCTCATCTTTGTTGTACTTGACCCCTGTTCTTGCACTAAAGAACATCAAGAAAGAGTTTTCCTGTCAGCAGCAGAGACAGATGAGCTCAGTCATGGCCACATCTTTGGGGTCCCATGGATTGTAGTCTGCCAGGCTCCTCTGGAATTTTCCAGGCAAGCATACTGGAGTGGTTGCCACCCCCTACTCCAGAGGATCCTCCCAACCCAGGGGCTGAGCCTGTATCTCTTGCTTAGCCTGCACTGGCAGGTGGATTCTTTACCATTAGCACCTCCTGGGATGTGGCCCTCCTAATGGACTGTGGTGCCTTTAAACTGTCTGAAAATCCGGCCCTCCTTCACTGAGAGGCGGGGTCTACGTCACCTCCCCTCCATGGCTTCTGTAATCATGTCCACCGATAGAGTACATCAGTAGTGATGTTTGTGATATACTCAGGCCAGGTCCTAAAGGCCATGCCCCTTCTGTCTGGGTTGCTGGGACTCTTGAAGCTTCAAACTCTGTGCAGTTGTTCAACTGCCCTGGCTCCTTCTATGCTGTCAGAATGTCCCAGCCAGTCCAGGTGGAGTGACCAGATGAAGTTGTCTCTGAGGCTCCATATCCTGGAGATGAAAGATGCTGGCTGGCCTCCAGTGCCTTGGTTCTAGTCCCACCACGGTCTCCACTCCTGATGGCCCAGCTCCACCCCCAATCTGCCTGTAAGAGGCCCCATGTCTCCACGGCCCAGTTCAGCCTTGCCCAGATTCCTGATCTGCATAACTGTGGCTGATTTAAGCTACTAACTCTGGGGTTGATTTTTTGTAGCATTAAATAGATCAAGTTTACCAACTAAAACAAAAACCTGAGGCCACCTAGAAAACCTAAGAAGCTGACCCAGAGGCCCCATTTCTGACCCGTCTAATAGAGGCCTTGTGAGTTTGAAGGGGTGCTTCCTCTCCTGCCCTCACAGAATCGCTGCAGTTCCCTGAACATGTCTAGAATCCCAAAACTTAGACGTTTCTTCAGTTTTTTATCAGCTACCCATTGCTGGACCTCCATCTGAATTTACTCCTGGACACAGACGTCTTTCCAAGAACAGATCTTAGAAATGGTAACTTTAAGTAGCATCAGTTATTACTGGAAAAGGTAAAATATTTTGAAGCGGGGAGTTTGAAGGATATTTTCAACATGGCTCATTTATTGTGAGGGAGGCTGTACAGACCATTTCATCCAACAGACACCACTACTCACAGACACATGGCATCTTCCACCTGCCACCAGATGACAGGATCACTCACTGCTAAGCAGTGCCTGTAACAGCTGCTGACAGCAGGTTGAGCCTGCCCTGCCATTTGCAAGGGACTGTGGGAGGCACCTTGCGCTGTGAATGCCCAGGACTAAAGGGGCAGCTCTTACCTCTCTCGTTGGCCCACGGTCCTCGGTCTGGCTCGTAAGGGTTGAATGTTGTAGAACTATCCACCTGGTTCTCTGAGGATGTGCGGGCCTGAGGCACACAAATGATAACAGCTCATTTTTCTTCATGAATAACACTGTTGAGCTGGCCTGCATACTAATTTTTATTTTCAAATAATCACATACTAACTTAAGCAGGGAAGACAAAGGAAGGAACCAGGAAAAGAGACAGGAAAACAACAACAACAGCGTGGCTTATCTCATTCTCCGGGCAACTGATGGGATGCTGTGAAGGCTAAATAAAGCTCATGCTTCTATAACAGAAGGGGCCTGCAGGGATCCCAGGGGGTGCTGTGAGAGAACTAACCAGAATTGTTTTGGTGGAATTCCCGCCTACTTACTTGCCCTTTCAAATCCTACTTCCACTTGCTAAAAGATGCTGAGGATTTTCATTATCCCCTTGGATTCATTCTCCTCCATTAATTTTTTTCTAATATTACAGAGAAGTTATTGAAAAAGAATCATTAAGTATCCACCAGCTGCTTCAATCCACTGCCCAACTCTAAAGCATCCATGAATTTCCAGTATCCACATGTATCTTTACAATCTGTGGAGATCTAGCAACATTTGGGTAGATGCCAGAGGGTAGTGTTGGTCTGGTCAGTAAGCTAGAGGTACCAAGATGCTGCTAGCATCCCGGGGCCTAGTGCCCCACCTGTTAATTGTCACTATCGTCGTCATCATCTACAAACCTTTCGAGACAGGGAAGCCTGTTTTTGCTAACCTGAAGGCAGGTATTTCTTCCTTGTACCCAGAGCAGGTAACTGACACAGATAAAAAAGCCTTGCTGGCCATTATTAATGGCAACTTTCCTTATTATTTATTTGATTTGTATCAGTTTCAGCAGGAAATAATGGGGGGGAAATCCAGTGTTATATTCCTGTATCTTTTCCCTTCCAAAAGTCTCCATCTCAGTGGAGATCACCTTTATCCTCAACTAAAAACAAAGATGTGTGCTTAGTCACTCACTCATGTCCGACTCTTTGTGACCTCATGGACGGTAGCCCTCCAGGTTCCTCAGTTCATGGGAATTCTCCAGTAAGAATACTGGAATGGGTTGCCATGCCCTCTTCCAGGGGATCTTCCCAACCCAGAGACTGAACCTAGGTCTCCCATATTGCAGGTGGATTATTTACTGTCTGAGCCTCCAGGGGAGCCCAAGTGGGTACTGGAGTGGGTAGCCTATCCCTTCTCCGGGGATCTTCCTGACTCAGGAATCGAACCAGGGTCATCCTGCATTGCAACCGGATTCTTTACCAGCTGAGCTAACCGGGAAGCCCCCAAACAAGGATATTGCTGCTAAATGTGGTTCACAGAAAAACCATGGTTCAAATTATCTTTTTTGGCATGAGTTGAGTGGAAAGAGATTTTATATACCCGTTTTTTTTTTTTAGCAGTGCCCAAACACTGGCCATGAAGAAATGAGATACTGCCATATTTTGGAGAAACTTAGAGAAACAGACAGTAAGCTGAATTTCACACAGTCGCTTATTTACTGGCACACACAGAATGTTCACCTGCCTTCCTGACATCCCCCGCTCGGGATCCGAAGTGCAGCAGTGAAGCCACAGAGCATCACTTCTGCGACACGGTAGCCTGTGCCTGGAGCTGTCTCCTTGCTGCTTACCGAGCTCTATGCAGCCCTGGCTCACCAGGCAAAGGCCCTTCTGACAAGCTAGAGCACATCCGCTCTTACGTGTCAATGGAATGCCATTGTATCCATTTTCTGATGACTATCTCAGCATTCTTATCAAACTGTTTAATAGAAACAGCTGTGATATATCAAGAATGAAAGTAGAATATAAGTTACAGGGGATATAATCATTGATTCACTGCATCAGAGCTTTGTTGCTAAATTGTTCACTCAACCACTGCTAAGTAAAAATGTGTTCAACAAACATAACATGAATGAATGAGTGAAAGGAGGTAAACTTCACACTGGGAGTGTGAAATGTAAACATTTTTAATGTGATTTAAAAATGAATTCTCTCTCAAGTTCTTCTATTAATAGGTGTGGATAATTCCAAATAACAATATACTACTTTAAAAAATTAACATATGATTATAAGACTCTTGGATATACAGTTAGTTCACTTTTTATTTATAATTACCCTGTCTCAAAGGAACTGTCCTAGGAGAAACTAGATAATTCCCAAAGCTTGCCATACTCCTGCTCTGCTTAGTCCCCTCCGGTAATCAAACTACAAGACTGAAATAGTTTTCAAATTAAAAAATAAATTCTCTTTTAGGTTTGCACTGACTATCATTTCAACTTCTCTGATTTTTTCCCTCGAGGTAGGAAGGTTCTGAACTCAAAAGCAAAACCATGACCCCAGGACCAGCCATCATGGACAAGGAGAAGGCACCAATGCCCCTTCTCTGCACTGGAAGGCCTCCCACTCTTTTCCCACTTAGGGATGTATCCCAGGACTGCAGCCCCTCCACCCTGATGGGATGTTCTCCGGAGCAGAAAGACTTCATAAAGGCTGTTACATTTGAAGCCAGAATGCAATGATCTGCAATATGAATCCTGCCAGGGAGAATTTAAAAACAGAGGTGGGGATGTAAAAAGTACTGAAAAAGACACTAGGGCATGAGGAGTAGGAATCAGTGGAGATGATCACAGTTTGCCTACAGCCCTGGATAGAGTGCTACATACTTTGATTGGCTGTGTGGTGTCCATCCCTTGTCTTGTCTATGGATAAGAAAATGGGTTGTGGGTCTCCTCTCGAGAAGGTTGAGCCCCATCTTTTAAGCCGAGGTGGCTCAAGGGCTTCATTTCAACACTGCCCACTTAGACCACCATGTGATTACCAGCCTTTGCAGTCTAAACCCAGGGTTTCCCTCAATAACCACATCAGCTCCCTGCCTGGACCCCTCGGCCCTCCCTGCCCTGACTGGGACAGAGAATGGAAATACACTCCACAGAGAATGCACTTTGGAAGAAATGGGAGGTTTTTCTACTGTTCTGTTAAAAAGGCCGTATTGACTTTATTTGAAGATGAAGCTACAAATGCAAGTTTCATCTTTCCCAAAGCACTTGGTGATTCTACCATTCAGTAGAACAACAACAAAACCCTATGGAATCAAATGCTTGATTGAAAAGAAGATTTGAGGACTTTGTAAACAATGAACTCTAAGGCAAAATGATAAACTAGGAAAGTATTGTTAATATTTAGAATTGAAATGCCTTTTAATTTAATGAAAAATGTATTGCTTATCCATTATATCATCTGTAGTTATTATTTCTGCTCTGTATTTTATCATTTATTCTGCCCTAATCAATAACATCCCCTTTTCTGCATAGAGAACAAGGTATCAATGAACTGTTGCCTGTTGCTTTCCCCCTACTTTTGCTGACATTTGAAACCAAAGTCAAACCTGCAGGACACCACTAGATGTCACTAGCTACCTCAGCTTTCCACCTTCCAAAGAGCAATTTGCGAGTTTTAAGTTTTGTAAATTCAAGTAAAAACAGATCACTCCACAATAATAAAAATAGTATTTGTTCAGGTTGGGAAGATCCCCTGGAGGAGGGCATGGCAACCTGCTCTGGTATTCCTGCCTGGAGAATCCCCATGGACAGAGGAGCCTGGTGTGCTACAGTCCACGGGCTTGAAAAGTGTCAGGCACAACTGAGTGACTAAGCACAGCATAGCACAGGTTATAAATTACGATCCCTGATCTCTTGCTGGCTACTTAGCTGCAAGTAGAGAATATATTTGACAGATTTCCTCTGAGTGCCTATTTTTAAGAAGTACAGATTCCGAAGTGAACAAAGGAGAAAAATACATTGCTTTTATGGAGCTAATTCAGAGTTTCCTGGCTCAGGAATGTTGTTTGCCAAGTATTCTGATTTTCATTTCTAGACCTTAATTTTCAGACTTAAAACACATTTTCAAGTCAGGTAACAGCACTAATAATGATGACAATATAGTCAATGCTTGTCACCGCTGCAATGACAAAAGAGCCAGTAGGCTTCAGGAATTTAGCTGCCCAAACCAGACACAGTTCTGGTCTTCAGTGGAATGACTTTGGTCCCAGTCCAAGGTTCCAGAGCTAAAGGCAGACTCTCCTTGGTCAGGGCATAAAATAATCTTCGGTTTGCTTCAGATCCATAAAAATAAGCACTTGGCTGTCGTAATTAATTTTCCTTCCTCTTAGAAGCAAAGATCTAAAGCTGGTCCTTTAGAATGATGTGGAAACATTTTCTCAAGAGTGTGGCCCACTGCTTCCACATTACCATGGGTAAGATTTAAGAACTCTTCTTTCTTTCTCCTAGCTGATTCTTCATGAATCGTGTTAAAATGTCTGAAAGTATTCCAATCAGCAATGTAGATGCTGGAATAAAACATGAAAAATGGATTTGAATTTGAAATTCTGGAACATTTTCCCACAACTAAGACAAATGTGAATGTTATGTTTCATCTTAGAGAACGTGCCTTTGAACTCTGAAACAGAAGCACTAAGGCTGCTGTTGTTCAAACTGACAGTCATCCTCAATAGAAGCATTGGTTTACATACTTAAAGCAACAAAGAAAAATATTCCAATGCTAACGATAGGAGGAATTTTATTCATGTAAAGATTACCAGTCCTTAGAGTAAGTGATGGCAGGAAGCAAGGAGAGGGTAGATTATACTTGAATTATTCTTCAGTTAAATTCATTCATATTTTCAAGTGTTAAAATGCTACTAATATCTAAAGAAAAATATTCCTGCTCTTAAGTTTTTGTCATAACATTTCAAATTATCTGATTAATAATATTCTGCAAATCATAACACATTTGTCATTAACTACCTGCATGCTAGAGTTAATTCAGGTTCTAGCATGTCCATTTTGTGCCTGAATTATTTAAAAAACAACTATTCATATTGAACAAATAAACAAATTCAAGAAAGTTATTTATATCTTAACAGATGGGATATTTGACATAATTCCCACAAGTCTTTTTCATGACTGGTTAAATAATGGAAAATTCCTCTTTTATTTTTTAAGATCTAAGTATTAGTTTCCTAAAATATTTCTGGTGAGCAATTTAAATATTTTTAATTCATTGCTTAAATCATACAATATTTCTCTTTATTAATGAACTACCGATATTTTTGGCTTTTATGAAAGTTCAATGCATACTTCAAAGCTGTTATAAATTTAAATAGACAATAGCCTTCTTTTAGCCAGAAAAGTATTTCCACAGTATTAACCAGATTAATTAGCTTCTAATATTTAATTGTCTTTTAAAAGTGATTAAGTAATTTAAGAGGGGCAAATTTTAAAAAGCACAACAGGGTTTCAATGAAAAAATGGGTCTCCTTGACACACCATTTTCTACTCCCAAGGCAACTAGTGCTATCAGTATTTGCTATATTCTTCTAGAACATTCTACACTGTATCAGCACATATATATATGCCCAACTTTGTCATCTTCAATTAACATTGCATTTTGGAAATGACTCTATGTCTCAGCTACCCATCATGATATGAATTTTATCATAATTGATTTCATTTATTTCCCACTGATTTTTAAATTATTTCTAGACTTTGTCAGTGATACAATGTTAGACATGTACCATTTCACACTTCTCCAGTAAAGTACAGCTTACTCACTACACACTTGTTGTGTGGTGTAACCAAGCTTATTTATTTGGGCTAGTTTTACAGCTGGACTAAGAGAGCACCATAGTTTTAACTCACGTTTCTCTTATTATGAAATGCAACAGCGTTTCCTATGCTTAAGAACTGTTTATATTTTCTTTCCAATAAACTATCCTATGCCCACTAACCTATTAGATAGTTAAAACTTTTACTGATTCATATAATTTTTTTATATAGTAAAGATATTGACCTTATATATGTATATGTGTGTGTATATATGTGTGTGTATATATATATATATATATGATCACTGCTAATATTTATTCCAAGATGTTTTGGTTCTTATCCACACGTCTTTTATTTTTTGGTAGTCTTGCTGATATTTTCTTCAATTTCTTTAGACGTTCTTCTTTAATCTAAAGGCCTACTAGATCTTATTTCTGGATACTTCTGTATCACTGTGAGTGGGTGGGCTTCAGGCTGCTGGGGATGAGGACAGGGCAGGAGAGGGGCTTAGTTCTTCACAGGCTGGGTTACTGTTTCCTGGGGTGACAGAGCCTTAATGTGTCACTCTGACTGGCCTGAATGATAGTGCTGTGTTACTGACTCAAACGATGATCATGGTACTGCTGTGGAGGGATTTTGGAGAGGTAATTACAATTCTTAATTAGTTGCTTTTATTTAGGGAGATTATCCTGGGTGGGCTTGACTGAATAAGTCAAGAGTTCTTAGAAGAGGTTGAGACTTTCCTAAGAGGAGTGAGGCAGGGGGAGTGACTGACCCTTGGCTGTTAATGCCAGATCCACCTTGTTATCCTCCCTTCCTGATGACTTGCCCTATGGACATTGAACTTGCCCCAACAGTTGTGTTTAAGGCAAGTCCTAGTGATAAGTCAATATATATATATGTGTGTGTGTGTGTACATGTATACAGATGTGTATATAAATATGTACTTATGTGTGTTAAAAGTGTACCTATGTGTGTGCATGTGTGTGAGTGCACTGTGGGTGTTTCATGCGTAAACCTCTGACTGATTACATTCTCCTGGTTGAACCCTGAATGATGCCCTTGGACACTACAGAATTAAGGGAAACGTGGAAAGCTGTGTCTTCTCTGCGGTGAAACTGCTTATGTCTGGGACTGCACACGGGTGGAGGACTGTGCATCAGCACCCGGGCCTTGGGCCGTCGGAAAGAGAAGGATGAATAAACGATTGGTGGGAGTCAGAGTGTGGTCCAAGTCCACAGGGGTCCTCCATGGCTGCCGCGCAGACTCCATGCATGGAGGGGCCCAGGAAGCCAGGTGAGTGAAAGGCTCTAAGCCTGCCGATGGGGCTCCATGAACAGGCAACTCAGTGTCCTTCCCCAAGTTGTATTATAATATGAAGTTTTGTCAATGCAGTGTTTGGTTAAGGACTCAAAGAGATGACTCATGGTTGAAAAGCACCCTGAACCAGAGCATACTTGAATCACCTCGGTTGATGGGGCACCATCTGGCCTATTTCCCCCAGAATATGGCCCTATGAGATGCCATCTTGACAACTAGGTACACCTTCCCCAAGGAGAAGGGGTGAATGAGGACAAGAGTGGAAGGCCAGGAGGGCCAGAAGGTGGCAGTTGTGGACAGTTCACCTTGGACCATGGGGAATGTTGACCTCTTCAAGGCCAAAGCCTCAATCACCTATTGGCCCTGGTGGCTTGAAACAAACACCAAATCATGGGGCAAAAGGGGTACTGGCCTAGCTTGCATTCCCTTGACAAGTCCCCAGCCTTCCAGCTCCTAACATGCCACCCTGGCGTGGACAGCCCTCAGGGTCACCCTCTAAGAGCAATGCCCCAACATAACTGATGTTTCCCATGAGCTGATCCACCCTCACTGGGAATGTGGCCTCAAAACACATAGTTACTCCATTTAGGGTTATCACCTAACTTTCCCCCTCAAACACTACATTAAACTCACTTCTCTTTTTTGTAGTCAACAGGATTGAAAATATCTAGAATATAACAGCCCACTTGGAAAGAAAATCTTAGGGCTTTTATGCTTTTCATTTATGTTGTTTCTGCTAAGTACTTCAGGCAATCTCCTTCATGAACTGATGCTTGATTATATGCTGACATGTCTCAAAAGGGGCTTCCCAGGTAGCTCAGCTGATAAAAAATCTGCCTGCAATACAGGAGAGCTTGGTTCAATTGCTGGGTTGGGAAGTTCCCCTGAAGAAGGGATAGGCTATCCACTCCATTATTGTTGGGCTTCCCTGGCGGTTCAGATGGTAAAGAATCCACCTGTGGGAGACCTGGGTTCGATCCCTGGGTTGGGAAGATGCCCTGGGGGAAGGCATGGCAACCCACTCCAGTACTCTAGCCTGGAGAACCCCCATGGACAGAGGAGCCTGGTCCATGGACAGAGGAGCCTGGTGGGCTACAATCCATGGGGCCACAAAGAGTCAGATGCGACTGAGCGACTAAAGCAAGCATGTCTGGAAAATACTAACTGGATATGAAAATGGAAAAATTATTAATAAAATAATTTTATACCACAATGATAAAACTAAAAAATAAGAAATCCATATACACATTATACATATTTCTTGAGGGAGGTGATTCATTATAACTGAGTCATTAAAAAAACTTTGTATTTTCCTAATAATTCAATCATACAGCAAAATACGAATATGCATTATCCACCACTCTTGTTGCTGTTGTTTAGTCACTAAGTCGTGTCTTCTGCAACCCTGTGGACTGTAGTCCACCAGGCTCCGCTGTCCATGGGATTTCTCAGGCAAGAATACTGGAGTAGGTTGCCATTGCCTTTTCCAGGGGATTTTCCCGAGCCAGAGATCAAACCCGTGTATCTTCTATTGGCAGGTGGGTTCTTGGCCACTGAGCTGCCCGTATGATGTCAGCTTTACTGTCTAATAAGTAAAAAGGAAGTTCCAATCCTTAAATTCCACCTTGTCTTTATATATGTTATACCTCAGGTTCTGTGTTGGAACATTACAGCCACAATGAAGTTACTATGGCACTTGATATTTGTAAAATCAATGACCTTGTGTAGTCACTGGGCAGGGTCCACTCTACTTTGGCTATTCCTTCCCCCAACGTGTAATTTATCTAGTCAATTACCATAACACTGCAGCATGTGATTCTGGTTTCCTTTGGAAAGACTTTCCCATATGAGAATTCCCTCCCACTTATTACACTGACGGAGACGACTTCCAAGTGCACATGGTAGCAGAGAGAGCATGCTCGCGGTGATGGACTTTGCAGCAAAGGGACTCGGACCCACATGGAAAGCACAATGAGTACTGGGCACGGGCTGCCCATGAGGGCTACACATGGCAGGGACATGAGACCAGAGCAGCAGGAGGGTCGGCAGCAGTGCACACGGAGGGGCAGCCACAGGGCAGAGCGTGGGTGCTGAGTGCGGGTCTGTCCTACCACTTAGTCAGGGACAGCAAGCAGGGGACTCTTTAGCACCTTTCTGTGGTCACGCTTTGGGAAGGAGTAGATTTGATTCTTGAGATTATTCCACCCGCTGACCAAGTCTAGAAACCATAATGGCAAAGAGGAATAGTAAATGTTTCAGAAAACAAATACAGGCTACCTTACATGACATGTTATTTTAGCTGTTCTATAATTACAGTAACCCCCTCCAGATTCTGTTGATGAAATGCACTAGAGGCAACATGTGATCACCAGAAAGGCTTCAAGAAAAGCCTGTTATTTGAGTAGAAGGATCTGGGAAAATATTTTGGCAATACTTTCCATGAAAGGCTGTAAGATTCAAGTTTTCATATTAAATAGCCCACTTTTTGTATATAATTATTGTCAAACTGAAGACAAATCATCCTAAAGAAACTAATTCTGAGAGCTCAATTTTGTTACTTCTGGGTGCTGGTTCCAAGATATTTGTGGAAATTCACTGAGTTGGACCTTTAGGGAACATGCATATTTTTATATAGTCAGTAAAATGTTTTTCCAAAATGTCTAACTCCTTGAAGCCATTACGTGATGCACAACTAAAGAGAAGCCATGATATTCTTTTAAAGTTCTCACCCCTAAGCCCACATGCCTCTTAGAGCAAAATGGACCTGTCCCATGGTGGATAAAATCTTAAAGTTGACTCGCCAGGCCCATGAGTCGTGTAAAGGGTAAAACAAAATGATGACTCCATAATGGTGCTTTACTTTAGAAGTTGATCCCAAAGTTCACTGGCATTTCAGTTCCCCTGATTCAGGGACAAGAGCTGCCTCAGACAGACTGCTTCTGAGGCAGTCAATAGCCCCTACCATGGGTGGAGGGTTCATTTCATTTTCTGCAGATTTTAAGGATTAATGGGCAAAAAGTGAGGTATAGAGCACATAGCTCATGTTGGGGGAATTTTTGGACCTCACAAATGGCATTAAAGGGCATCAAAGGTCCACTGTGAGGTCACCTTCAAAGTAGCGGGACATAATTCCTGCTTGGAGTATAAATCGATGTGTCAGCTCCTAAAAGTCTGGTGGGAAGAGGGAGCTGGAATTCTCTCTTTCAGGAGCATCAGGCATGTGTTGGCCAAATCCACATGTAGAAGTGTGGAGAGATCACATTCTTACCACCCACTGATGTGGAGGGGGTGGTGGGTTCTTGCCAACCTTCAACTCCATCCTTTTTTAGAGGCTTCTTCTCTTAAGTGATAGCACCAAGCACCCCCATTCCAAGCCTTCCTCCACCAAGCTATGGCCAAAGCAGCTCTCCTGGAAAGGGTGAGTTTTCTGATAACAATGTATTGTCTGATTTAACCAAAAGAGTTTGGCAGTCAACCTCACTGAGACAATTTATATACCCAGCTTACTACCCATCATGCGTGTGGTCACATGGGTCATACACGTGACTCCTCATGAATGGGTCAGGGCTGAGCCTGAACAATATGTTACCATTTCCAAAATCTACCAGGAGGTATATTTCTTATTTAACATTGGGTTACATGGATATTTCATATACTTTTAGAAAATGGAAGGATTTTAACCTACCAAAGAAGCTAACTTAGCTAGTTCAGAACTGAAAATAGGCTGATTCTAGCTGCACCAGCAATCCCAGTTTATCAAGTGTGATAAAAGCAATGACCATAACTCCTTTGTCTGAAAATACTTTTCATTGTGTTGATATACAACTGCTTCATCTTTAATGGCCTGGCTAAGTAACACTTACCCCAGGATGAGAACTTGGAAGTTGTGGACGGAAGTTAATATTTCCTGGTTAGAAAGAACATGCACAATTACTGCTGTGTCAGCGAAAACCATCTATTTATCCCCTCCCCCACTGCAGAGCAATCAACGTGACTGTAAAATATTACTGCTTGAGAAGCAGATATATTTTCTGCATACATTTCTTGTTATCCTCTTTCATTTAATTTTCTCATATAAGCAATAAAAACAAATCCATTTTTTAAGTTATTGACTAGCTTTTGATGATGATAAATATACAGTTGGAATAATCATTTTAATCAATCAGTAAAACCAAAGTCTCATCCCATCTGGTTTGACTTTGCAACAGATCAAATTTAAAATGAGCTGATTATTATCAGCATCTGAAAGAGTGAAACTCCAGTGTCTTGGCTACTCACCCGATTGCCCACCAATTTTTTGACATGGAACTGTAAGAACTCTTAACAAACCATCTGATTTATAAGAATAATGCTCGACCAGCTGAAAAAGAAAAAAGTAAGAAAGTATAATAAATAATGGGGTCAGGAAATGCTCCTTACCTGGAGCAGCTGACTCCCCTTTTGGATTTTAAGTGATTCAAGGAAATAACCCTAAACAGCAAAAGGTGCTTCCTTGGTGGTCTTCCTGATTCCTCCCTACGCCTCTTTTCTGCCACCCTCAGACTTCTGGCAGAAGTCCACATGCCACCTTCCCTTTTTAACCTTATTCTCCTCCTTGCTCCCTTCCCGCCTTCCTTCCTTTTCTGCCTTCTTTCTTTCTCTGGTGGTAAGTTGCATGTCTGTGTATATTCTTCTATATCCGTGTGATACTATAACAATGAATTCATTTATTCGGTCTTTTAACAAACATTCTGTTGTTTGGTAGGCCCTGAGATAGGACAAAAGGTAAACTATGGTGAATAAGACACATTTCCTACTGTTGAGGAAGGCTATAAATGAATTATAATGTAGAGTAATTGATTCTGTATTAGTGCTTTGGGCAAAGGCTTTGGAGGGACCAAATAACTCAGCCCAAAAGTTTCAGAGAGAAGACATCACCGCACGAGTGATGTAAGATCCAGGGCATGGAGAAAGCTGGCCCTTTGGAGAATGGCCTTATGTTCACAGAACATGGACACCCTTGGCTAATGGTGCCCAGGAAACCATGAATCATGATGTCTGATTCCTACATTAAAAAGGAAATGAATGGCAAGTAGATTCATTTATACATCATCAAAATTATGCAACAGGAAGACAGCCTTAGTTTTCACATTTTCTTTTCTCAAACAGACGTTTCCTCTTCAGACAAACTAAAAATCCTTCTATCCGATATTTCTTTCTTATCTATTTATTGATTCCTTTTCCAGTTATGGACTGTTGGCTCCTACCCTTTTTTTCTCTCAAAACTTACCTATTTGGGTACATGTTCATTGAATGAATCTATTTTATCCTTCCAGGGAGTATTCTTCTTTTAAATTTTATTTTATTGTGGAAAGAACACAACATGAGATCCACCCTCTTTATAAATATTCCAGTATGACCAGCTCTAACACACTACTGAAATGGACAGCACAGCTCTCTCTGTTCTGTTAAATGCAACAGTGTGTTCTCAGACATAGGACTGAGATCCCTACAACAGCTGAAATATCTCATGCATCTCTCCAGTATCATTCAAATATCTCCTTACATGCTTGTGGTTTCAGACAATCTACTACAAAAAGGATGGCTGGGAGGTGGGCATATACATAAAGATTTCCCTCTTGGGCAAGGGTACGCAAACATTTTCTGTAAAGGGCCAGATACTGATATTTTAGGTCTTTTCATTCCACATATCATCTCTGTCACATAGTTCTTTATTTTTAAAAAGTCACCCTTTAAAATATAGAAATCATTTTTCTTCAGGGACTACACAAAAGCAGCTCAGGGCCAGACGTGATCCATAAGTGTGTTGATTTTTTCTCTACAGAAAGGAAAACTAGAGTAGTAAAGTGATTACCAACTCAGACAAACAGCACCAGATTCCTGGGTAGGGGAAGGGTACCGTGGAACCTTATTGTCGTCAAGAAAGAACAATGAAATCACACTCATGAAAATGGAAGGTCCTGCTGGTACTTTTGAGGCTCTTTCTTAAACAGACATACAAGGGAAAGATTTAATTAAGGGTGACTACTACGATATGGTAGTGGGATCAGTAAATAGGGGAAAAAGTCTTGGGAAGGAATTTTCCAATAATTAAAGATGTTTAACATTAAAGTCAGCATGCAGACTTGGAGACTGTGAGTGGACTCACTCGGGGAAATGGTCATTCAGGAGAAATCCAATGGCTGTGTGGCAGTGATGGAGCCCAGGACCTTCAAGCATCAGACTGATGGATGGAGGCCAGTGTCTTTCAATGCACACCATCAGCGATCTTGTAGGAGATGAGAGTCTCTGATGGGAAATTAATTCCAGAAGGCAATATTCCCTACTCACCTCTCTGATTTGCACTGGGCAAACACTCTTTCAAAACGATACCATTAAAATAAAGCAAAGACTGTGGTCAATAATGAGCCACATGTCAATGAGCTACAAACCAAAAGATAATGTCAGTGTTATGACTAATATGCATGAATATTAAAATACCCAGCATGCAAAGAAAAAACATTTTCTTCCAGCTACAGTTAAGAGCCAAAATACATCATGTGGTGGTTACTCTGAGTGCTTTAGAGGTAATAGGGATCCCTGATCCCAGGTTTTAAAAAGACAAGATTTTTTGAACCTGGCACTTTCCTGCTGGTGCCACCCATGAAGTTCCTGGTGGGGCCTGGTGTGGACATTTAAACTTTCCCCAGTGACATCCTGCACCTACAAAAACTCATTGTAGCTGTCGTTCTTGGGGTGGCAGAGTCCTTTGGTTTTCTCTGCCTCTGGGCCCACTACAGTTTATAGGATGTTCTGCCATTTCCTCATGGAACTGTGATTTAGAATGAAGCCAAGTCGTTCGTACCTGGTGGAAAGCAGGGGTGAACATCGAATTAGAGCTCACTAGTGCCTAAGTAACTCTCATATTACACACTGCTTCGGGCTTTACTATCAGGTGGGTTAAGACGAACTCCTTTTTAGCCAGGGGTGGATAATCCTATACAAGTGGCGGCCTGACACGCAGGAAACGATGGCCACTAGGTTGCCTTAATTTTGCAGTGATTGATTTTGCAGCAAGAATGGCACTTGACATTTTATATTAAATTTGGCCTCTCACAATTCAAAGAATAGTCTGATTAGCCACCTCTAAGACTCCCTTCCCAGCCATCTACACCTTTCTTTACTGTGCATTTGTCTGAAAGGCTGCTCTGGGCTCCAGGTAGAACGTCTCTAGTGTCTTAAGGGAGGATCTCCTGTTAAACCACGTGTAGTCCTGGTTAGGTACCACTGCCTCGTGCCAAGAGCTGAGGGCCCTGAACGAGCTATGGAAGCCTCAGTCACCTAACATGGTGGCCCTAGACCAATGCATCCAGGAACCTGAAGGGTGCAACGTAGACTCTGATTGGGCAGGTCTCAGCAAGGACCCAGGTCTTCTACAGAGGTCCAGGAGGACATGCACCTGCCAGAGAGTGTCGAAATTCTTCCCGCCGGGGATGGAGAGCTTCCCCGTTTTGTCCTTGTCGATGCGGTAGTGCAGTACTTTGCCCTCGTGCAGCAGGCACAGGGCGTAGGACCCGTTGTCCTTGGCCCTGATCCTGGAAGAGAGAAGACAGTGAGTCACCACCAGTCCTGCTGCCTGCCGGGGGTGGGGAGGAGCGCCCTGGGCAGGCAGCCCGCAGTAGCGTCTTGACCTCTCGGTCAAGGGCTTTGTACTCAGGGAGGCCCAGCTCACAGCTTGATGACACCTCGAGTCCCAGATAAGGAACACCCAGCGGGCTTGGGAGCACTGAGGGGATGTCAGGAGAGGCCCAGGCTCTGAGGGTGAGTCCTCCATTCACTTGGAGCACAACTTGGCTCAGGGCACAGGCACATGATTCCCACAGCACCCCGGAACAGTGGAGTCTGTGCAGCCCTCTGCACTCGGCCCCTCTCTTCCATGAGGTCTGCTTTGGGGTTAGATTCCAGACAGTGCAGTTCCCCCACCCAGCCCAGGGTGTGTCACTGGAGGGGGTGTTTGGTGGGCATTTTAACTAGGAATATTATCGACCCCAGATGGAGGCCAGGAAAGGCTCCCACTTCCTAGGACCCTCTTCATTCCATCAAACTCACTCTCCCTTTTACAGGGAAGAGAAAGCAGGACTGGGACTTAAAATGTCCCATGGTAAAGAATCTGCCTACAATGCAGGAGCCTTGGGTTCGATTCCTGGATCAGGAAGCTCCCCTGGAGAAGGAAATAACAACACACTCTGGTATTCTTGCCTGGAGAATGCCATGGACAGAGGAGCCTGCTGGGCTACAGTCCAAGGGGTCAGACATGACTTAGTAACTAAACCCCATGCGATAGCATCAGATGATGTCACCAGGAGAAGAAAATATTCTCCACTGGGGGCTGGGGACCTATAAGCAGAACCAGGGCTGTGCTGGTTGCCCAGGCTCTGCCTTCTGGTCCCCGAGGGGCCTCCTGGTCCCCTTCTTGATGCCACTCCCTTCCCTTATTCAGTGATTAGACTTGTGAGCCTTATGCCAAACAGACACTCATTGCACTGCAGCGGGAGGTCTTCTGCCCTGCCCAGGAAGACCAGTGGGACTGGGGGAGGGTGCAGTCTAAGTGAGGGCTGCCAAGGCAGAAGAATGGAGGTGAATCCCCTCCCCCAGCTGAACTCCTTAGTCATCACCATCCTCAGCCCATCTTCCCCTCTCAGCAGCTCAAACCTTCGGGATCACAAGATGTGAGAGGGTGAGTCGCTGAGATCTTAGAAGGTCCCAGAAAGCCTTGCCTGCCTTGTCATTTTCTAAAATGAGGGAACTGAGGCCCCCAAATGTTAAGCAATGTGTTCAGTCAACTGTACTTTGGGAAGAGGCCCAAATGTGCCAAAACTGTCGTGGGATTTCCCCATTGCGGGGAAATTTCTGATGCCTCCCCTTGGCTGTAAGAGACCACATCCACAGGACCAGCTTTGGAAGCTGATGCAGTCACTTTTGGCCTTGTAGATTCATCTCAAAAAGCGAGCCCAGGACATGAGAGCTAAGCTGTGTCACAGGGGATTGGAACTTTGTTTTAAAAATAAGTTTCTTTTAAGTTGTGCTTGGCTGTGCGCGGCGAACAGGTTCCTTCCATGCCTCAGTGCTCAGGGCAGCTGGTGTGGGTAGCGGGACACACCCAGACTCCCCTTGACCTCTGCAAGACTACTTCTGAAACCTTCTGCACTGTAAAAACAGCCCTTCCCCCAAACCCAAGCAGGTCGCCTGCACCCCAAAGTGTAAGCTCCCTTTCACGGTCACATGGCCCATTCAGGCCAGTTGGCTGCTGTCGAATCGAAAAACAACCACACAGAAAAGGAAAAGCAGTTTTATAGAGGAAGAACTGTGTTTATCTCTTAGGGAAGCTATTTTATAAGGCAGGATTACTCATCCTTGTTTTGCTTAGTTTATAAGCATCAGTGGCAAACAAATTGGAGAGTTTGAAGATTCAGAGAATTATACAAATTCTAAATATGAAGCATTAAGAATTTATGCAAATACATATAAAAGGTTAACCTGGGGATAACGATGTCCATAGGCCATTCCAAAATGCCATTCTCTTTGATTTAAAGTCTTCTGTGTCTTGAGCTTCCCTGCTGGCTTAGAGTCTGCCTGCAATGCTGGAGACCTGGGTTCAGTCCCTGGGTTGGGAAGATCCCCTGGAGAAGGAAATGGCAACCCACTCTGGTATTCTTGGCTGGAAAATCCCATAGATGGAGGAGTCTGGTGGGCTACAGTCTGTGGGGTCACAAAGAGTCGGACACGAGTGAGCAACTAACTTTACTTTTACCTTTGTATCTTGGACCTTTGGGTCCTGGAGACAACTAAATGGATCTGAACTCTGACTTTCTGAATCCATGTCCAATGCCCACCACTCTATCTTGCCTTAAGTCTTGATTGACTTTTTATTGTTAAAACAGACAGAGGATCGCAGAATGACAGGGAAATGGTGCAATCACCTCATTAGAAATTGGGAAATGGAAATGAAGCCCACAGTGGAAATAACATTATGCCCCTTCCAGACTGGCAAAAGTTAAAAAGACAGAAAATAATAAATTGCTGAGAATGAGGGCAAAAGACATCTTCATTTACTGCCAGCAGGTGCATGAATTGGTTCAATCATTTTGGAAAACAATTTGGAATTCTCTACTGACTTCACTCACTCACTCACTCACTCACTGAAACTGAACCTATCTATTCCCTGAGTCTGCGATCCACTCCAAGATATACAAAATGCATGCATTCTGCACCTGTAACGTGTGTGGGGATGTTTATATCAGCTTTGTCTGTCATTATCAAAAATTGTAAATAAGCTAAGTATCTGCTGAGTACAGAGCAAGTCAGTCTTGGTGTATTATATCACAGAATGTCATGAATGAAATGAACAAATGACAGTGATACAAAGCACAAGTGACTCTCATAAGTATCAATGGACACTGTGATTCTACCTGTATGAAGTTCCCAGATAGGTAAATTTGAACGATTTCATTGAGAAATGTATACCTAGGTGGTAAAAAGTGAAAGAAAAAAAGAGAAAAGAGCCAGAGCATGTTGGACACAAGGGCACAGAAAGTGATGTCCTCTCCGGGGTGGGTGTGAGTGAGGGGCCTTCTGTGATGCTGCTCCTATTTTAGTTCTTGACTTTGCTGGCATCTGCTTTATAATTATCCACTAAGATACACGTGGATATAATTATCCACTAAGATACACGTTGGAGAAGGAAACGGCAACCCACTCCAGAATTCTTGCCTGGAGAATCCCATGGACGGAGGAGCCTGGTGGGCTACAGTCCATGGGGTCGCAAAGAGTCGGACACGACTGAGTGACTTCACTTTCACTTTCAAGATACACGTATAGAGTGAGGCACTCTTGTGTGTGTTGAATATGTCATAAGAAAAATGGCATTAAAAGAGAGCTGGTGTGAGACAGGAATAGATCAGCGACTTCTGTAAAGACACACACTTCCTTGAGGATCCCCCCAAGAAAAGGCCTTGGAGGAGTCTCTCTCGCAGAGCTCCAGACAGGCAGCCTGTGCCAGCTCCCGGGATACCAGTGGCAACCGCTACCTGGTAAGCACAGTCTAAGGAGCAGCAGGCACAGAGACAGGCCATGGACACGCAGCCTGAGCGGCCCCCAAGGCAGCTGGCAGGAAACGAGGCAAAGAAGGGAAACCCACAGGCCCAGCATCTGTAGGTGGCAAAGACCAGAGGCTTGGTGACACTAACGGCCAGCAACTGAGAGGTGTCTGCTGGCTGGCTGCAGGCAGATCCTGGGCTGCGTTCTTTTTAATCTAACATATGGAAAATACTGGTTTGGAAGCTGAAGTAGCTCCTCCTCCTCCTCCTGGCCCCCTCCTGTTCCTCAGAAAGTCCCCCACTTCCTGGGACACCCACTGGGTTTGTCACGTGAATGCCCAAAGCGGAAAGAGAAAAGGCTAGTCTTGCAGCCTCTCTTGAGGTTGACCACCTTCCAGGTCAACTATCTTCAGCATGTTCCCTGAAGCCCCAGAAGAATTTTTTTCCAGGGAGTCTCTTGGAAGAAGCAGACAGAAGAAGCCAAGACAAATCTTGGCTCACAACAGATTTGTGTTTTGCTGTTACAAGGTGAGGGACTTCAGTGCTTTCAAACTGTGATGCTGTCCTAATTGGCTTTAAGATTGACTTGAGGTCCCTGGTGAGATGGCAGGAGATCTACCTTGTCTCCAAGGGTAGACCATCTCAGGCTCTGCCATGAGCAGGTTTTGCACATCACAGACATGAGGCACAAGGCAAAACCGAGGTCAGGAGAGTGTTCATTCTGCCAGACGCAGCCTGGAGGGGCTCCCCCTTCCTATGACTTCCTGGATCAGAGAAAACATGTGGTAATGATGCCCAGACATTCATAGGGAAGTAAGGATCCAAGCGGTGGTAGGACCCTCAAGGCGACCCTCACCCACCGAGGTCTGGGGTCATGGCATTGTGTCTGCTGCAGACAGAACAGAACAGCCGAGGCACAGCCTGGCCTACCAGGCATTCTCACTGTCTGCGTATTTTTATTTTTTCCCCGTGGCAGAGCAGAGCATGGCTGCCTGAGGGGAAAGGAGGGTGCTGTGGATGAGCTGTATATCTACGGCCTGGATGGGAGGTTCAGAGAGACATGGAGGGGGGCTCCCTTCCAGAGCTGATACTGTATCAGGTGGTCAGATACTGCAGCATGGGGCCCGACAGTGGCTTCTTAAGAGAGGAGCTGGGACAGGGGAGAAGACATGGGAGTGGCATGCTCAGCAGTATGTGTGCTCAGTTGCATCCAACTTTTAGTGCCCCCATGGACTGTAGCCAGCCAGGCTCCTCTGTCCATGGGATTTTCCAGATAAGGATACTGGAGTGGGTTGTCATTTCCTACTCCAGGGGATCTTCTTGACCAGGGACTGAACCCATGTCTCCTGTTTTTCCTGCATTGGGCAGATGGATTCGTTACTACTGCACCACCTGGGAAGCCTGCTCAGTAGTGTGCTTGCCAGCATAATGCCAAGAGCATCCTTGGACTCGGGAGAGGTACCAGCCTTAATGATCCGCAGAACGGAAAAGAAAATGCAACTTCTGGGTGCTTCTGTCTTGCACTTAAGCAAAATTTAGGCACGTGAGACTTCCACACATGCAGGGAAAGCAGGATCAGTATGGAACACAGGTCCAGGTATGGGGCCATGCCAAGCTCTTCTTTCACACATCTGCCTTTTTAAAAGTTTTATCACAAACTCCCCTCTCTCTCCCTCTGCTCTAATTCATGAGGTGAAACCAGGCCACACTCCAGCTTCATGGGGACCTTGATCAGACCAATGAAGAGACACTCACATCAGTTCACAACCCCCTTTAAACTTTTCACTTCAGACAGGCCGTGACTCTTTTTGCTGACCTATAGCTGCAGAGCCACATGCGTCGAATGAAATGGCACACTTTGATCCCTGATGGCAGAACATGAGAGCACTCAAAGAACTCAGCTTTTACCATGGGCATATGAGGGTCATGCAGTCTCATTCATCAATGAACAAAAGTAAGGTTTTTTTTTCCTAAACCCACAGATTGCTTTTGAAATGTAGGTATATAAGAAAAAAGTGAGCTATAACTTGAACAGGGAAAAGTGAGTGACAAATAAGAAAAAAAAGTGTGTTTCACCTAATGACAAATACCAATGTCAGTACTGGCGTGGACATAGGGAGAACATCCCATTCTTGGGGTCAGCAACAAGGTGAGCATCTGAACCTAGGATTCCCACAACGAAGCAAGGACCATGAAGAAGAAAACCTTTTCAACCCCGAAGGACAGTGTCCCTGGCACAGAATACTCAGGAATCCCACAGATGAATGTCAATCAAATACAAGCTCAAAAGATCACCTCAAACCAAAGGAAACTGGAGTTATGAGAAAGAGGGCAGGAAGAGAAAGAGGCAGGAGAGACATAGATTTATACACTAAGGACTTTCTGTATTGAAATCATTAGATTGAGAATATGAGCCAATTATACATGAAATGTTCAAAAAACAAATGAGGGACTCACAAAAACTAGCAAGCAATAAGATGCTATCAAAAATGTATAGGACTATTTGAGAAACAACCAGAACAAACAGGACTGCTAGAAAATTTTTAAAAACTATAACTGATGGAAAAAAATAGTGGATGAGTTTAAAGCAGATTAGATACAGATGAAGTGAAAATTGATGAACAAAAAGACAATCCAAGGACATTAAATAGTGCAGCACATAGAGAAAAGGCACCAGAAAATAAGAATAGAGGATGAAGTAAGGCCTAAAATATGTGTAATAGCAAGCTATGAAGGAAGAAATGATAAGAAAGAAGGATAGTAATATTTGAAAAAAAAAATAGACGAGTATTTTCCAGAACTGATGAAAGAAAAAGATTCATAGTTGCAGGAAGCACAACTACAAGACAACCACAGGTTGAGCTTTAAACACATTACCTTGTTCATCTCGATTAACAAGCCAGATAGCACGCTAGTTTTCCCTTTTTATCATTCAGTAAACTAAGGTCAGAGAGATTAATTAGGCTGTCTAAATAACAGAGCTATTAAATGGTTGTGCTTGTCTGAACTTAAGTTTCTACAAACAGAAGCAGTTTCAAGGTTAACTATGTCTCAATCAATCAAATAAAACAGAAAAATTCCTTACTGCACATATACTTAAAGATCCTCCAATGAACTTGGAACATCTCAAATTATCACTATTCTTAGTTTTGCTAAGGTAGGCACTGGGCATCTTGAACAAGCTCAAATGTAACCAGCATCACTTGGGAACTTGTCAGAAATCCAAATTTCTGAGTCATAACCCAAACTTGGTGAGTTAAAAACTGGGTGGGTGGGGGGTTGTGGTTTGACCCAGCAATCTGTGCTTTAACCAGCCTCCAGGTGATTTGCACACAAATAGAAGGCTGAGAACCACTGCTTACATCATCTCAGTGAAAAAAGATGCCTCATAGCTCTTTCCAAAGAGAGGCATCCACCTGCCTCCCAGTCCACCTGGTGGGACGGGGCAGGGGAGGGGAGAGGGCATTGTTCTAAGATTCAGGGGTGACAGGTAATACGTTATCTGGTGTCCCCAGGCCAGGTCCATCCTGGACAAGGACCACAAGGTTTTGCAGACCTCTTATTCTGGGTGGTCACAACCTTTTCCCTTAGAAAGGCATTGTCACCGAATCTCCCAGTATCCAGCTGTGTACAGAATGGGGTACACCCTCATCAGGCCCTCTATACACGCTGCTCATTTCTTTACCTGTAAGTTCTCCTGGAGGGCTTCCCACGGGGCCCCGAAACATAAGAGGCATGAATAAGTGAATGTGTGTGTGTGTGCATAATTTGTGCACCCATGTGTGCAAGGGAGGTGAGGGTGTGAGGGGCATGGGGCTATAATGAAAATTAATACAGTGGGCAATGGAAGGGAGGAAGGGAGG
Source organism: Aepyceros melampus (assembly GCA_006408695.1). NCBI lineage: Eukaryota > Metazoa > Chordata > Mammalia > Artiodactyla > Bovidae > Aepyceros > Aepyceros melampus. The sequence goes on from SJXQ01010609.1 coordinate 562,536, forward strand.
AAATGATGAGAGGGTAACACTCCTAGAAAATGGCTAATGAGGAAGGGATGACGCAAAGACCAAAGGGCTTATTTCTCCTCGAAATGTATGAAGAAGGAAGGTCTGGGGCACCTGGATTTCAGATGCAGAGCACATAAGAAGACTCAGTTGTTCCATCGGGCTGGGTGAGAAGATGATTGTGGAGGGCCTGAGAAGGGCAAATGGCACCACTACTTGGCACCTGCTCAGAGGCCTCTGTACTCTCTTCTTCCTTGGCATACAGGGCCCTGGGGTACCCGAGATGATTTTTGACATATTAAAAAGCTGACATGGGAAAGGAGCAGGCGGAGGAGTCCCACCCATCACATGCAACAACCACAGGCCAGCGCAGGGTGCTGGGGCCCACCCCAAGTGCAGGAGCTGTAATGCTCTATGACCTCAGGACTGGGGAAGCCCACAGGCCACAACTCTCGCCCACCTCACACGCTCCCCAGCACAGGTGCCTCTCAGACCCTTGGACTCCAGCTCCCCTGGGCTTCCTCTTGGCCTGTCTTCACCTTCCTGCCCCTGCCCGCCCAACCTAGCTATCACGGAGGCCACAC
>SJXQ01010609.1:563283-584106 GCA_006408695.1 Aepyceros melampus
TCTTGACTTCTGCAAACTACCGTGCTGGTCCAAGACCTGACTCTCTGCCATCTCTCTCCCCACAGAAGCCTCATCCCTCTCTCTTTACACTCAGGGAGGGGCAAGCCCAGAGGTCAGGGTCTCCCTCAGGACCTCACAAGTCTCCCAGACCTGACAGCCCCACTGGTTTGGCCCTGGAGACTCGACCTGGCAGCGCCTCAAATCCACCACTCTCCTGGGATCTCTGTTTCAATCCCCTCCAGCGCCCAGCCCCGTGGCAATGCTGGCCTGGCATTCACCAGGCATTTCCAAAAATAAGACCTGCAGTCAGCACCTGCAACCCACCCCTTTCCTTCCACCATTCTCGCCCAGCGGCTCTGGGTACAGCTGCCTAGCACGCGTCCCACTGTGACTTTTCCTCCCTCCTGATGGAGGAAGTCAGGCCTCTTGATGGTCAGGCCTGCCTTTTCACCATCTCGTGAAATGAAGCTTGCTAAGTTGCTTCAGTCATGTCTGACACTTTTGATCCTGTGGACTGTAGCTGCCAGGCTCCTTTGTCCATGGGATTCTCCAGGCAAGAATACCGGTGTGGGTTGCCATACCCTCCTCCAGGGAATCTTATCAACCTTGGGATCAAACTTGCATCTCTTATGTCTCCTGCATTCGCAGGTGGGATCTTTGCCACTAGTGCCCCTTGAGGAGCCTCAGCTAAATCTAATCAGCCAGTTTAAGGATCATTGGGTAAATCCTACAGTTAGTGCAAAAAAGGATGACCATCTGGCCTGAGACAGTCCTGTTATCCTCTGCTGTACCACTTTCCATCTTGTCATTGGCCCCTTTTTACTCTCAAAGTGTCCTTGAGTGGACAATCCATTCCCTGGCCCACCCCTTAGGATCTGGAGGGACTTCCCGTCTGGCCTGATGACCTCCCTGCCTGATAACCTCCCTGTCACTCTTGCTTTGCTCCTGGCCAAGTCACATTCAGGTCACAATGTTGACCCCTAAGACTCTGCACTGACACTTTCTCCTGTCCAGGACCACTTCTTTTATTTTTCAAAACACAATATGCTGTTTAAATTAACATTTGGCTTTGTTGGGTCTTAGTTGAGGCAAGCAGACTTCTCTTTCGTGGTGGTGTGCAGGCAGTGGTCCTGCAGCATATGGGATTTTAGTACCTCAACCAGGGATTGAACCAATAGCCCCTGCACTGGAGGGCAGATTCTTAACCACTGGGCCACCAAGGAAGTAACCAATTTTTTTTTTCTTTCTCCACTAATTTTCTTCTCATTGCTCAGAGCACAGCTTAAATGTCCTTTTCCCCAGAAAGAGTCTTACCACGGAGCCCCTGTTCTGAGCACTGGGGCTCCAGCTGAGAAGAGGGTGGCCAGTCCCTGCCGTAGGCATTCATAATAAGTGGACTGATGGACAATAGACATGTGAACAGAAATACAATAAAGATAATGCTTGAGAGTCAGTGTCCCTGGTAGCATTAGACAGAAAGACCGTGATGATGGGTGGGACACATGACACGCTTTGCAGCATGTCTTTCTAAATTTGACATCTTCCCCTAGGCTGTCAGGGCCTGCCTGACGGCTCAGCAGTAAAGAATCCACCTGCGATGCAGGAGCTGCTGGAGACTCAGGTTCAATTCCTGGGTCAGGAAGATCCCCCGGAGGAGAGAATGGCAATCCGCTCCAAATTCTTGCCTGGAGAATCCCATGCATAGAGGACGCAGGGGGACTGCAGTCCATGGGGCTGCAAAGAATTGGACATGGCTGAAGCACCGACACGCACTCAGGCTTTACGCATGGGATGGGCAGGGATCAAAGTCTATCTCGTTTGTCACGCTGCTGTCACAATGCCTGGTACATATCTCATGGAATTCATTATTTTGTGGAATGAAAGGATATTTTTTAAACAGCATACTTCTGTTTAAAGTCAGACAATAAGAACCATAGTGAAAATGGCATGGGCGACTTACTGGTGTGATGATTCCTTTGAGAGATCTAAACTACTACCTTCTCTGTGCAAGGCTAATTCAGCCATTTGGAAAGCCACCATCTGTTGTTTTAAAGGTCACCTTGAACTCACTCCTGACTCTTTAAGACTTGAACGGATCTTTAGCCAAAAACAATAAAATGTTTACCTGGAGACTAAGGACAAAGAAAGTGACAATTCCATTGTTTTATATTTGCAGAACGTGGCATGTGTAGAGCATTTTTGTTCTGAGATAGCTTCCATGATGACATGAAGGGGCCAGCACATTACATTTCAACAGACATGATGTGCTCTTGGGGGCAGCCCGTGTGCGTGAGAGCTCTGAGCTGCCCTCATGAACCACATGGTGAGATATTTATACATGAGATGGTCAGAGGTCTGTTGACCACAGCCCATCCCCATAGGCTCATCTGGCCCAAGCAGGGTCCAGCAGTGTGACCACATGGCCTTAGAGTTTTATATAATTTGTAAAAGTTATTTCATCATAGCCAGAGAAGACCACTCTCTCTTCCACTCCAACTTCCTTTCCCAGAGTTGACAGTAATCCTAAAAATGGACACGCATTATTCAGAATGAGTTGTGACCCGAGAGGAAGGACCAAGTTTTCTTTTTTCGATGTGTAGGAAATATTACCAAATTATTGTCAAATGAAGAGGCAATGAAGCACTGTGCAGTCAAAAGATGCAAAAAATAAAAAGTGCTATAGACATGTGTCAGGCACTTACCTAAAAAAATTATATTACTTTTCAAAATTTTGTATGCCTGAAGTATTTACCAGTTTTTTAGAAGATTGCAATTCATTGTGAATTTTCTCTGACTCTAAAATACTGTATTTTGTACCTAATTTTGTGTTCTTTTTAAAGAAGATCTCCAAATTATACAGGCTTTGAACCCCATCAATTCTGGATCTTTCCTTTTGGGGAGAGGATACAAATTTTTCATAAAGTAAGCTTTGTTTCCCTTTCCTAACAAACTCATTTTGTAGTCACACCTGAGCTGTGACTAATCTCTCAAAATTGCGAACCATGCTGTCAAATGAGGCCTCAGAGAGCCGAGGGGATACATTCTCAACATAGCCTGTCCACTCTGCTCTGTCCCTGGGGTCACAAAAGAGGCAGAGCTCTGGCCCCCATTCACAGGACCTGGGCTGGGGGTCCCTGTCTGGTGTTCTCACCTGGCCATCTAGACCCAAGACACGGATAGGTATCTTAGAACACCACAACCTGGAGAGCTGAAACAACAGACATTTCTCTCTCATAGTGCTGAAGGCTAGAATTCTCAGATCAAGATGATGGTCCTAACTGCATAACACAGGAACTGTGTTTAATGTTACGGGGCAACCTGAGGAGGGATGGGGAGAATGGATACATGTGTATGTACGGCTGAGTCCCTTTGCTGTCCACCTGAAACTATCACAACATTGCTAATCAACTATACTTCAATACAAAATGCAGCGTTTCTTAAAAAGATGCTGATAGAGCCCATGTCTCGGGACAGCCTGCTTCCTGGCTTGCAGACTATCATCATCTGGCTGTGCACTCACATACATGACCTTGCCTTGGTGTGCGCAGGCAAAGAAAGTCCTGTCTCCTCCTTTTCATATGCAATCCCATCATGGGGACCCACCTTCATGGCTTTGTCTAAACCTAGCCATCTCCCAAAGGCCTCACCTCCAAATCTCTTACACTGGGGGCTTGGGCTTCGACATATGAATCTGTGGGGACACAGCATTCAGCTCATTATAGCAGGTGATGAAAAGCCTCCTCTAGAAATGCCGCAGATGACTGTGAGGGTGGGGGGCGGTTCTGTAGACCACACTGTCCATCCCCTCTGTGAAGAGCCTTTATGCTTACATCCTGTATTATCCAAGGACAGTATAATGTCTCTCTTGGCCACTCTTCATAAAGCCACTCCTGAACAGTCCCAGCAGTGCTGTGTGGACAGGAGACAAGGCAGAGAGTGGGCATTCTGAGTGACACGTCCTGGCACCATGCCTTACATGGGGAGAGCAGTGGGGCCTGGGGCCAGGGGGAGGCCCTGGACATGGATTTTTCTGCTGCTTCCTCTCAGGCTATGGTTTTTCCAGTAGTCATGTATGGATAGAAGAGTTGACCATAAAGAAGGCTGAGTGCTGAAAAACTGATGCTTTTGAACTGTGGTTCAAAAGAGAAGACTCTTAAGAGTCCCTTGGACAGCAAGGAGATCAAATCAGTCCATCCTAAAGGAAATCAACCCTGAATATTCATTGGAAGGACTGATGCTAAAGCTCCAATACTTTAGCCACCTGATGCAAAGAGCCAACTCACTGGAAAAGATCCTGATTCTCGGAAAGACTGAAGGCAGGAGGAGAAGGGGGTGACAGAGGATGAGATGGTTGGATGGCATCATTGACTCAATAGAAATGAGTTTGAGCAAACTCTGGGAGATAGTGAGGACAGGGAAGCCTGGAGTGTTACAGTCTGTGGGGTTGCAGAGAGTCACACATGACTGAGCAACTGAACGATAGCAATCTCTCTGTCCAAACACATCAGAGACCCTAAATTCCAGCCCTCATCTCCTCCTTGCCTGACAGTCCCGGGCAAGTTCCCTTGTGCCTAAGTCCTTGCTGCTGCTGCTGCTGCTGCTGCTAAGTCACTTCAATTGTGTCCAACTCTGTGAGACCCCATAGACGGCAGCCCCGTCCCTGGGATTCTCCAGGCCAGAACATTGGAGTGGGTTGCCATTTCCTTCTCCAATGCATGGAAGTGAAAAGTGAAAGTGAAGTGGCTCAGTTATGTCTGGTTCTTAGCGACCCCATGGACTGCAGCCTACCAGGCTCCTCTGTCCATGGGACTTTCCAGGCGAGAGTACTGGAATGGGTTGCCATTGCCTTCTCCACCTAAGTCCTTGATTGAAAATCAAAGGATTTAGACCATTAGCAGTGAGGTCGCTCTTGGCTCAGAAGTTCTGCCACCACAAATGTACTTCCTACCATAATTCAAGAGGAGGAAAAACTACAATCTGAGTTGGCCAGATTCCCCAGACACAATCCACCTCAACAGTTAAGAGTCTTTGGACCATACCTTCTGCATTTTAAACTGCATTAGAGAGGATTTATGACCTCATTTAGGTCTCAGACATTTTGAGATATGGTTCTGTGGGTGGCAAGAAGACTGTTTTTCTGAGATGGAGGCTGGGGATCTGCTCCATTGAACCACAACACAGACCAGAGATTTCAGAATGAATCTAATATTTTCACACTCGATTCTCCAAGATATTCCTAGATGGGAACTGTAAACCTTCAACATTAGACATGGGTGTCCCTTGGCTTTTCATCCTATGTTCATTAATGACTTGAAATCCACTTATATTTATTAACCTTCTATGAAGTACTTAACATTATGTGTGACCTATTCATGTGTTATCCGTGTATGTATGAGTTGCTCAGTCATGTCTGACTCTTTTTGACCCCATGGACTGTAGCCCACCAGGCTCCTCTGTCCCTGGGATTCTCCAGGTAAGAATACTGGAGTGGATAGGCATTCCTTTCTCCAAGGGGTCTTTCTGACCCAGGGATTGAACCCACGTCCCTGCATTGCAGGCAGATTCTTTACTGTCTGAGCCACAATGAAGCCCATTATTAGGAATCACAGAGGATAGGTTCTGTTTCTGAATCTGAAAGCCTCCTACATTCTCAGCATCTTTCAGGTGCTGTGGGGGTGTTCCAGGTAATATCTGCCAGTCTTGGCAAGTCTTAGACAGGGTGGCACAGGAAACAAGCACCTCCGAGCTGGTGTGAAGAGGTTGGTGGGGGTATAAGAAGCACATGGTGGTCATGGGCAGCCAACTGGAGCGAAACCATGTCCAGAGGGCTGGGAATGGACCTGCATAAGAACTGCAAGTAACGATGAGCTGGATCATCAGCCCTCAGTGATAAAATCAAGCAGCAAGACGAGATTGGACAAGGAACTGTAAACATCAGGGTAAGAGAGGGTTGGTGCTGAAATTGGCCTCTTCTCTGGGGTCACTGGGGACAAGAGGATGCAAATGAACTGCTGCTCCCAACTATAAGGGACCGTCTGCACAGGAGACACAGAGCCCAGCCACGCTGGTGCAGCCACCAGCACCCATGCCACCCCTCCTTCCAACATTCACTAAAGGCAGTTCTTGTGCTCAACATGAGAAGGTGAAGGCCTTGAAATCTCTGCAGAAAAATGGACATCACACTTTGGTTTAAATGTATATAAACACACATAAGTGTGGCTGGTGAGCCTGCTCACTTTCTCTTCTCTGCACTGGCTCTTTCTACACCCAGCCAGATGGGTCCCCATGAACTTTAATTGTATCTGCCCTATCATCTTCCCAAAAGTAGATGCACTGATTTGCCCAAAGAGAAGTCTTAATACTGGAGAGCCCGCGGTGGCCTGGCCCCTATCCTCCATCTGTACCCCCCACACTCTGTACCATCCACAGTGGCCTCATGGTGGCCTGACCCTCCGAGGACACTCCTGCCTCTGGGAACCCACACAGGCTTTTCTCTCAATCAAGATGGCTCCTGGCTGCCCTCAGGTCTCTGCTCAAATGCCTCCTTCATAGCAAGGCCCCTCCTGATCACCCAGCATAAAACAGAATCCCAGACCGCCAATCACAACAAGTTCTAGTCCCTTCCTTAAATGCTCCAATGCACTGGGCAGCTCTTGTTCAATTGCTCAGTGTCTACTTCTGCCAGTGAGATGTGGACTTCACAAGGCAGAGATCTCCATCTCCAAAGTCCAGGAAGGAGTCAGCATCTAGCACCTTACACAACTATGAAAGTGTTAGTCACTCAGGCATGTCTGACTCCTTGTGACCCCATGGACTGTAGCCCACCAGGCTCCTCTGTCCATGGATTCTCCAGGAAAGAATGCTGGAGTGGGTAGCCATTCCCTCCTCCAGTGGATCATCCTGATCCAGAGATCAAACCTGGGTCTCCTGCATTTCAGGCAGATTCTTTACCATCTGAACCACGAGGGAAGCCCAAGAACACACACAGCTGTGAACATTGGTAAATGCTGGTCCACAGATGGTCAAGTTCACTTAAATGATGGGAAAGTGTGGAGGAGACACATTCTTTAGGGAAACCTGAATGAGGCCCAAGAAGACTCAGTAGGAAGGACTCATAGCTGTGGGGCTGTTCCACAGTGGGTGCCCCCTGCAACACCCCTTGTCTAGGTCGGAAGAAGGCAGCCTCCTTGAGTGCAGCTGTTCCCCAGTGAGCCTGAGAGCAGGCTTCTGAACTGGCAAGAAGGCAGGTGGCCTTGCTGTCTGGATAATATAACTTAGGGCTGACTTAACCCACAGGCGGCCATAGGCCCAGTCCCATGACATGTGTGTTGGAAATTATTCTTAAGAAGGTGGTAAAAGTCCAAACCTCATGGGAAATGAGCCAAGAGATGCCACACTGAGTGGAAAATGTCTTCCTGCTCCAGGATCTCTGCCAGTGGCTGTTATTGCATCCACTAAGCATCATCTCAGTCACCTTGTGTGCCTACTCGGGCTGCTCTATGCTTGCTTTTAAGATCACTTTTTTAAAAAAAAGTATTGTGTTTAAGATCACTTCATCTCTTAAATAAAAGGGATTATGGTAAAGTTGGGCTTCCCTGGTGGCTCAGATGGTAAAGAATCTGCCTGCAGTGCAGGAGATTGGGGTTTGATTCCTGGATGGGGAAGATCCTGTGGAGAAGGGAATGACTACCCACTCCAGTATTCTTGCCTGGAGAATTTTATGGATGGAGGAGCCTGGTGGGCTATAGTCCATAGGGTTGCAAAGAGTTGGACACAAATGAGCAACTAAATTTACTTTTACGGTTAAGTCTGAGGAAGATTCTTTAAATAGATGGATAATCAGAGAAAACACTTTTATTTCTAGGAAAAATTTAAAACACCAACTGGGTGTGTCTCCACATTTTTGGTTACAGGGCTAACACTGCTATGTAACTGTCTAAGGCCAGGATGGGGCACCCAGTAGGCACGGCCAGGGGGTGATCACTGAGTAGTGACAAGCACAGGTGAGCATACCTCCGTCCCCTTGGTCACAGCATCTCAGGGGAATGAGGTCAACACCTGTCTGAGACAGCTCCTTGCCTTCTCTGGACCACCAACCCTGCCCCGAGGCGGCCTGCATCTCCAGCAGCTCCAGGACTGAGGGGCACTGACCATCGAGAATAACAGTGAGCAGGGCTGGGATACACACCTCATTTCTGAGATCATGAGGCCAGAGTTCACACGCTTGTGATCAAGTTCCTGCACTAATCTTTCATATGAGTGACTATCAGAAAATTTTCTTTTCTATCTTCCTCATTGACATATCTCTCCAAGTAAAAAGAGAAGCAAAGTCTGAGACCTTGGGGCAAATGTGAGCAAACATATTGCACTGTTTTTTAACATGGGTGGATGCATACTTTACACATCCCACATTTGTCATTAAAAGCAGAATATGTGGCTGAAAAGACTTTCTTAAATTATGTTCCTCAGTGCTCAAGAACAGGGTTCACTTTGGGGCCAGACTGAGCAAAACAAATGTTGAATTACATGAGATGGCTTCAATTTGAGATGCCTATGAAGCCAACCCCTGGTGGCTTAGAGGTTAAAGCATCTGCCTCCAATGCGGAAGACCCGGGTTCGATCCCTGGGTCGGGAAGATCCCCTGGAGAAGGAAATGGCAACCCACTTCAGTATTCTTGCTTGGAGAATGTCATAGACTGAGGAGCCTGGTGGGCTGCAGTCCATGGGGTCACAAAGAGTCGGACATGACTGAGTGACTTTAAAAAAAAAAAAAAAAATGAAGCCAACCAACATGCGTGTCTCAGTTGAAAGCACATGATCCCTCTCCGAGGTCACCAGGAGTTCAGGGGTGGGAGGGCTGAGTGACCCCTAACTGGGTCACTAAGTGACCCCCTAACTGGTCACCAAGCAGGCCTGGTGCTAGTGGTTGAAGGGAAAAGACACAATACTTACAAAAACTTTCCATTTGTCTTTGATCCTATCAGGACAATCTGCTCAGATTCATCCCGAGAGATTTTTCCGTGGAACCAGGGCATTTTTTCATGGGCTGTGGTGGCAATCAGTTTCTCCAGTTGAGGTTTCTGGCTGATGATGGCCTGCTCAAGAGCTTGACCCTGTCACGAGGAGAGGAGATCGAGCCATAATAAGAGAAAGTGACAAGAAAGACACATGAAGCATGTCCAATCTGTCCTAAGTCCTATAACGGTAAAATGAAATCACATCTGTTTGTTTGTTCATTCAATAAAGACAGTTAACAGACCTTGTGTGTTAAAGTATCTTCAAGTGTATAACTAACAAAATTGATTTTAGAATATAGAGGCTGGCCTTTGCAAAGACACATTGGGCTTTAGAAACCATCAGGAATAATCCATGAGGTCTAGAGAATGGGCCTCCTGATCTCTCCCAATCAATCACCTCCTAGAACTGATTGTTTTATATTAGACCCTGATCATTTAATGACAATCTGGAAGACTTAAGATGTGTGCAAGCAAAGAGACATGCTTTTTTTGTCTTCCCCTAAAAGGCTTCACTCTAAGTGTTTACACATGCTGCTGTCTGTAGCTGCAGATGTGGTCACAGAAAAAAAGAGATAAATCTTGACAATGCAGAAATGACAAGATGGAAAATAAGAATGAGAAGGAGGCTGACAGCTGGGTGAATTAACTTCCTAATCATACTTAGTGGGAGAGAAATAGATACCTATTACAGTAGTAAATGAAGAACACAAGTCGCTGATTCAAAGTTATAAAAAGAACCAGAAGAAGTGAAAATAAAAACATAACCAACCCCTGAGGAGAGGGAACAGAGGAGGGAAGGTAGAAGGGAAGGTGAACCTGAACATTTTGTCATGCTTCATAGATGGGATGAAAAACAAAAGCAGTGATAGCTACATACCAAGGAGGCAACCGGAGCAGAGTTAGCAAAGGGCAAAAGTAACAAAGTGTGGAATACTACTCAGCCACAATAAAGAAGGGACCACTGACACACAACTGGCTCACAAATGTGTTATACTGGGTGTAAGGAACCAGTCTGAGAAGGTTACATGCTGTGTGAGTCCATTTACATGACATTCTGGACAAGGCAAAACTATAGGGACAGAAATCAGGTAAGGGGTTGCCAGGGGCTGGAATGGGGGGTGGTCCTGAGGGTGCTTGATGGGTGATGGACCTGTTGTGTATCTTGATTGGGGCTGGGGGTAAGGCTACATGTTGTCACCTGTTGTTAAAAAAAATGATAGAACTGTACACTCAAAAGGGATGAATTTTCATAGTGTGTAAATTACACCTCAGTAAATCTGATTAAAAGAGTAAAAGGATGGTATAAGTCTTGGCGCCAGGGACCAGTTTCATGGAACATAATTTTTCCACTGACCTCGTGGGGGATGGTTTCTGGATGATTCAAGCGCATTACATTTATGGTGAGCTTTATTTCTATTATTACCACAATAGCGCTACCTCAGATCATCAGGCATTAGATCCTGGAGGACCCCTGGTATAAATCATATCCAATAAATACTAATGAAAAATACAGAATCCATAGTATTGGTCTGCAAGACTGAATTCAGTGCAGGGCATATTATAGGAGTAAAGGAGTGAGTGGATAGAATCCTCAAAAAGCCTTTAGTGTTAGCCACATGTATATATAAAAAGCATACATCCAAAAAGTGCAAGGAAATGGTTCAACACGTGAGTCCCATCAGAAGAGTGTCAACCAGCCTGATGCCTCCTGATACCAAGTGCTACGGAGAGTGTGGTGGGAATGTAAGTTGTCACAACCTCTGGGACCTTTTTGGATGACAACCTGTTATCACATCCAAATCTTTCACTGTGTTCAATCCAATCAGTTTGGGGTTACCCTGAATATATTGATAAAAGGTTAGGAGAATGATGGGGGGGCATTGTTTATAAACAATGAAGGTGTCTACCAATATGTGCTAGTAAAATGAATTATAGTCCACAGGAGGGACTATCAGATGTCCAGTAAGGGGCTGATGTAGCTGTGTGCTTGTTGACATGGAAAGTTCTGGAAGAGATGTTAGGAAGGGGTAAAATCAAGAGCCAATCAGTGTGTTCAGTATGACCCTCTTAGGTAAACAAAAACAAGTACTTGCCCAGTGATCCTGCTTTGAAAGGGCCCAGCATGAATTGGGTGGCAGTGGTTTCCTGTGGTGGAGAAACCCACATTGCTGGCACAAAGGGGCCCACCCTCTCAAGCATGGCCACAAAAGAGAAAGGCTGCCTTCTGGAGTGAGGCATTTGGGGGCCCATGTTGATGACTAAGGAGAAGGTTGCTTATCTGAAGCACCACTGCATAGCTCTCATGCAACTGGGTGCCTGTGAGGAATTCCAGGGTCCCTGTGAGCAATAAGACCCTTCATCACACCTGCCAGAGGACTGCCCACCACCCACCTGTAGGTTCCACGTCTGTTTCACGTATTCTCGGATGAGGTTCTCCTTCAAGTCCTCAAAGGGGCCAGTCTTGGGCTGCACCCCCGGCGGCCGGTTGAAGGGCTTCTTGAGAAGGCAGACGAGGCCATCCAGCTCCTGGGTGTGGTAGTGGCAGAGCTCGGCTGGACTGCCGTGGGCCCGGCCACCCGTGATGGCATAGGTGCCATTCAGCTCCCTCTCGATGGTGTAGTGGTGCGCCTTTCTCTCGTGTGCCACCGACAGGGCAAAGCCACCCAGGTAGTTGCGGCTCTGGCGCAGCAGGTAGAGCCCATCGCTCATGCCCCCCTGGACCAGGTAGTCTTCCGCCTCCTCCCGAGTGATGTTGCCAAAGAAGAAGGGCAGGAGGTTAGCGCCGTCACCCATGCCTGTGCCTTTCCTTCAGGTGTCCACCTGGCAAAACAAAGACCAGGCCGTGGTCAAGACCTGAATGGCAAGACATTGTGAGAGGACCCACCCTCCAGCTCTGGAGGAAAGTCCTCCAGTCAGCGGGATGCTCTTCCTTCTGGGACTCGAGTCTAGAGCCTGAGCTAATCTGCCCTTTTCCTTTCTGCCCACATAACCATTAGATTTCAATCCGCACACCTGTGGACACCTTATCTTTGACAAAGGAGGGAAGAATATACAATGGATTAAAGACAATCTTTTTAACAAGTGGTGCTGGGAAAACTGGTCAACCACTTGTCAAAGAATGGAACTGGAACACTTTCTAACACCACACACAAAAATAAACTCAAAATGGATTAAAGATCTAAATGTAAGACCACAAATTATAAAACTCTTAGAGGAGGACATAGGCAACACACTCTCCGACATAAATACAGTAGTATCCTCTATGACCCACCTCCCAGAATACTGGAAATAAAAGCAAAAATAAACAAATGGGACCTAATTAAACTTAAAAGCTTCTGCACAACAAAGCAAATTATAAGCAAGGTGAAAAGACAGCCTTCAGAATGGGAGGAAATAATAGCAAATGAAGCAACTAACAAACAACTAATATCAAAAATTTCTACAGCTCAATTCCAGAAAAATAAATGACCCAATCAAAAAATGGGCCAAAGAACTAGATAGACATTTCTCAAAAGAAGACATACAGATGGCTAACAAACACATGAAAAGCTGCTCAACATCACTCATTATCAGAAAAATGCAAATCAAAACCACAATGAGGTACCATTTCACGCCAGTCAGAATGGCTGTGATCCAAAAGTCTACAAGCAATAAATGCTGGAGAGGGTGTGGAGCAAAGGGAAACTTCTTACACTGTTGGTGGGAATGCAAACTAGTACAGCCACTATGAAGAACAGTGTAGAGATTCCTTAAAAAACTGGAAATAGAACTGCCTTATGACCCAGCAATCCCACTGCTGGGCATACACACTGAGGAAACCAAAATTGAAAGAGACACGTGTACCCCAGTGTTTATCGCAGCACTGTTTATAATAGCCAGGACATGGAAGCAACCTAGATGTCCATTGGCAGATGAATGGATAAGAAAGCTGTGGTACATATACACAATGGAGTGTTGCTCAGCCGTTAAAAAGAATACATTTGAATCAGTTCTAATGAGGTGGATGAAACTGGAGCTGATTATATAGAGTGAAATAAGCCAGAAAGAAAAACACCAATACAGTATACTAACACATATATATGGAATTTAGAAAGATGGTAACAATAACCCTGTATGTGAGACAGCAAAAGAGACACAGATGTATAGAACAGTCTTTTGGACTCTGTGGGAGAGGGAGAGGGTGGGGTGATTAGGGAGAATGGCACTGAAACATGTATAACATTATATATGAAACGAATCACCAGTCCAGGTTCGATGCAGGATATAGGATGCTTGGGGCTGGTGCACTGGGATGACCCAGAGGGGTGGTATGGGGAGGGAGGTGGGAGGGGGGTTCAGGATGGGGAACACGTGTACACCTGTGGCGGATTCATGTTGATGTATGGCAAAACCAATACAATATTGTAAAGTAATTAGCCTCCAATTAAAATAAATTTAAATTAAAAAAAAGATTTTCAAACACACCCTCTCAATATTGAACCAAAGAATAGAGCATTGGACCAATATGGCCAAATCAAGCTCTCTGTTTCTCTTTTTTGTTGTTTTTGTTGGAGACAAAGAATTATAAGAGACAAACTAAAAAGAGAAGTCCTCCTGCAAAATAAGACTTAGGAGCTCTCACTCTGGTCACTGGGACAGAGGGACAGAACCCGGAGGAGTCCACTGCTCTCTGGAGATGGAGATGGCTGTCGAGACCACTCATGTTGGTCAGTTACCTGCAGTGAAGATGTTACTGGATTCCTTTTACATATACACTGAGGGACTGCTGTTATCACATACTGTAGTTGGGCCCCAGAGAGCTGAGCACTGGCCGTGTTTATACATCACAGCAAACCTTTGGCTGGGAGGTAGGACAGGCAAGCAGTTGCCCTGAGGCATGAAAAGTGTCATCCTCCCGAAACCCCAGGCCTCAGTCACATGCAGACCCCTCCCTGCTCTCCTCCATACCACTTCCTGGCACCCACCTCGTACCAAACACATGGCTGATATTGAACACATCGTGGAGGTTCCACATTTGATAAAGACATCTGTCACAAAAAAGCTACCTCTTGCACTAAACAGACACACACTTCAGAAGGGAAATGTGAAGACAATTTGACAGGAAGATTGTTTGATCAGTTGTGGTTGTAGATGAGAAGAATCTAAATTACCAGTCTAAAAAGTATACTAAAGGGTAAACCAAAAGCGGCTGTTGTCAGTGGATAAGTATCTAGATGCCTGCATCTGTACACGGAGAGAGCAAAGCACACACCCCTTCATGTTACACACGCACACACACACACACAACACATTCAGAGACACAGATACACAAACACCTATACGCACACATGCTTACATGAAACAGTTTCTTCTCAATAGGAATTACCTTAAAAGGACCATAGAACATAATACCTGCCTCGTAGAGGTAAAAATTTTCTCCAGGTAATATTGCCAAACCAGTATTTCTCAGTGAGCACCTCCCCCACCCCCTGAAAAAAAGACATAGGTTTTATTATAATTTGGTTGTACAAATAATTTTCTTGCTTACTTCTCTTAATTATCTATCATTACTTTTTCTTTGTGGAAGTTTCTAAACATTCATCACTCAGCAAGGTTTTGTTTTCTCTTAAAAGTACAGTTCATATTTTCTCTTAAGGCAAAGACATCTGCTGTTAACCAAAAGCCCTCTCTGGAAAGACAGTAGACATGTCTTTTCGGAACAATATTTCTCTTCTGCTTCTTTCTCCTTCCCAGGCTAATAACCCCTGTGTGCTGTCCGTGTTACAAGTTCAGCCCCATCTCCACAGGGATGGCCCTAGCGCTCCTTTCTCATGCTCTGCTCTGTTCTTGCAATGGGGCTTTCAGGTCCTCACTTGCCATGTGCTGTGGGCCCAGCTGCCTTTCCAACTCCTGCCCCCTGCAGCCCATCAGTTTTCCAGCTTCCATGTGCCTGCACATCCCCTGAACTCTGTTAAGAGCAGGGACCAGCCTGGCTGCAGTGCCAACAATCTGGGTGATATCTGACTGCATCTGAGGCTGAGATCTCCGTGTACTACTTGCCTACCTTCCAAAGCCCTGGCGTTGCCCCAGCCAGGAACCCACAGTCGTTTGAGAATACTTGTTTTGTCTTGGGCTTGTTTTTAAAATGGCTTTGGCATGTGTTCTGTTTCTCTGTATCCGTTATACGTGTATGTAAAATTGCTTCCGTTGTGTCCAATTCTTTGCGACCCTCTGGACTGTAGCCCTCCAGGCTCCTCTGTCCATGGGATTCTCCAGGAAAGAATACTGGAGTGGGTTGCCATGCCCTCCTCCAGGGGATCTTCCTGACCCAGGGATCGAACCTACATCTTTTATGTTTCCAGCATCCTGCACATCCCCTGAACTCTGTTAAGAGCAGGGACCAGCCTGGCTGCAGTGCCAACAATCTGGGTGATATCTGACTGCATCTGAGGCTGAGATCTCCGTGTACTACTTGCCTACCTTCCAAAGCCCTGGCGTTGCCCCAGCCAGGAACCCACAGTCGTTTGAGAATACTTGTTTTGTCTTGGGCTTGTTTTTAAAATGGCTTTGGCATGTGTTCTGTTTCTCTGTATCCGTTATACGTGTATGTAAAATTGCTTCCGTTGTGTCCAATTCTTTGCGACCCTCTGGACTGTAGCCCTCCAGGCTCCTCTGTCCATGGGATTCTCCAGGAAAGAATACTGGAGTGGGTTGCCAGCCCTCCTCCAGGGGATCTTCCTGACCCAGGGATCGAACCTACATCTTTTATGTTTCCAGCACTGGCAGGCAGGTTCTTTACCACTAGCGCCACCTGGGAAGCCTCCTGTATCTCTTCCTACTGGCTCTTGAACGCGCCACCCCCAACTGCACAGCTGCCCTCCCCTTCCCCTCCAGGCTCTCCCGTCTTATTCCTGCTTCATCTGCCCCATATCCACACAGTTGCCTACAGCTCACCCTATCCCTCTCTTCCGGTCAGCTTCATTCCTAGCAGGCTCAATCCACAGGCCATGGCTGCCCCCTCCATTTCCTGGCTCACACATTCCCTCTGCTTGGGTCACACACCATCTTGCACACCTGCCTCAGAAGCACCCTTACTCTCGGCTGTTCCTACTTCTTGGGACTTTTTACAGAGCTGCCACTCAGCATTAGGCTCAACGAAAACCATTAAATCTTCAAAAACAATATTGTAAGTGTCAATAAATATTTTTAATTTATATAAACCCTTAACCACTATCATTTTTAAAATTCATCAGTTTGCCACTAATGTTTACATCGGTGCTGGCCCTCTGCTGTGAATCCCACACTGAAGTGAATGAATGTGATAAGACAGGAGACAGGCAGAAAGGCAGCCCGCCAGGCCCATCCTCTAGGCCCCTAGTGGAGGCTCCTGAATGGCTTTGATGGAGCATGGCAGGCTCAGCCCCAGCAGGTGGCACCTCTCTGGCTTCCCTGGGAGAGCAAAGCCTGGCTGCCCTTGGTGTGAGCAGTGCCTGGCCGAGTAGCCCTTTTCTGATGGTGTGATTTCCTGTGCTGGAGGTGATACTGGGCCAGGGCCTGACAAAGATGCACTGGGCCGTTGCCGTTGCTCTTGGTGGCGGTTTTGACAGCAGAGATGGTTTGTTGCAAGGACAGCTTAAGGAAGATTCTTGGGCTAGTTAATTTGGAGGTGAACGACATCTGTGATGCTCTTCTTATGCCTTGTTCAGACAGCTTCCCCCAGCACCCACCTGACACCCTCTCATAACACAGGCTGTGGTGACGGGCGGCGGTCACCTCTGCTGTGGCCACTGTGCCCAGAAGCTGCATCCCCGCCCTGCTGTTCTCAACCCTGCTTCTCAGACAGTAGCTCTCGTTCACTTTGCTAAAGCGGTACACACAGCGCCTTCCCCGCTGCAATGCTCCCCTCTCCACCTGCAGTCTCTCACAGGCACTGCTTGAATCTTCCATTTCCCTGGACCCTAGGGGAAATCTGTAGCTCAAACTCCGTTCAACACCCACTAGGATAATATGCCTTCCAGGGTAATAGGATAATATTCCACCTGGGGCTTCCCAGGTGGTGCAGTGGTAAAGAATCCGTCTTCCAATGCAGAAGATGCAAGAGATATGGGTTCTGCCCCAGGGTCAGGAAGATCCCCTTGAAGGAGAAAATGGCAACCAACTTCAGTCTTCCTGCCTGGGAAATTCCATAGACAGAGGGGCCTAGTGTGTTACAGCCCATGGGACCACAAAGAGTCAAATAAGACTGAGTGAAAAAATAACAAGGGTAATATTCTCCTCGACAGTGCCTAGGACTTCCTCCCTGTTTTTTGTCTATTTCAACTTTCCCAGTTATTTTTTGCCATGTGTGAAACCACTATATTCTAAAGTTCAAAAATTGAGAAACAAAAAAGGCCATTGGTATCCATGGACCAGGCCCTTCAACTCCTCCCTAACACCCCCAGCACCTCAGCTGGGGCATACCTGCATAGGTAGCTCTTGAGTAAGGTGAGGCTTCATGCTACTGCCAGATGAGAGCCTCAAACCATTGCAGCACTGGGGAGAGTTGGATTGGGAGCTTGGGACTAGCGGATGCAAACTATTCTATGTAGAATGGATAAACAACAAGGCCCTATTGTATAGGACAGGGAACTATATTCAATGTCCTGTAGTAAACTATAATGAAAAAGAAGATGAAAAAGAATGTGTATATAAGTATAGCTGAGTCACTTTGCTGTATACCTGAGGTTAATACGACATTGTTAATCAGCTACACTTCAACTTAAAGCAAAACCAAAACACACCGCAGCCCGTGACTGGATCTTTGGGACCTTTTTTATGACATAGGTTCAAGGTGGATTTCACACGAAAAAAAATGTTTTATAATGTGAAATAATGTTTTGTGATTCCTGGGTAGCCCATTCCTCTTCCCAGCTTAGTTTGCTCTCCAGAGCACATCTCCATGGGTGACAACCTTTTAATAGGTGGTAATTTGCTATTGAAGACAGATTCTTGTCTTGGGCCTCCCACCAGAGTGGCAGCTCTGGGAGGTGAGAAGAGAAAGATTTTGTTCGCTGCCCTGTCCTGATGCCTAGAACAGCTCCTGGTGTATGGCAGGTGGCCAAACTATTTGTTGACTAATAGGCATTGTGATGTTGCTGTTGTTGTTTTGTGGCTAAGTCATGTTCGATTCTTTGTGACCCCACGGATTGTAGCCCACCAGGCTCCTCTGTCTATGGGATTTCCTAAGCAAAAGTACTGGAGTGAGTTGCCATTTCCTTCCCCAAGGGATCTTCCCAACCCAGAGATTAAACCCGTGTCTCCTGCATTGGCAGGCAGATTCTTTACTGCTGAGCCGCTAGGGAAGCCCCAGGTATTATAATGGGAAGAACAAGTCTGACTCCATATTGGATCTATTTCTCTTTAACCTTTGTATTCTGTTGCTTTGGCTTTGAGCAGTCTCTAAAAGGATGCTGCCTATAGCTTAAGTAAAAATCGTGTCTGACTCTTTTTGACCCTATGGTCTACACAGTCCATGGAATTCTCCAGGCTAGAGTACTTGACTGGGTAGCCATTCCCTTCTCCAGGGGATCTTTCCAACCCAGGGATTAAACCCATGTCTTCCTCATTGCAGGCAGATTCTTTACCAGCTGAGCCACAAGGGAAGCCCAACAGCTTAAAGTACACATAATAACCCACCTCTGGGAACCCTACCTCCCATGTCTGAGTATTAAGCTAGAATATCTTTGGTTAGCTCACAGGAAATATCCTGATCTGGTCAACCTGTGAATGACTACAGGAAAGAAGAATTAGTACATCCCCTGCAGAGTCTGACCGGAACCAGGAAATATTTGCAACAACTTAGCGCCAACTTCTTTTTATCTTCTCACCTCTCCGCTTTGCTCTAGAAGAGAAACTAGCATCCAAACCCCAGCAAGATGGGGACACTACTCCACCATCTTCTCGGTCTGAATAAAGCTGCTAGTCCTTGTCCCTACACCTCGTGCTCAACTTATTGGCCTGTGGTGTGACGATCTCGGGCTTGGTAACCGTATGATTAAGTGAAAGCAGCTTTCAAAGTAACGTGTCCAGAGTAATCCAGTTTTGCTTTTAAAAGGTTGTGTGTATGAAAGTATATAATAACATACAGCTAGAGAGTGGGAAAGGAGAGAGAAGGTCTGAGGGGATGCGGGATGGAGGAAGGGCTGTGGCTGGTTTTACTGGCCTCTTTTGTAGTTTCTCTCAAAGCGTCCACTCTGCCCCCTTCTCTTCTGCCTACCATCCTCTGCCTGGCCTTTCCTCCATGCTCCATGAATCTGCTCTCACCAGTGTCATCAATCTTTACATGGCCAAACTCAAGGTCATTCCGAGGGCCCTGTCCTGCCTGATCTCCTGTTAGCAGTGGATGCTGCCCAGCACCCACACTTTAGTGGGTTAGTCCCTCTGGTTGGCCAACTCCTCCCCCAACCATGGCTCCTTCCTTTGCTTACTCTGCAGCCCAGTGTGGGGTCTTCCTCTGCGTCTTCTCCCTGCAGATGGCCCCCATGGATCCCACATCCACCTCTCCTGGCTGAGCTTCTGAACTAAACGTTGCTTATCTGATGCTTCCACTGAAAATCTAAAAGGCAACTCAACCTTCAAGTGCCCAAAATGCGCTTTCAATTGCTCATGTATGGTCTCCCTGAGTCCCACTTAATTGAGGAAATGACATTAACTCTAACCAGTTGCTCAGGACAAGACCCTAAAGACTCAGGATCCCTCCCTTTCATCATCATGCATGTTTAATCCACTCATTTGTTGCTTCTGTTTAGTTGCTAAATCATGTCCAGTCTTTTGAAACCCCGTAGACTGTACCCTGCGAGGCTCCTCTGTCCATGGGATTCTCTATGTAAGAATACTAGAGTGGGTTGCCGTGCCCTCATCCAGGGATCTTTCCAACCCAGGGATGGAACCTGTATCTCCTGCTTTGGCAGATTCTTTACTGCTGAGCCACCTGGGAAACCCAATCTGCTAACTAGATGATCTTATTTTCAAACAGAAATAGAGACACAGATACAGATAAGAAACATATGGATACAAGGGAGAAAAGAGAAGGTAAGATGAACTGGGGGGTTGAGATTAACATATATATGCCGCAATGTATAAAACAGATAAGTAATGAAAACCTACTGTATAGCTCAGGGAACTCTACTCAATGTTCTGTGGTCACCTAAACAGGGGGGAAATCCAAAAAAGAAGAGATACATGTATCCATATAGTTGATTCACTCTGCTGTACGGTAGAAACTAACACAACATTGTAAATCAACTATACTTCAGTAAAAATTAATTAAGAAAAAGAATATGCTTTCTTTCAGATGGGTCCAGCCCACCCAGTAATGTGTCCCCTTGGGAAACAGTGAGCTTCATTCAAAGACCAAAGGGGCTCCATCAAGGGCTGGGGACTCCATCAAGGACTTGGGACTCCATCAAGGACTCTTGAAGGAAGTTGGACCAGCTGATCTCCAGGAAGCTCTCATCAGTTGTCCTCTAAAAGGTATTCCAAAGTCATGGCTTCTCTTTGTTCCCCTTGACATTCCCTGGGTGGAATGTTCATCAGCTCTCGCTCATGTGAATGGAAGTCTTATCTCGTTAGTTCCCCCTTCCGCCCGACTCTTCTTCTGGTCCACCCCCACCCCGCCCCCAGCAGGCAGAAGCATCACCCTCTCTCAGAGGCATCCCAAACCCTCCTCCACTGACCTTCAAAGCCTACTGGATTTGGCCCAAGCCCCTTCCTCCTCTTGCCCATTTCCCCATCTCACCCGTGCTCACCACATCCAGCCACGCCACCCTTCTTCCTGTCCTGGCCATGG
>SJXQ01010609.1:584345-761160 GCA_006408695.1 Aepyceros melampus
CTGGTTTCCTCCTTCTCAAGCCTGTGGTCTCAGCTCATGTCACCTCCTCAGAGAGTGATGCTGATGGCCGAGTCTAAGGTGGCTTCTTGACCCCCTTTATCTTCATCTCCTGAAAAGGTTTATTTCCTAAATCCATTCACCACAAGCAGGCCCATGTATAATGTAAGCTCTGAGGTCTACAAATTGACCTGCAACCCCAACAGTTCACCTGCATCCCAAACACTTAGGGGCTTCCCAGGTGCTCACAAAATACCTAATAAATGGAAATGTGCTGATCACTCTTTTTAGAGTTTCCACAGTGAATAAATATTACTTGAGTAATATGAACTCTCACTGTGCAGCTGCTGCTCTACCCAGGTGGAGAGCATAGTGCCAGAGTGAGAGAACTTTGGAGAACATGTGTCCAACCTCTTTCAAGATCCACGCAATTCCATTTTGCCCAAGACCCTCTTAAGGTGTAGCTGGCTTTGTGCCACCACCACAGAGATTTAAACACACAAATGCACAGGTCCCTCTGGAGCTGATGTCAGTGGCCCATAGACGTGGCCCTGGCTGGCCTCAGCTCCTGGTAGCCATACTGGGCTACCGGCAAGTGAAAAGCTGCCCTATCGCATGTGATCAAAGCACGCCCTCCACCCTCTATTTACATATTAAGAAGGCTGCACGTGCCCAACTCACACTCTTTTGATTGGGGTCACCCATTTCCATCTGTCACTTCTCATTGCATCAGCACCATGCTTCTCAACCTCATACACTTGACAACTGGGCCAGATCATTCTCTGCTTTGGGGCTTCTTATCAACTGTAGGCCAGGTAGCAGCAATCCTGGCCTCCACCAGTAATGCCAACAGCTTCCTCCCATCCCCCAATCATGAAAAGCATCTCCAGACACTGCCAAAAGTTCCCTGGACACAGTCCCCAAATGTCCCCTGACTGGAAGTCATTGTGTTAATCATTAGGTCTGCCCACAAATCTGTGTGTTCTTTCCATCGCTAGAGCATCTTCACCAATAAATTAGATAAATGGATATCCCACTCTCTCGTTTATTACCATCATCATTCTGAGCACAGGACAGGGAGGGGTGGAAAGGAACAGAGCCCTGTGGAGGTACGTGTGCCTTGACTCTGAAGGTCGCAGAGCCAGGGGTGCGGAGCAGAGCCTGAGCGCCATACAGGCTGGCATCCCATCCCAGTTCCTGATTCCCAGACCCATTAGAGCACAGTTCTGTATCCATGAAAGCGGTGGCAGTAGCACCAAAGTCACCGTAACTCACTACAGTCACAATGGATAGAGTGGGGCTGCCCATGGCAACTGGGACTTCATGAACGGAGGCTCTGAATAAAAAACAAAAGGATGGTTCCTGGCAGGATGGTGAAGGGGGAAGTATGGTCAGCCCGCACTTGAAAGGAGTGTGTAATATGAGTGCGGATCTGTGTGTATGTGCGTGTGCACACACCACCCCCAACAGACATTCTCACACAAGGATGATGGAAGCTCGAATTGAACCACAGACAATGATTCCTTACTTTAAATCCTGCCTAATCAGGTAAGGCTTCATTCTGCATTCAACGCCCTCTGAGGATGGCAGTAGCACCAAAGTCACCGTAACTCACTACAGTCACAATGGATAGTGTGGGGCTGCCCATGGCAACTGGGACTTCATGAACGGAGGCTCTGAATAAAAAACAAAAGGATGGTTCCTGGCAGGATGGTGAAGGGGGAGGTATGGTCAGCCCGCACTTGAAAGGAGTTGTAATACGAGTGCGGATCTGTGTGTATGTGCGTGTGCACACACCACCCCCAACAGACATTCTCACACAAGGATGATGGAAGCTCGAATTGAACCACAGACAATGATTCCTTACTTTAAATCCTGCCTAATCAGGTAAGGCTTCATTCTGCATTCAACGCCCTCTGAGGAGTTATCTCTAGAATAGAGACTATTTCATCACTGGGCTTTGATTCTGGCTGCCTCACTCAAGGAGCCCCATCAGCATCCCACCTTGAGCCTACAGAAATGGATTCCTGGGACAGATGATGAACCCCTGGAATCCGACAAGCATCCTCCTGACTTCCTTATTCCATTTAAGCAGCACTGTGTTCTGCGCTTCTGACATGTTACAATCTTCCCTTTCAACTAGCCTCTCAAAGTCCATTTTCCCCAATCCAAGGGCCAAGGCTGCCTGCACAACCTTTGCCCTTTACAATTCATTTAGCTTGGAAAATATCACTTATGTAGTTCTAGCTTATCATACAGCAGTTTCATAGATCAAGAGGAATAGCCCATGCTTGCCATCATAAATACAATGAATTGCCATCAGATAAAATTAGCAAAGTTAAAAGAAACAGTCACCCTTCTGGGGGCAGCCTGCGTGCAAGGTTAGGTACAGCTGCTCACACTCAAGATAGCAGCTACAAAAGCTATTTGGAACCCACAACTCAGGTGGAAGGAAATTTTTTTCCCTAGGAGAGAACAATCAGAGTGAATTCAGCATGAGAAAGGAGGGCTGGGATCTGCACACCCACCCACCTCAGCTTTTAAAACCTTCTATTTTTCCCTTGTCTGCATCTTAAAAGCCATTAGAATAGATACTTCATAAGGATCAGTGTGCTTCTGTATTGTTTCCTGTTGCCTAGAACAGAAAGTGTAAGTCACTCAGTTGTGTCTGACTCTTTGTGACCCCATGGACTGTAGCCCACCAGGATCCTTTGTCCATGGAATTCTCCATACAAGAATACTAGAGTGGGTTTGCTCTTCTCCAGGGAGCTTTCCATCCAGGGATCAAACCTGAGTCGTCCACATTGCAGGCATATTCTTTACCATCTGAGACACCAAGGAAGCCCCATCTAGAACAGAGGCACCCCTGAAAATGGGCTTCCATCCTGCAAAGCTTGGTGGAGAATTAGAATGTATACATGGCAGTCAGTCTCCATAATGGCTCCACAGATCCTTTCCAGCCCTCCTACCCTGACTGAGGGCTGACTGCACAGTGATAATGTGTGATGCCTGAGGCTAGTCTATAACAGCCTTTACAATTTTCCCCTGTCTCTGGATCACTCGCCCTGGGGAAAAAGAAGTGAATGTGTTAGTTGCTCAGTCGTATCTGACTCTTTGGAAACCCATGGACTAGAGCCTGCCAGGCTCCTCTGTCCATGGAATTGTCTAGGCAAAAATATTTGAGTGGGTTGTCATTCCCTTCTCCAGGGGATCTTCCTGGCCCAGGGATTGAGCCCACACAGATTCTTTACCATCTGAGC
This sequence comes from Aepyceros melampus, assembly GCA_006408695.1. Lineage (NCBI taxonomy): Eukaryota > Metazoa > Chordata > Mammalia > Artiodactyla > Bovidae > Aepyceros > Aepyceros melampus. The sequence goes on from SJXQ01010609.1 coordinate 587,603, forward strand.
CACCAGGGAAGTCCCAGTCTGGGGAAAGCCAGACACCAAGTCATGAGGATGCTCAAGCAGCTCTTTGGGGAACAGCCAGCATGGACTTGCCAGGAGGAAAGCCACCTCAGAAGAGGGTCCTCCAGGCCCCGATGGGCTTTCAGACAATGCAGCACCTGTGACTGCAGCCTCACAGGAGACCGTGAGCCAGGCCAGGCCACCTCAAAACCTGACCCACAGACACTGTGAGGGATACTACATGATTATTTTAAGCTACTAAGCTGAGGGAAATCTGTTGTAGAACAACAGATAACTAATACAGCATGTGGAATAGGGTCAGATGAGAGGAACAAAGCTGCTTCATCAATATTTGAATGACTTGTTGACGAACAAGGCCCCCAGACCGTGGACTGAGTGAGGGAAGTACCTAGAGGCTAGGTTCTGGCAGAGTCAGAATAAAACTTCCAGGTACTGAGGATGGAAGAGATGAACTCCTAAGGTCAGGAGGGCAGGGACTGAGGTACACGTACCTAGTGAGTGCCCCTAGGAACTGCCACCTAGTCTGTCTTCCTCTATTCCCCCTTTTACACACTGAAGACCATCAGAGGCACTGACCCCAAGCCCTGCGAAGGCCTTGGTATCCAAGCCTGGAAACCGGGATCAGAGGCAGACCCCAAAGTTCGGAGTAAGTTACTGTCTCTGACAACATTGTAACTCACCCACTTTCATAGCATCCTTTCCTTTCCTTCTTCCTCCTCTCTCTATCATGTCAATATTGCTACCCTTGGCTCTATTTTCTTCTCATCCAATGCATGAAACAAACCATAGTTGCCTGTCATTATTTGTGACTAGTTATGTTCTATGCTGGTGCTAGTGGCAAAGAACCCATCTGCCAGTGCAGGAAATGTATGAGACACGAGTTTGATCCCTGGGTTGGGAAGATCCTCTGGAGAAAGAAATGGCAACCCACTCCAGTATTTTTGCCTGGAGAATCCCATGGACAGAGGAGACTGGCAGGCTACAGTCCATAGAATCGCAAAGAGTCAGACTCGACTGAAGCAACTTAGCGTGCATATATATGTTCTATATGGGTACTGTGAACAATGAATTTTCCAATGCTGAACTATTGTTCATAGAGAAAGATTAGGTTGGGTTCTTTTGAGCCTCTGATCCATGATATTTTTGTCAACAGATCAATATTTAATTTCGTTTTATGTGTGTTCTTGTTTAAAGAAACACATTTCATGTATATCATTGACATCAACAGCTCACTCATGGCCAACAACCCTATAATTTATGCCTGAGGGAAGCTTATCTAGTGTGTGTTTTCTCCATAAGTCACTTCATAGCCTTCTTGCCCTTAGAAACACCAGACAGCACTTGAGCACTATGCTTGGGATCCTTTTAAACAACAACAACAACAAAAACACACAAAAATATACAAAAAACATGGCACTAAAGAGACTATGGAAAGGCTACCTGTTTGCAGGATGAGCTGAGACAGGAGGACAGAGTGACTCTTCATTCAGCCTCAGCTGGGAACGACATGAGTGACTCACATTTTTCCCTGTCCTGTGCATTAGACGAATGACCACAAAGGTGAGGTGAGTATTGATGTGGGGGTTGCAAATCTATTTTAGCAAGAAGGTGAATTTGTAAAAATGGAATCCATGAATAATGAGGATTGGCTATATGTGACTCTCCTCCACTCTCTCCCACTTGCCCCGAGAGCCTCCGCTTGGGAGGCTCCAATGCATGAAACAAACCATAGTTGCCTGTCATTATTTGTGACTAGTTATGTTCTATGCTGGTGCTAGTGGTAAAGAACCCATCTGCCAGTGCAGGAAATGTATGAGACACGAGTTTGATCCCTGGGTTGGGAAGATCCTCTGGAGAAAGAAATGGCAACCCACTCCAGTATTTTTGCCTGGAGAATCCCATGGACAGAGGAGACTGGCAGGCTACAGTCCATAGAATCGCAAAGAGTCAGACTCGACTGAAGCAACTTAGCGTGCATATATATGTTCTATATGGGTACTGTGAACAATGAATTTTCCAATGCTGAACTATTGTTCATAGAGAAAGATTGGGTTGGGTTCTTTTGAGCCTCTGATCCATGATATTTTTGTCAACAGATCAATATTTAATTTCGTTTTATGTGTGTTCTTGTTTAAAGAAACACATTTCATGTATATCATTGACATCAACAGCTCACTCATGGCCAACAACCCTATAATTTATGCCTGAGGGAAGCTTATCTAGTGTGTGTTTTCTCCATAAGTCACTTCATAGCCTTCTTGCCCTTAGAAACACCAGACAGCACTTGAGCACTATGCTTGGGATCCTTTTAAACAACAACAACAACAAAAACACACAAAAATATACAAAAAACATGGCACTAAAGAGACTATGGAAAGGCTACCTGTTTGCAGGATGAGCTGAGACAGGAGGACAGAGTGACTCTTCATTCAGCCTCAGCTGGGAACGACATGAGTGACTCACATTTTTCCCTGTCCTGTGCATGTAGACGAATGACCACAAAGGTGAGGTGAGTATTGATGTGGGGGTTGCAAATCTATTTTAGCAAGAAGGTGAATTTGTAAAATGGAATCCATGAATAATGAGGATTGGCTATATGTGACTCTCCTCCACTCTCTCCCACTTGCCCCGAGAGCCTCCGCTTGGGAGGCTCCAATGCATGAAACAAACCATAGTTGCCTGTCATTATTTGTGACTAGTTATGTTCTATGCTGGTGCTAGTGGTAAAGAACCCATCTGCCAGTGCAGGAAATGTATGAGACACGAGTTTGATCCCTGGGTTGGGAAGATCCTCTGGAGAAAGAAATGGCAACCCACTCCAGTATTTTTGCCTGGAGAATCCCATGGACAGAGGAGACTACCCATTCATGCATGGGTAGAAGCACAATGATGCCTTGGTATAAGGGATTTGCTGGTAGCTCAGTGGTAAAGAATCTGCATGCAATGCGGCAGACTCAGGTTTGATCCCTGGGTCAGGAAGATCCCCTGGAGTAGGAAATGGCAACTCATTCCAATATTTTTGCCTAGGAAATCACATAGACAGAGGAGTCGTGAGTTGCAGTCCATGGGATCACAAGAGTGAGATATGACTTACTGCATAAACAACAGCAACATAAGATTGTGTACTTAAATGTATTATTCTTGTTTTTTAAATCTGTGTTCATTTCAGTGCTTTTAAACTTGATGTAGAACTAGAAGAGGTAGCCTATGCCTTTGGAATTAAAAAATAATTAATTTTATCTTTTAGAGTGTGGAATATTTTTATTGATCATAATGTTTACCTTAATCATAGATTCCATAAAAATTCCAATATTTTAATGCTAAAAATTTCAGCTACAAAATGATCATTTGCTTATTTGTATTTTTTTCTTTTTTCCCTCAAATTAAAAATTTTTTATTGTATATTTTAGTATTGTTGATGAACAATATTATATTAGTTTCAGGTGTGCAGCAAAGTAATTCAGTTATACATATACATGTGTCTATTCTTTTTCAAGTTCTTTTTTAAAAACCCCATCTGCCCTGGTTATCACCAGCCCTGACCTGCACTTCAAGGCTTTTCTTAAGACCCATCAAACCATGGCTCTGCAGGTGCTGCCCCTGACTGTGTTCAGCCCTTTCTACTTCCTGTGGAGAACGTTTCAACAGCACTTAGCACATTAAAGGTAGGCTGATTTCTCATCACAGGGTCAGTTTCCCCTTATAATATGGACGGAGGTGACAGTGGCAAGAGTAAGTGCTACTCTGGGGGAACACCGTCTGGGGACAATTTCTGTCACAGCCCTACCATGGAGGGGAACAAAATCAGGAAGCTGGAAAAAGGTATCTTGCTCAAAGCCACACAGGCACCTCAATGCAAAGCAACCCTGATAAAATTTGCCTGGGAATTCCCTCTGCAGCTTCAGGCTGAGAAAATTAAATACTTGGACTTGGGTAAAAGGCAAAACTGCATCTGTAGGTTTGACTAATTTTCATAAGTAAGAGGACAGAGCGTGGCCCGGCGGGGGCGGAGAAGAGATCTTCCTGGGCGAGACAGGTTCTGGCTGATGAGTTATAAGAAATGACCAGGCAAAGGGAGACGCAGGGGGACCATCCCAAACAACATCAGCAGGTGACTGCCCTCCATCAGTCTGCAAAGGTCCCTGGGCGCTGCCCTCTGCAATAGGGTTTAGCTGCAATTAAAAAAACAAACTAACAAACAAACAAAAAAAACACAGGTGAACAGACCTGCGGCTGCAACACGGAGAAGCAGAACCCAAGTCCCCAGCCTGAGTTGGCCCCATATCGGCCCCATATCGGCCTCATAGTGGCCTCATATCTGGACCGATATGGGAGACCGCCTTGCAGGGCCTTCTGGGAGACCACCCTGCAGGGCTGTCCCCGGGCCCTCTGAGGCCTGCTGGGCTGGTCACACTGCCTCAGACCAGGTCTCCAAGGCAGCGGCATACTTCACAACTTCTGCAGAGTGGTCCCTGTTCTGCATTTGTGGTAAAGCACAGAGATTCTTAGATACAGAGACACACGTTTAAGAAACAGAAAGTAAGTCTAAGGCTGGAGAGGACACGATGTTACACTGATATTTAGAAGAGATGAGATGTTCTAATACTGAAAATGTTATCCAAACCTTCAAAACCAAGTTCTTTTGCCTTGCCTTCAAAACCCCGAAGGTGCTGAGAATGCATCAAGGAAATACTGATGTATCTCAGCCAACATCTGGATTTTCAGGCTCCACAAAGATGTTCAAGAACTTCCCTATATCCACCCAATACTCCCTCTACATGATTAGCACAAATCACAGATACAATGCCTACAGAAATGTTAACACTTAACGTAAACATTAACTCTCAATATATTCGGTTACAAATAAGCAACCAGCCCACCATCGTGAATTTAATTTCAAAATATGAATCATTTATTCATTTAGGATGTTTGTTGGGCATCTTCTATGTGCAGTTCATTTTGTTGAGGACCCCCTGGAATAGGAAGGGGACTTCCCTGCCTCCAGACAATGAGCAAGCAGAAATGGCTCATGGGTGGTGAATCTTCTCCAGGGGCCCTGCTTCCATCCCCAGGACTGTGAAGACCCCGATTCTCTACTGTCTACACCTCTCCTCGCTTCCCACTGTGACTGGCCAGAGCCACTGCAGATGTCACTTCTTGGCGGAAATTCACTACACCGTGCACTTGAGGCTCAGCCCTGGAAATGGGGTCCCTGACCCAGCTTGGGCTCAGAGAGACAGTGTACAGAAGGCAAGTCTGGATTTTAAATAACTTCCTGGCAATTTCAAGCACTTCCCTATTTGAGAACCTCTGCCATAATCCAACATTTCATTCCCCAAGTGGGGCTGGTAGAGAGAAAAGGGAATTGAGCTGTCTCCCTCCAGAAGGTAGGGAAGAAGGGAGTCTGGAGATGGGGTGAAACTGGGCTGCCTGCTGCCACAGCAGGGAAGGGAACCAGGGAAGAAGATTAAAGCCCCCCGACACTGTGCCTGCTGACCTGAAGGCAGGACAATCCAGCTCCAACTCCCTTAGGGAGGGAAGGTTATCCAGACACTCCTCTGCCAGGGCACCGGGTCAGAGGCATGCTCGTCATGAAGCTGGATTTATGCACAAGGACACTGTTATTAAAGGGAGCTAGACTTAGTGCAGAATCAGTGAGCACAGGAAAGCATCCAAGTGGTCGCCAGTGACGCCCTCTCATTCTCTCTTGGGGTTGTTGACTGTGGGCCGAAGCCTGGGTCAATCCAGAGTGGTTCCTAGGACATCTCCCCACCTCCAGCCCCCACCATGAACTTCACTCACCCACTGTGTTCTGAAAACCACCTCGTCACCCACTCTGCTCTTGGGAAATTTAAAAACAACAGATAAAGTCATAGATGAGAGAATTCACATTGTTGGCTGATAACTTACCTCACTGCCCTTCTCTTCCTTTGAGCATATCTCACAGGAAATTTGAACAGGCAGCAAAATTACTGAGTTTTCCCTGGTCCTGATCCAGATGACCCTCCAAGACCCCTTCCCACTCAGAGAACGTCTGGACCTGTTGGCAAAGCCATGGTCACCTCACAGTGACTTGGCCTCTCCTGTCCCCTCTGGCTGTGCCTGGAGAAGGTTTTTAGCTTCTGAGCACTATTTTACTTTCCTGTACCCCCCCCCCCCCCCATCCACACGATATTCACAGGGACCTGCAGCTGCTGGAGAAACCACATTACATTTAAATCAAGGCACAGTGGTAAAGAATTCACTTGCCAATGCAGGAGAATCAAGAGACATAGCTTCAATCCCTGGGTCAGGAAGATCCCCTGGAGGAGGAAATGGCAACCCACTCCAGTATTTTTGCTCGGAAAATCCCATGGACAGAAGAGCCTGGAGGGCTACCGCCCATGGGGTTGCAGATTCAGACATGACTGAGCACACACACGTAGACACACAAATGAAAGGATTACAACTACTACAAGTTTTACTAGGCATACCTGAAAAATTGCCATCACTTTTTTTCTGGTCAGTGAAAGAATAATTATGGGTGATTCATGATGGCAAAATACTATAGAAATGTATGATGGTATCCTTAGATTTCATAAACCTGTGACATAAATATATCCAGTGCTTACACAGCTGGCAAAGGTTTCTATGAAGGAGAGAGAGAGATGGCTGACTACACAGTAACTATAGGCAAGAAGTAGGATGGCAAAGACCTGAGTCCCGCTCTTCTGGGCATGCGTTCAGTGGGAGAAGACGGTCTGCACAGGGCAGAGAGCACACAACGCACGCGCACAGACATGAACTCCCTGAAATACGAGTGCACTACCCTTCCTCTGGGCAGTCACAGAGGGGAGAGCTCCAAGGTCACCATTCTGGATTTACTTGATTCCCACACATCTGACCTACCTTCCTTTTCTGGATTCAAGCGCAGGTCTGTGGTGAGAAGCCCAGGACAGCATGGAGTGTGCGAAGTGAAAAAGCCCAAGACAGAGAGAAGTATTTAAAGGGAGAACAGCAGATATGGAGAGAAAGCAGAAGACAAGCCTTACCAAGTGGAGTACTTCCTGTCTGCGCTGTGTCTGCAATTAGGGAAGTGGGCCTTCTCCTCCCATTTCAGCGAACCAGCCAGAAAGCAGAAGTGCAGATCCCCAGGCAACTGGCCTCGTTCACTTGCACATACCAATGGACACCCCAGGGACATGGAACCCACCAGAACAGAGCGTGCCAATGGCTGAGCCTGCTCGTGTTGAGCCAGTCAGGAACTTCACTCTCCCAAGAGTTCTTACTAAGGAACTGTGTCCTGAAGTGCTAGGTGTGTGTTAGTGTTAGTCATTCAGTCGTGTCTGACTCTTTGTGACCCCAAGAGCTGTAGCCTTCCAGGCTCATCTGTCCATGGGGATTCTCCAGGCAAGAATACTGGAGTAGATGCTGCTGCTACTGCTGCTGATTAATCACGTCAGTCGTGTCCAACTCCATGTGACCCTATGGAGGCAGCCAGGCTCTTCTGTCCATGGGATTCTCCAGGCAAGGGTACTGGCGTGGGTTGCCATGCCCTCCTCCAGGGGATCTTCCAGACCCAGGGATTGAAGCTGGGTCTGCTGCATTACAGGCAGATTCTCTATGCTGAGCCACCAGGGAAGCCCACTGGGGTGGATAGTCAGTCCCTTAATCAGGGGATCTTCCTGACTCAGGATTAAACCTGGGTCTCCTGCATTGGAGGAAGATTCTTCACCATCTGAGCCACCAGGGAAGCCCCGAAGTGCTAGCTGGAGTACACCAAAGTCATCTTGGTTATTTTATACTTTAAACAGCCCTTGCATGCATGAGTATGTGATAAGTCACTTCAGTCATATCTGACCCCTTGAGAACCTATGGACTGTAGCCCGCCAGGCTCCTCTGTCCATGGGATTCTCCAGGCAAGAATGCTGGAGTGGGTTGCCATGTTCTCCTGCAGGAGATCTTACCAACCCAGGAATTGAACCTGCAGTTCTTAGGTCTCTTGCATTGGCAGGCAGGTTCTTTACCAGTAGTGCCACCCAGGAAATCCCTTAGGATTATAATGCCCTAGGACATTATAAATATCAAATTCCACCTGAACTCTGGATCAAATAAGAGAGAAATCCTAGGAAAGGACTTATCAGCAACCTCAGGATGCTAATTTCTGTCTGGAGATTGGAGAAGTGAGCAAATATGGTCTTTATGGCAGGAAGGCCAGAGTTCAGGGTCAGAGTACCTATGCCAGCCATCTCCGACTCTGTTCTCAGACCTCCTGGCAGACAGCCACCTGTAGTACCAGCAGGAGACACAACTTCACAAAGGGCCTTTTGCGAGGTCCTTCAAGTTGAGACAGGAGGTGCTTTCCAAGGATCTACCAAACATCCATACACTCTGCAGGAAGTACAAATTTGAATGTCTCACTCCAGGCTGTGCCATTCCCTTCACCTGGAAAAACAGCTGGGAGGAGTCTAGCCAGGCTTCACCCAGAAGCAGGTGAGGAACCATCCTTGAAAAGGCAAGATGGAGAAACACCCTCTCCAGACACCTGAAACTGGAAGGAGTTTGGTGGGTGGTTTACTTGGGTGAGGCCAGGACACTCGCAAGGATGTGTTCAGAAAAGTAACAGTAGCCAATCTGTACCTAAAGCTAGCAAAGATGATAGCTCAATGCAAAAAAGCATTACCATTTTACGAGTGATATCCAAGGCAAAAACAAGCTTAGTGCTGACATATGATGACCGTGAGATAGATGATGACAAGGATGGCAACCAGAAGCAGCTCCCTTACAGGGCGTCGGCTGACCTGCACAATATCCCTTAAAGGTAGTGGCTGCTGTAATCCCCAACTCACACATCTGGGTATTGGGCTCCGAAAAGTCAGTTACTTCTCAAAACAGGCACAGGTATTAGTGGGAGAGCCAGTGTGGGAAGCCAGCCCTTCTCTTAGCTACTGCCTTTAGGTCCTCAGCTGAATGTGAAAAGACGCTTCTATCAGCACATCCAAATGCAAGCTCAGGCCTTTGCAACATCAGCATCACCAGGAACTTGCAAGAATTTTGGCTTAAGAACTCTATCCATGTAACTGCTGAGGACAAAAAAACTAAGCCCTCTCAGACAGTTCTCTCCCCTCTTCATTCCTGAAAATAATGCATCACCAATCTCATGTATCTTATCTTCTAAGCTTCCAAACACGTCCACTCTTCAATCACAACCTAATCACACCACTTGTCTGCTAAAGATTCATCACTGTCTGCTCTCTGATCTCAGGATGAACACCAATTTCTTAGCATCCACACTACCCTGGGCTTTCTCTGTATAGCATCCTGGATGCACTCAGACCATCCACCTCCCATCAAGGTACCATGTGCCTTTCTGTTGTAATACTGACCACAGTTCTGACTTAATTTTAATTTACCTTTACTTAGATGTATGTGATTATTTGATGACTTCCTATCTGGAAAAATGCAGGCTGAGATATCTATTCATCCCTCTCTCTCTTTTCACTTTTTAAACNTTTCATAAACCTGTGACATAAATATATCCAGTGCTTACACAGCTGGCAAAGGTTTCTATGAAGGAGAGAGAGAGATGGTCTGACTACACAGTAACTATAGGCAAGAAGTAGGATGGCAAAGACCTGAGTCCCGCTCTTCTGGGCATGCGTTCAGTGGGAGAAGACGGTCTGCACAGGGCAGAGAGCACACAACGCAAGCGCACAGACATGAACTCCCTGAAATACGAGTGCACTACCCTTCCTCTGGGCAGTCACAGAGGGGAGAGCTCCAAGGTCACCATTCTGGATTTACTTGATTCCCACACATCTGACCTACCTTCCTTTTCTGGATTCAAGCGCAGGTCTGTGGTGAGAAGCCCAGGACAGCATGGAGTGTGCGAAGTGAAAAAGCCCAAGACAGAGAGAAGTATTTAAAGGGAGAACAGCAGATATGGAGAGAAAGCAGAAGACAAGCCTTACCAAGTGGAGTACTTCCTGTCTGCGCTGTGTCTGCAATTAGGGAAGTGGGCCTTCTCCTCCCATTTCAGCGAACCAGTCAGAAAGCAGAAGTGCAGATCCCCAGGCAACTGGCCTCGTTCACTTGCACATACCAATGGACACCCCAGGGACATGGAACCCACCAGAACAGAGCGTGCCAATGGCTGAGCCTGCTCGTGTTGAGCCAGTCAGGAACTTCACTCTCCCAAGAGTTCTTACTAAGGAACTGTGTCCTGAAGTGCTAGGTGTGTGTTAGTGTTAGTCATTCAGTCGTGTCTGACTCTTTGTGACCCCAAGAGCTGTAGCCTTCCAGGCTCATCTGTCCATGGGGATTCTCCAGGCAAGAATACTGGAGTAGATGCTGCTGCTACTGCTGCTGATTAATCACGTCAGTCGTGTCCAACTCCATGTGACCCTATGGAGGCAGCCAGGCTCTTCTGTCCATGGGATTCTCCAGGCAAGGGTACTGGCGTGGGTTGCCATGCCCTCCTCCAGGGGATCTTCCAGACCCAGGGATTGAAGCTGGGTCTGCTGCATTACAGGCAGATTCTCTATGCTGAGCCACCAGGGAAGCCCACTGGGGTGGATAGTCAGTCCCTTAATCAGGGGATCTTCCTGACTCAGGGATTAAACCTGGGTCTCCTGCATTGGAGGAAGATTCTTCACCATCTGAGCCACCAGGGAAGCCCCGAAGTGCTAGCTGGAGTACACCAAAGTCATCTTGGTTATTTTATACTTTAAACAGCCCTTGCATGCATGAGTATGTGATAAGTCACTTCAGTCATATCTGACCCCTTGAGAACCTATGGACTATAGCCTGCCAGGCTCCTCTGTCCATGGGATTCTCCAGGCAAGAATGCTGGAGTGGGTTGCCATGTTCTCCTGCAGGAGATCTTACCAACCCAGGAATTGAACCTGCAGTTCTTAGGTCTCTTGCATTGGCAGGCAGGTTCTTTACCAGTAGTGCCACCCAGGAAATCCCTTAGGATTATAATGCCCTAGGACATTATAAATATCAAATTCCACCTGAACTCTGGATCAAATAAGAGAGAAATCCTAGGAAAGGACTTATCAGCAACCTCAGGATGCTAATTTCTGTCTGGAGATTGGAGAAGTGAGCAAATATGGTCTTTATGGCAGGAAGGCCAGAGTTCAGGGTCAGAGTACCTATGCCAGCCATCTCCGACTCTGTTCTCAGACCTCCTGGCAGACAGCCACCTGTAGTACCAGCAGGAGACACAACTTCACAAAGGGCCTTTTGCGAGGTCCTTCAAGTTGAGACAGGAGGTGCTTTCCAAGGATCTACCAAACATCCATACACTCTGCAGGAAGTACAAATTTGAATGTCTCACTCCAGGCTGTGCCATTCCCTTCACCTGGAAAAACAGCTGGGAGGAGTCTAGCCAGGCTTCACCCAGAAGCAGGTGAGGAAACATCCTTGAAAAGGCAAGATGGAGAAACACCCTCTCCAGACACCTGAAACTGGAAGGAGTTTGGTGGGTGGTTTACTTGGGTGAGGCCAGGACACTTGCAAGGATGTGTTCAGAAAAGTAACAGTAGCCAATCTGTACCTAAAGCTAGCAAAAATGATAGCTCAATGCAAAAAAGCATTACCATTTTACGAGTGATATCCAAGGCAAAAACAAGATTAGTGCTGACATCTGATGACTGTGAGATAGATGATGACAAGGATGGCAACCAGAAGCAGCTCCCTTGCAGGGCGTCGACTGACCTGCACAATATTCCTTAAAGGTAGTGGCTGCTGTAATCCCCAACTCACACATCTGGATATTGGGCTCCGAAAAGTCAGTTACTTCTCAAAACAGGCACAGGTATTAGTGGGAGAGCCAGTGTGGGAAGCCAGCCCTTCTCTTAGCTACTGCCTTTAGGTCCTCAGCTGAATGTGAAAAGACGCTTCTATCAGCACATCCAAATGCAAGCTCAGGCCTTTGCAACATCAGCATCACCAGGAACTTGCAAGAATTTTGGCTTAAGAACTCTATCGATGTAACTGCTGAGGACAAAAAAACTAAGCCCTCTCAGACAGTTCTCTCCCTTCATTCCTGAAAATAATGCATCACCAATCTCATGTATCTTATCTTCTAAGCTTCCAAACACGTCCACTCTTCAATCACAACCTAATCACACCACTTGTCTGCTAAAGATTCATCACTGTCTGCTCTCTGATCTCAGGATGAACACCAATTTCTTAGCATCCACACTACCCTGGGCTTTCTCTGTACAGCATCCTGGATGCACTCAGACCATCCACCTCTCATCAAGGTACTATGTGCCTTTCTGTTGTAATACTGACCACAGTTCTGACTTAATTTTAATTTACCTTTACTTAGATGTATGTGATTATTTGATGACTTCCTATCTGGAAAAATGCAGGCTGAGATATCTATTCATCCCTCTCTCTCTTTTCACTTTTTAAACGAACTTTTCATTTTATGATATATTTAAATTTACAGAAAAGTTGCAAAGATTTTACAGGGAGCTTTCCTATACCCCTACATCCAGCTTCCCTTATTATTAACATCTTACATGATTATGGTACATTTCTCACCATTAGTGAACCAACAGTGACAAATTATTATATTATACTTTATTATTTTCTTTGGGTTTCCTTAGTCTTTACCTACTGTCCTTTTTTTTACTGTTCCAGGAACCCAGCCAACATATCATATTACACTTAGTTGTTATATCTCCTTAGGCAATTGTTTGGCTACAACATGCTCTCAGACTTTTCCTTGTTTTTTATAATCTTGACAGTTTTGAGACGTACTGGTCAAGTGGTTTGAAGAATGTGCTTCAACTGAGGTTTAACTGATGTTTTGCTCCTGGTTACACTGAGGCTTTATGTGTTTTGGGGAGGAAGAACACAGAAATAAGGTGCATACTATCAACATGACTTGTCACCACTGATGTTAATCTTTGATCCTTGGCAGAGGTGGCGGTTGTCAGGTTTCTCCACCGCAACGTTGCTCTCCCATTCCATCCCCTTTCCATATTACCCTCCTTGGAAGGAAGAATTTCTGCATGACTTGCACTTAAGGAGAGCTGAGATACCTCCTTGAGGGGAGAGTATCTATATTAATTGTTTGAAATTCTCCTGCAGAGTAGATTTGTCTAGTCTCTCCATTTATTCATTTATTTAATAATTTATTTAGGTAAGTATGGATTCGTGGATATTTATTTTTTTATCCATTAGGTTGTAATCTAATGCTACTTTATTTTGTGGCTTAAATTACTCTAGCCTGGTTATGGGAACACTTATGACTGGCTCCTGTGTCCCTCTGACACACCTCCATCACTGTGGGGCTTTGGGGGCACTTTTTTTTTTAATTTTTTTACCTTTGGCATGACAAGATACCCCAAGCTTATCTTTATGTTTCTTGTTCCTATCCTAGAATCTATGGTTTGTATTCCTTTTTATTGAGGATCTGGGCACTCAAGATCTGGGCACTAGGCATGCTTGCTGCTACCAGGATGTCACTATGCTAGACCCTGTACATGACAGAGCAAAGAAATACATGTGTCTACTTAACCTGTATATGTAATACATGTATTTCTGTATATATCCCTCTGTATCTGTATGAATCCTCATGAGAGTTTCTACTGATGTCTCTCCATCCCTCTGTTTTCTGGAAGAGAAAATTGTTGAAAATTGACATCTCTTCCTTAAGTAATTCACCAATGAAACCATCTTTTCTGAGTGCTTTTTTGGAAGGGAGGTTACAAATTATTGATTTAAATTGAAAAGACATGGATATTCAAGCTAGTTTTCTTTCTATGAATTTCAACAGTTTGTGTCTTTCAAGACTGTCTTTTTCACTTAATTTACCACATTAGTGAGAACCGAACTGTGTTATAGTATTTCATTATTGTCCACTTGTCCACTGATTCAGTGGCACTGATCTCTCTTTTATTTCTGATATTGCTAATTTGTGTCTTCTCTCTTTTTTCCTGTTTAACTTAACTACTAAGTTTATTGATCTTTTTCAAAGAACCCATTTTGAGTTTTGTCAACTTTCTTTATTGTCTTCCTGTTTTCAGTGTCAGTTATTTGTATTCCAATTTTAATTATTTGTTTTCTTCCTTGCTTTAGAGAAATGTGCTCTTTTTTCTGTAGTTTTCTCAGGTTGGAAAACAGGTTGCTGATTTTATATTTTCTTTTTATCTAACGTATGCACTTAAGGCTCTAATGTATGCACTGCTTTTGATGCATCCCATGAATTTTGGTAAGCTGTATTTTCATTTTTACTCAGTTCAAAGTATTTTAAAATCTATCTTCAGACTTTTTTCTGAACCTACATTATATTTCAAAGTTAGTTGTTCAATTTCCAAACATTTGAGGATTTTATAACTTTCTGTTACTGATTTCTGGTTTAATTCCATTGTGTTCGGAGAACATAATTTGCATATTTTTTTCATTTGAATTTGTTCACATGATTTTGAAGAATTTGTTCTGTCTTGGTGAATGTTCCATGTGAGTTTGAGAAGAATGGGTACTGGCACACAAGCAAATATAATAAAACTAATCACATGAATTTTTTTGTTTCTCAAGAAATGCATGCATATATTAATAAATATTATGTATATACTATACTGGTGAGCAATAGCATTGTTTTAGAAACATTATAAATATCTTAATTTAAAATACTTTATTACTAAAAAATATTAACCATCAACCATCAGTGAGTCATAAAGTTTTTGCAATAGTAACACCAAAGATCACCGATCATAGATCACCACATCAAATATAATAATGAAAAAGTTTGAAATATTGTGAGAATTACCAAAATGTGATGCAGAAACATGAAGTGAGCAAATGCTGTTGCAAACGCTGCACTGATAGAATCGCTTGATATAGTGTTGCAACAAACCTTCAATTTGTAAAAAGCATCAGTACCCATGAAGCACAATAAAGCAAAGTGTAACAAAATAAGTGTAACAATTTTTTCCATTGTTGAATTGGATATCTTATAAGTATCAAATCGATGAAACAGTGCTGCTCAGGTCATATTTATACTTTCTGATTTTCTATCTACTTCATATATCAGTTACTGACAAGGGAGATGGAAATTTTCAGTTGTAATAGTGGATTTATCTAATCTCCTTTCAGTTCTGTGTTTGGTTTATGTATTCTGATGCTTAAACATGTGCAGACATGTTTAAGGCTGTTGTGTCTCCTTAGATGGTTGATCCATTTATTATTATGTAACATGCCTCTTTATCTGTGATACTCTTCCATTTTCTGAAGTCTGCTTTGTCTAAAATTAATATAGCTACTCTGATATTCTTTTGATTAGTGCTAGCATGGAATGTCTTTCTCCATTACTTTACTTTTACTTTATATGTGTTTTTACATTTAAAATGGGTTCTTTGTAGATAGTAGATAGCTGTGTCTTGTTTTTTAAACCATTCTGACAATCTCTGTGCTTTAATTTGTATGCTTATACCATGTGCATTTAAATTGATTATTGACTTAATTGGATTAATATCTATAATGCTTGTATCTTTTTTTTTTTTAACTCATGGCTGTTTGTTCTTTTTTTTTTTTCTCCTGTTTCAGCTTTCTGTGATTTTAATCAAGCATTTTATATCTTCTCAGCATATCCTTGAAAAATGTTAGTGATTGTCCTGTAGCTTACACTATATATTTTAAAACTTAAATTCCATCTTTAAATAACACTATACTGCTTTACACATACAAGGACCTCATAACAGGGTATTCTCAATTCTCCATCCTATCTTTAAGACAATGCTGTCGTTCATTTTGTGTATCCATATGTTATAATAATCCAATATGCTGTTACGTCTATTGCTTTAAACAGTTACCTTTTGACCAATTACGATTATTAAAAACAAAAAAACTTTTTTTTTTCTTTTTCACATAGATCCAAGCTTTGGACCTATATCATTTTCCTTCTATTAAATAGTAAGAACTTCTTTTAATATTTTCTGTAGGGGCAGTCAGCTAGTGATGAATTTTATTTTTAAGTCTTTATTGAGTTCGTTACAATAGTATTTCAGTTTTATGTGCTGTTCTTTTGGCCATGAGGCCTGTGGGATCTTAGCTCTCCTACCAGAAACTGAACCTGCATCCTTTTCATTGGAAGGTGAAGTCTTAACCATTGGACTACCAGGGAAGTCCCTGAATTTTCTGTTTCTGAAAAGTCCTTATTTATGCTTCACTTTTAAAGGGTAAATCTGATGGATATAATATTCTAGGTTGTTGCTTTTTTTCTCTTTCCTTTCAACACTTCATATCTTTCACCACACCGCTTCTCATTTGCATTGTTTTTGATGAGACGTATACTATGATTCTTATCCTTCTTCTGTAGGTAAGAGTTTCAGTTTTGTCTTTTTAACTGGACTCTCCTACAAGTGTATCCTTTATATCTGAAACAAGCAGTCCCCCACCCACCTCATTTACATGCCAAGTCAGTATTCCCCAGTCATCCCAGGGTCAGGTACCAGGCAACTAGGAACAGCCTGTATGCACTAGAGTCCACTGAAATTATTCAAACTAGCCAATTCCAAGCTTACTTACTCTATCTCATTTGTTCTTTCCACAGAAACCACGACAAAGGCTCTTGTAAGCATCTTCTTCTCTCCCTCTGCATCCTGGCAAAACCTGGTGCTTCCTAATGTAGCCCTGCATGGTATGCTATACCTCATATTTCTAGGGATCTATGGGTATAAACACTTCTACCTTCATGACAGTTATTTCTGTGTCTGTGTGTCTTACCATACCCCAGGTACGCTTAAAACAAGGTTTCTAGAGATAGAGCCAGAGAAAGTGGAGACCTTCCTGAGACTGTGACTCACTCAAATTTCCCCCTTTCTACCTAGTCCACAACTGTCCTCATCAAAATGATCATTTAAGAATTCTTTCTCTTTAGGGCTCCAATACCTTCTGCTCTAGGTAAGCAGGATTTAGTGTTTCCGGAAGCACCAAGGGCTTCCCTGGTGGCTCAGACGGTAAAGCGTCTGCCTGTAATGCGGGAGACCCGGGTTCGATTCCTGGGTCAGGAAGATCCCCTGGAGAAGGAAATGGCAATCCACTCCAGCACTCTTGCCTGGAAAATCCCATGGACAGAGGAGCCTGATAGGCTACAGTCTATGGGGTCGCAAAGAGTCAGACACGACTGAGTGACTTCACCTCACCTCACCTCCCCTCACCCACCTTGGAAGCACCAAACATAATATTTGGTCCATAAACATTTCTCAAATGAATAATGAATGAATGAGTGAGATGTAACTGCAGTTTTATCCAGATGGGTGCCATAATTGTTCATCTCAAATCTAAAATTTCTAGGTGCCAATATGTCCTAAGACCTCTGTTTCTTAAGTCTAAAAAAGTATCACTGATTCTCAATTAGTCCAGCTTTGTAATAGTCTAAGAATAAAAGTGACAACACCTATTTTAAGTTCTACTTGTTGGAGCTGAAACTGGAAGATAGTGTCTCTTTTCTTTCACCCTTACCTGGTGTCTATCCTATTAGAGATGGCCCCCAAATATTTGTCAGATAAATAAATTAATAAGTAATAAGATGTGATTACTCCTTAACAGATGATCCCTGTGCATTTGTAAATGACAGAATGAATGATCAGATATGATTATTCTATGGTAGATGGTTTATACCTATGAATTGATAAATGAATGAATAAATGATTCAGATGTGATTATCTGGCCCATAAACATTTGTCAAATGAATAATGAATGAGTGAGTGAGTGAGTGAGATGTGATTGCAGTTTTTTCCAGACGGGCGACCCATCTCAAATCTAAGGCAACCCACAGGTATTTCAGAGTCCTAAGTCTGGTCCACCAGATTTCACTTTAAATAACTAGAGAACCCAACATCCTCTGACATACAGTGCATACCCTTTCTCTACTTTCTCCCCAGGAACTCTGAGACCAGTCCTAAACTACTTCTGCTTCAACTGACTGGATCTCTTTTTTTTCATGCAGATCTGGAATGCAGAAAGAAAAAAAAAATTACTCTTCCCCAAGTACAATACAGTTAGAAAACCTTCGTATGTCCCATTTAGATACTGTCCAGTGTTACTTGCGTGTGTGCTAAGTCATTTCAGTTGCGTCTGACTCTTTGCAACCCTATGGACTGTAGCTCACCAGGCTCCCCTGTCAATGGGATTTTCCAGGCAAGAATACTGGAGTGGGTTGCCATTTCCTCCTCCAACGGATCTTCTCAGCCCAGGGATTGAACCCACGTCTCTTGAGTCTCCTGCATTGGCAGGTGGATTCTTAACCACTAGCACTACCTGGGAAGCCCTAGTTAATTAATAAATCATAATCTTGTCCCAAATTACAGGGACGTTGGGAACCTTATTGTCTTAATTCCCTTCTTTTCCTTCTGCATAACCATTAAAAACATTTGAGGCTTAAACCAAGAAAATTACAATAACTCTGCAAAATTAAGGGCCTTGTGCTTTGAAAGCAATGTTCACATTTCCCTTTTACCTGAATAGTAAGATCAAGCTGAATTTTCTGTGCCTTATTTTAGGCAGAACCTTCTTGTAGAGCCACAGAAAGCCTTGCATTCTTGGGGTGGAGAGGTGGTCTGTGACATGGTCATGGGACCCATCTCAAGAAGAGTCCCTGGGCTCTGTCCAAACACTGACTCCACTGCTTTTAAACCAGGCAGCTGAGCCTCGGCTTTCTTCATTAGCAAAATAAGGATCATGCTGGAACCCACTTCCAACAGTGGTGTGGGGATTCCATTGTCAATCTGTATGAAGGGCTCACAGTGCATGGCCTGGCACCTGAGACATGCCCCAGGTTGATAATGAGGGTGGCCTACTGGCAGTCAGGGTAACAACAGTGCACATCTTCACTATTGGTGGAAATGACTTCCTTGGGTAGATTTTCTCATCCTTTCACTCCTAGGATGGCTTGTTCACCTGTCTCCATGGTTCTGTGGCTGTCAGCAGGCTCAGATGACACTATAATTACAAGTGTTCCCCTACTGCTAATTGTGATGGGAAGGGGATAACTCTGTTATTATCATGCCTTTTTTTTTTAGAAAGGAACATTGAAGGTGTTTAGGGGTGAAATTTCATAACATCTATAGTTTATTTGGAATGCATTTCAGAAAAAAATATGACAAAATAGTACCACAACTAAGCTTTGAGTATATGCATGATACATGGGTCAGCATATTAGAAAATATTGAAGATAAAAATGTAAGTTTTTTCACACAGAAATATTTTTAAAAATGAGCATAAAACCCATCTTACATAATATGGGCTTTAAAGACAAATTTTAAGCCTGTCCCTATCAACCACCATTTTGACTGCATGAGGGTCCATGATTATCCACACGGACATCTCTGGGCTTTATGGTTCTTACTGGAAAAAGTGTGGATTTATGGGTCTTACTAGTGACTGCAGCCATGAAATTAAAAGACGCTTACTCCTTGGAAGAAAAGTTATAACCAACCTAGATAGCATATTGAAAAGCAGAGACATTACTTTGCCGACTAAGGTCCGTCTAGTCAAGGCTATGGTTTTTCCTGTGGTCATGTATGGATGTGAGAGTTGGACTGTGAAGAAGTCTGAGAGCAGAAGAATTGATGCATTTGAACTGTGGTGTTGGAGAAGACTCTTGAGAGTCCTTGGACTGCAAGGAGACCCAACCAGTCCATTCTGAAGATCAACCCTGGGATTTCTTTGGAAGGAATGATGCTAAAGCTGAAACTCCAATACTTTGGACACCTCATGCGAAGAGCTGACTCATTGGAAAAGACTCTGATGCTGGAAGGAATTGGGAGCAGGAGAAGGGGACTACAGAGGATGAGATGGCTGGATGGCATCACTGACTCAATGGACATGGTGAGTGAACTCCGGGAGTTGGTGATGGACAGGAAGGCTTGGCATGCTGTGATTCATGGGGGTTGCAAAGAGTTGGACATGACTGAGCGACTCAACTGAACTGGGGGCTAACCAGTTGGCTCAGATGGCAGAGAATCCGCCTGCAATGTGGGAGAACTTGGTTCTATTCCTGGGTCGGTAAGATCCCCTGGTGGAGGGCATGGCAACCCATTCCAGTATTCTTGTCTGGAGAACCCCATGCACAGAGGAGTCTGTTGGGCTACAGTCTATGGGGTCGCAAAGAGCTGGACATGACTAAGTGACTAAGCACAGCACATGGGTCTTACTGGAAAAAGTGGGGATGACCACAGCCTGCTGGACCCAAATACCCCCCCTCCAAGCACATAAAGTGATGGAATCAAAGAATAAGGATCATATCAAAGAAGTGTACCATATCAAAGAATAAGGTACAAGAAACTCTGAAAACACAGAGCCTGAAACAAAATATTCTCTATTATGATGTTACCTAAAATATTTTGTTCTCAGAAACCTCCAACTGCTAAAATGACTACCATTTTACCCTCCAAGGAAAATATGACCTTTATCACAAGAATTGTTTAGGTTCAACATTTCCCACCTAAAAAATAAGCTCTGCTCCTCCTAGAAGATGCCCTTCTCCTATTGGCTGGGTGGTGCCCACCTATTTAAGCAGCACTGCTTATACTCATGCTAATTAGCATTTTATTTTATAAATTGCATCCGGACTGGAGGAACTATAAATTTCTGACAAAAACCAAAGCTTTGGCCTGTTTCCAGTGGGACCCTGAGCTGTCTTGAGTATTGTACAAAGAGAGTGCTGGCTCCCCAGGCATGCTCCAGGTCTGGACCTGTCTTTTTACACCTGAGCTGTATGATGCAATAAAGATCTCACTGGAGGAAAATGCTTGTTGGCATCCTGCTGTGCAGGGGGGTTTCTGTCTGACAGCCTCTGAATCAGCCTAGGCCAAATATGACCTGTGATGACTGGGGGTCTGAATACAGTGAGCCACGAGGACCTTCTAGTGGGTTCATATTACTGTATATTATTACCAGCTTCCCACTGTGCCGCTAGCTGGGAGGGAACTTGACATAAAATCAGTCCCTGGTTATGATAAAAATATTTACTTAAAAATACTGGCTATGAAAAATTAATCTCTCATAAGAAAAACACTAATGTAAGAATCTGATTCTTATTTTGAGAAATCACTATGTTTGCTACCAGATTTAAACAGAAATGAACTTGGCGAAATATCAGGACGTTTTCTGTTTTTAAGATTTTTTTGATATGGACCATTTTAAAAATCTTTAAAGAATCTGTTACAATAATGCTTCAGCTTTTTGGCTGCACAGCATGTGGGATCTTAGCTCCCCCACCAAGGATCGAACCTGCACCCCCTATACTCGAAGGCTAAAAATATTTACTTAAAAATACTGGCTATGAAAAATTAATCTCTCATAAGAAAAACACTAATGTAAGAATCTGATTCTTATTTTGAGAAATCACTATGTTTGCTACCAGATTTAAACAGAAATGACCTTGGCGAAATATCAGGACGTTTTCTGTTTTTAAGATTTTTTTGATATGGACCATTTTAAAAATCTTTAAAGAATCTGTTACAATAATGCTTCAGCTTTTTGGCTGCACAGCATGTGGGATCTTAGCTCCCCCACCAAGGATCGAACCTGCACCCCCTATACTCGAAGGCTAAGACTTAACCACTGGACTGCCAGGGAAGCCCTACTGTTAGCACTTTAAATTCTGATGAATTAAAAGGATTCATTTGACCTCTGAACCTGTTCACCAATGTCCTCCTGGTACCAGGGTAGTGACAGGTGCATGGTAGGGACTGAAGAAAAAACCTGCTAATTTAATAACTATGCAAAATGCAAGGCTAAGGAGATGTTCACTGGATTATAAAATAGTCCATTTGTTTCAAACCCATATCTCATAAAAACAGTCAAATTTAACTGGGTTTTAAAAATTATTTCCCTGATTTGTACAAAACTGAAATAAAACTGTCATTCCTAGTTATTTGTGGTAATTATGCTTTATAAAGTTGCCGCTAACACTGAATTAGCAAATATTGAATCTATTGCTTTTAGGGGCAATACACGGCTAAGTTCCTAAGAGTCTCAGGCCATCTTTTCATCAACCAAATAATCCATAACCTTGTTTTATGGATGTTCCTGTTTAAAGAAATCATATATATATATATATATATATATATATATATATAGTTGATTCGTTAACATTGAACTCACAAAAAAAGCCCTATGACCCATGCCAAAAGCAAACTTATCCTACACATGTGTTTTCCCTGTTAAGGTACATCACAGCCTTCCTGTGCACAGCATATTAGACAGCACTTCAGCACTATGTTTGGGGATCAATTTAAACAGTAAAATCATCAACAAAAAGCACAAAAATTACACTATCAACTGATGTCAAAAAGAACACCATTCTTAGGGTGAGCTGAGACTAGAAGGCAGAACATCACCTTATCAGCCTAAGCTAGGAACACGCACAGCAGAAGACTCAAGTATTCTGCCACTCTGCACATGTCCACAAAGGGCCACAGAAGCACCATGGGTATTGATTCAGGGGTCACAGAAAAAATTCGGTGAGCAGGCAAATTTACAAATACGGAATCTGTGGAAAGCTAAATATAAGCCTTAGATTCATTTTTTATTCACAAGGGGGCTCAGTGGTCACAAACTAGGTGGGAAAGTACAGGCTATTGTAAAACATCAATACAAGGGTTAAGAGATACTAATATTTGGAAATTTATATCTCAATTCATCTCAGCTCCCTCCTGATAACCATGTTTTCCTTAATTTGCTGGCTCTCGAATAAGACGTGTCTTGGCACTTTCAAAAAATGTAAGCAGTAATTACATTTACTAAAAATCAGTCTACTGTGTAAAAGAAAAATCTGTCTGGTTTACTATTGTAGGTGTTGATGTTTGCTGTAGACGAGCTGTACAGCTCACATGTCATAATTAATGCCATATACACAAGGCAATGCAGCAAATAAGTAAGGGAATAAACAGACTTTGCACCCAGAGGGGCCTGCTGCTCATCAGCTCTCCAGCCTTGGGAAGTTACTCTCCTCAAAAAGGGTACAACTTCTACTTTATTTGAGATGCTCTTCTTTTAGAGGAAAGAAAGGGGAAAAATGGTAAATTGGCAGTGTTTGTTAATTATGAGTGATGTTCCACTTTTCTGAAATTTTTAAATGGTTGCAGTGAAGAATAAATGAGGTTATATCTGATCAAATACTGGTGCTGGGCCTGCTCTTTCTTTCAACTTGACTGTAAACAGCTTAAGTGCAGAGAGGGATCTTGGCTACTGCAATAGCCCCAGCACCTAGCACCATTCCTGGCTGGTGAGAGGTATTCAGTGAATCAATATAATGAACAGATCAAAAAACCAGTCAACAAAACAGCCTCAGTTGGACGGTAGATTGGAGAGGCTGGCAGAAGCAAAGAGTGCCACATGAATATTTTTGGTCATTCTGAGGTTGTTTTTTGTGTGTTTGTTCTTAACTGTTCCTGTAGAAATGTAGTTGTTCCATAAAAATGGCAAACATGCCAGGTTGTCATATATGATAAATATCAAAATATCAGATAGCTTGGATGTTGACAGCGTAAAGATGTCACAATTCCCTTCATTCTAAGATCACCCTCTAGAAAGAACAAGAGAAATGCCATGGAACTAATAGACCCCACTCACCCTGAACAACAGTCTGAGGGGATCAGCAAAATGCAGCAAAGACTTGTCCTGGGAGCATGAATACCTTTAAGGAAGATGGTCAAGGAAGCAGAGGTGCTTCTGCAGACACCAAAGCCTGCAGAGCTGGGGATTCTATGGTAGAGAGGAGATTCTGAATGGCTGGCAGCCTCCCTGAAAGAAGTAAAGGTTTAGCCCTTCCTTCCTTCCTTTCTTTCCTTCTTCCTTCCTTTCTTTCCTTCTTCCTTCCTCCTTTTCTCTCCTCCCTCTCACACACAGACACACACACAGAGACACACACGGCATTACTGAAAATGAGGAAAAGATTCTGTTAGGCTAGAACACATCCTAGGCCTCTCCCTGACATCACTCATTTCCAAGATGAGGAACTTACCTTGCATCTGTACAGTGACACTAAGAGGGAAAAAAGGAGAAGCAACAAGAGAAACAAATAGCACACAAAGAACACTGGCTGGAAAATTGTCCCAAGGGGCAGATGAAATCACAGCCACACATATAGCCATGGAGCCAAAGGACTTAGCAGAACAGCCACTATTAGAAACAGTAGCTTTAAATGGAGACACAAAGGGCAGAGGACGAGGTGGGGAGGCAAGAAAAGTCATGGGAAATAAGCTGGCAATCAGGGGGAAACACAGGAAAGAAATGATGTCTGTTATTTCCCACAGAAAAAAAGAGAACAGACACTAACACTGTGAATAAGTGGACAGGATGGAGTAGCTTGAGAAAAATAAATGAACAGAGAGTGGAAGAATTCAACAGAAGAAGACTAGAAGGACAAAGGAGATCCAAAGTATGTAAGACTGACATTCCTGAAGCAGAGAATTTAAATAAAAGGGTGGTACAGATGTTTAGAGTTTCAATTAAATTTCAACTTCCCCTGGATTCTCTTATCCAGGATCTTACAAAAGGAAGGAAAGTTCTGGGCTTCAGACTTCTCAGCCACGCTCCAAGCCAGCAGACAGAGGATGGGTGTTCCCAGAGGGGTCAGGCATGTCTAGACCAGAAACAAAAGTTTCAGCTGGGCTAAGGGCTGGCTGCAAACATCGCAATATCAGGACAGGGACTAAAAGTACTGTGGGTGGTAGAAAGGTTCTAATGTTTCTGCCAAGAGTCCAAAGGCCAAGCAGGCCCATTACACCTCCAAGACTGCTTCACAATCACTCCAGATGCTTCTTATCTGTGCAGATAGGGTGGGAGGACAGAGGTCGGTACAGCAGCCTACAGAGTCTAAGTCTGAGGGCCTGTGCTGCGGCTCCCAGTGTTGAGTGAGCACATAAAATCACAGAAGAATGTTTTCAACAGTAAGTTCAACAGCAAAGCTCTAGGCCAGAACAGTGATTCTTCACATGGACCCAAGTAACAACCACCTGGGTACCTTAAGTATTGGTGACCGTGCCTCAACCTGAACTCAGCAGTTCCAGAGGTGGGGCCCAGATAGCACTGTCTGTTTGTTTAATTTTCCAAGTGATTCTCGTGAGCAGCGGGGACAGAGAACCACCATTCTAGAATTATTGCCTCTGTGCTGAAGGTTCAAAACTGGCCCAAACAGAGCTGGCTGATGACATGAGAAACACCGTGGGCTACCGAACGGAAGAAAAACGGAAAGAGTAGAAAATTCAAAGTTTTACAAATAATTCTAAAGAAGAAATAAGAAAGACATTCAGGAAACCATGTTTAGTTCAATAAAGCCTCCTCACACACTGATTTTTAGACATACTGATTTTGCTAACTCAGCGATTCAGGTAAAAGTGCTTGCCCCCAAGTCCTCCTTGCCCATCGCGCGTGTGTAACGGCCAGGGGTGGAGCAGGGCATGAAGTCCGCTTGGGAATCCACACATTTTGCTCCACTTCCTGATGTCGGGCTGAATCATGAAAGGAAGTTCTATAATTCGCAGACCCGTCCAACTGCTTCACTTGTGGTATTTTATCTCTCTCGAAACTGAGCAGCACAGGAATTTCAGAGACAGGCAAATGTCACATCTCTCTTAGGCCGCCCAGAATGAGGATGAGGCAAAGATGGAGCCTGGGGACGGGGCAGGCGCCCAGCTGGGGTGGGTCCCTCTGCCCGTCCCCTCCCCATCACAGGCTCCACGGCTGTTGCCTGCCACAGGATGCACCTGCCTCTCAGCCTGCCTTGCCCTTTCCACTGCCCTCGGAGCTCTCAAATGCACGTGGTCACGTTCCGTTCCCAGACGTGAGCATCTTGTTTTCTTGTATTGGCAGGAACAGAACATGGTCATGTGATCAGCATTAATCTCTCTTAGGCCGCCCAGAATGAGGATGAGGCAAAGATGGAGCCTGGGGACGGGGCAGGCGCCCAGCTGGGGTGGGTCCCTCTGCCCGTCCCCTCCCCATCACAGGCTCCACGGCTGTTGCCTGCCACAGGATGCACCTGCCTCTCAGCCTGCCTTGCCCTTTCCACTGCCCTCGGAGCTCTCAAATGCACGTGGTCACGTTCCGTTCCCAGACGTGAGCATCTTGTTTTCTTGTATTGGCAGGAACAGAACATGGTCATGTGATCAGCATTGCATATTCCTCATTTTGCCTTGAGGAAGAATACACTCCCTCTTCAAATCTTCCTTTTAAAATGGACAGATTTTGGATTACAGATATTTTGAAGAAATGGCATTGGGTTTTCTATATTACTGCAGAGAAGTTAATCAGTACTAAAATTTTCCCCATTAACTCTAAATCCTCTTGGACAAAAAAGCCTATTCTTTCAGAAACTATACCAAACCAAGCGTGCTTAACTCCAGGATATATTACTCAGTATTCTCCAAGACAGGGTTCCCATTAGACTGCTCCAAGAGCACACCTGGGAAACTTTTCAGGCCCTATGTGAGTAACGTGTCACTAAACTAGACTCTCATGGTGTGTGCATTTGTGCATGTGTGTGCATGCACATGTATGTGTGCTGGGTGTGTATCTGTGTTGATGGAGGTTGCTGTGTTGGGAATGAAAGGGCCAGACCTGTTTCTTGTGGTCTTATCTCAGGGATGAGGGCATCCTGCTGACACTATCATCTCTGAGGCTAGAGTCCTTTAAAGAAACAGGAGGCACCCAGGCTCCACACATGGAAAAGAGTGCAACAATGTACTGTTGACACACAGCAGCATCAAGAATGAGGAACAATGTGTGAGGATAGAAACTCGTGTCTCCTCACTCCCCAAGAAGGACCCCATAGGCTCAGGTATAACGCAGAGTGGTTAATCTGTACCAAAACTTTGCAGTGATGGAGATACTAGTTCTACTCTGCCCCACACAGAGCCACATGCCACATGAGGCCAATGACCCCTGAAATGTGGCCACTGTGACCGAGAACTGATTTTTACATTTTATTCATTTTAAGTATTTGCAGTATAAACAGCTAGATGTGGCTGGTAGCAATGCTCTGAGCAGCACAGTTCTAGATCCTTTCCAGGGAAGCTGGAGAGAGGCCACGTGTCCTCAACTGGGCAAGATGTCAGAGACGAGCAGCAGGCAGTTCCTCCATAGGACCAATGCGATAGGTCAGCAAAGGGAATCTCATAAATTCACCCCAAGGAACATGCTGTGTGGTCCAGACACCTCTCCCTTCCAGATGTTTTTCTTATTTCAGCCAAGCTTGGGCTCTAGGTTTTCTCTAATTAACAAGAGACCCACTTTATTCCAAATACTTAGCTTACTATATTCAAACTACGTGACATATTGAAATGTAAGGAGGGGACATTTAAAGTCTCTACACAAGAGGCCACGTGTCCTCAACTGGGCAAGATGTCAGAGATGAGCAGCAGGCAGTTCCTCCATAGACCAATGCGATAGGTCAGCAAAGGGAATCTCATAAATTCACACCAAGGAACATGCTGTGTGGTCCAGACACCTCTCCCTTCCAGATGTTTTTCTTACTTCAGCCAAGCTTGGGCTCTAGGTTTTCTCTAATTAACAAGAGACCCACTTTATTCCAAATACTTAGCTTACTATATTCAAACTACGTGACATATTGAAATGTAAGGAGGGGACATTTAAAGTCTCTACACGTGCACAGAGGGCCCCATGCTGGAAGCATAGAGCTCACAACAATGTCCTCAGCATGATCTCCAAACCAATGTAAAAGTACATGACTGGGGGCGAAAATAACATCTCACTGTGTTTTAGAGCTTCAGGGTTAGAGTGCCGCCAGGACCTCCTGAGCTGGTTGTCCTTGTCCAGTCACTTGGGGACAGGAGAGAACATTCCATAAGAGCTTCCTGTTAAAACCCAGCAGGGTTCCCCAGGGTACCACCAAAGAATAGACACACACTTGCTTCAGAGTCAAGTGACACTTGGGCCAGAGCCACTCTTTCTGTGTTGTTGTTGTTCAGTAGCTCGGTCACATCTGACTCTTGGCGACCCCATGAACCATAGCATGCCAGGCTTCTCTCTCCTTTACTATCTCCCAGAGTTTGCTCAGACTCATGTCCATTGAGCTGATGATGCCATCCAACCAGCTCATCCTCTGTCGTCCGCTTCTCCTCCTGCCCTCAATCTTTCCCAGCATCAGGGTCTTTTCCACTGAGTAGGCCCTTCCAATCAGGTGGCCAAAGGACTGAAGCTTCAGCTTCAGCATCAGTCCTTCCAATGAATATTCAGGGTTGATTTCCTTTAGGACTGACTAGTTTGATCTCCTTTCAGTCCCGGGACTCTCAAGAGTCTTCTCCAGCACCACAGTTCAAAAGGATAAATTCTTTGTGCTCAGCCTTCTTTATGGTTCAACTGTCACATCCATATATGACTACTGGAAAACCATAGCTTTGACTCTACAGGCCTTTGTTGGCAAAGTGATGTCTCCACTTTTTACTACGCTTTCTAGGTTTGACTCTTTTTGTGACCTTCCCATAAAGTCTTTTAATATCATTTTGACCCTGGGAGACCCTCCTTTTCAATCCCCAGGCAACCAGAGGCTATGTAGCTCCTTGACTACCTTGACCCAACCATGACTGCTCTGCAGAGCACCTGCCTGTCTGCAAGCCAGTCTGCTGAGCGCTCTGCACAGAGTGTCTCTGGAGCCACAGTCACTCTGGGGCAAGTCTTTCCAGCCTTGTTTTGATGATGAGGTAGCCAGGGCTGAAACAGTTTCAAGGAATGATGGAATTGGGCACTGCCTGCTGCTCGCCTCTGACACCTAGCCCAGGTGAGGACATCTAGCTCAGGTGAGGACACCTGAGCTGCAGTGTTTGTACCTGGACAAACATCTCCTTAAGCAAAAATTACAGAGAAGCTGTAAGGGACTGAAATAACTGTGTGCATGTGCAATTGGGGCAAATTATGGATGAGAAACAAAAAAGACCTATAAGCCTCAACCATCACTTCTGAAGAGCCAGGAACAAAAGCTGTGGAGTGAAAGCAAAAGTAGGGTACTGTGCATGCCCCCTGCACTCAACACCACTAAAGGAATGGGCAACCCGCCTAAGCCACCCCTCCAGTCTGACCCCTGGACCCACCTCTACCCCCACTTCATATAAGGAACTAAAGCACTTTCACTGGGGCAGCAAGCAAGGAAAACTGTTCCTTGTTTTTGCTCTCCACTGCTGTGGGTGCCCCAATAAAGCTTCTTTTGAATTTCTTGTCTGGCCTCTGACTAATTTCCATTGATTAAGGAGGCCACAAACCCTGGTCGGTAACAGAATCAGAGCCATGGGCTTGGTTTGCTCCCATCACCCACACCACCTCCCAGAGAGACTTTCAGAGCTGGACATTTATAGGTCACAGTATGGTCCTAGAAGTTTCATTACAAAATATAAATGAGAGTGCACGTGATGAGCCCCTGGGGCTTCCCATGTGGGTGCTGCTCAGTGCTCCCACGTGTATGCCTGGATGGACACAGTCCATACCAGGAAGCCCAGAATCCCGGGAAGTCCCCAAATGGTCCACACAGAGAGTGGCCCCTCCGTCAACATCTGCTGCAGCCTTCAAAGCCCAGCAGCCACAGTCACCAGAAAACCCAGGCCCCAGCTCTCCACCCAAAGCAAGACTGTTCATTTACATCCTTCTCATGAGAAAAAACCATCTTATATGAAACAGGCAGATGACACACTGTCTGAGAGTAGATAAGCCCAGTGAACTTGGAGTAATGCTAAAAACTAGTCTGAAAGATGGACTAATCGTTCATATTATCTTGGGTAAAAAATGTCATGAGCGGTTTGTCTAATCGGACCAGTGCACACATTCTTTCCTGGACAATCATTTCAGGTGTGCTCACCTCCTACAAGTCTCACAGCAGGGTGCTGAGAACACATTCACATTCTCACTCATGCTTCCAAAACTTCCACAGGCCTCCAGATGTTATGAGTGCAAGTTTCCAAAGAGTAGAGTGCTTGAAGCATTAAAAATATGTGAGTTTTCTCTATCTCAATCACTCTTCTCTCAATCAGTCTCTCTCTCCCTCACCCCAGTCCCTCTCTCACACACACAAAGTGGGGATGTACCACCTAATATGCCCAGAGTCTCTTCAACCAGAGGCACACATAGCTGCCACTATACCCAGTAAAATCACATTTGGTGGAACTGTGTCTGGCTGTGCTTGTGTGCTATACAATCCCATAAACTAATTCTAAATCAGTGGTTCTCAACCTTGGCTGCTGCACTCGGTGCAAGAGGGGTGAGGAGACCTTAACAATAAATATCCAAGGCAGGTCACATGCCAAACCACATCAGAAACTTTGGAGGCAGCCTGGGCATCAGTGAGTGAGACAAGCTCAGAGGATGGCTGTGTACAGGCATGTTGCAAACCTTGCTGTACATCTCTGGGCAAACTACCCAACCTCTCCAAACCTAACACCTTGGAGACAGTACGGTCCCAACAGCCATAACTGATGCTTTGTTTTTGAATTAATTCTGTTCCTGGTCCCTTCCTACTTAGCCTCCAGCCCCATAAGCAAACCTCATCATTTTATTACAATCACTGAAACATCTGTATGCAAAGCAAAAATGCACATTTCACTTTTTTTTTCTCCAAACCAATTCCCCTGTTGCCCTCATTAGATAACTGCTGCTCACAGTTTGGTGCCTTTGCTTTAGAACCTCTCCACATATTTACATACACACACACACACACACACACACACACACTGGTATAAGCAGACCTGCATCTTTATATAGCAAATAACATTCCAGTGTAGCCTACATTGTTATGTGCATGTGTTTTTAAAAATATAGTGACATACTACATCTTGCTTTTAACTTGAACATCTTTATATTTTACTACATTTAATAAAAACACCACATGTGATTCCAGTGCATGGATAGACCACAGTTCATTTAATCAAGCTTGATACAAATTTCTTCCTTCCTTCCTTCTTTCCTATTACAAAATAAAATGTTGCAATGAGTTACAGTATGTATATATATATATTTCCCCAGTTTTATCAATTTATGCATGTAATAAGTTCCTAAAAGTGAAATTGTTGAGTCAAAACACATGTGTGTTTTATATTTCCAAAGACATTACCCAACCGCCTGGCAGGTGCTGACCTGTGGGAGCATCCCTTTTCCCCACATCTCACCATACAGTAAACCCCTAAATCAATGTGAATTTACAGAGAGGCAAAGCATATTCTTGTGTTTTTGGTTCATTTGCATTTGGGGCTGCTTGTTTGTGTCCTTGACTGATCTTTCTATTAGAATGTGTTTATTTTTCTCATTGATTTGAAAGAACTCACTGCATATGAGGGCTTCCCCAGTAACTCAGAAGGTAAAGAATCTGCCTGCAATGTGGGAGACTGGGGTTCAATCCCTGGGTTGGGAAGATCCCTTAGGAAGGGTATGGCAACCCACTTCAGTATTCTTGCCTGGAGAATCCCATGGACAGAGGAGCCTGGTGGGCTACAGTTCACGGGGTTGAAAAGAGTCAGACATGACTAAGTAACTAAGCACAGCACTGCATATGAAAGCTACTAATCCTTTACCACAGACCTTGAAAATAAACATATCTTTTGTGTTTTTTCCCCCTCACTTATTTATATTTTCCCTTTGTATAAGGACTAATTTGGCAATTTTAGAAAATCATACTCAACAACCTTTTTCTATTATGGTTTCATATTTTCTACCATATTCAGAGAGGCCTTCACTGCACAGTTATAACTCAACTCTTTTCTTCTAGCACTTTATATTTTTGTTCAATCCAGAACTTATTTTCGTACACAGAGCAAAGCTTTATTTTTCCCAAATCATCAGTCAGTTTTCTCACGACCAATAATTAATAACCTATGCTCCCTTTCCTGACTGATGGGAAAGGCCACCCTTGCTTTGCACCAAATTCCATGTGGAGTCTGGGTCTGTTGCCCCACGTTCCTTTGCAGTTTTCCCTTAAGATCTTGTAGAATTTGTCTCTCTTCACCATTCTTACTTTACTTTTTTTTTTTCCTTTGGGTCTCATAGATTTCATTAAAAAAAAAAAAAAAAAAAGATTGCCAGTCTAAGGTGGAAGGAAGATTGTATCATGAGGATTTTAACTTGCTTAGTTTTGTGTGCGATGTACATCTTGTTTCATAACCTTCTGTGCACAGAGCTCACTTCGGCTGGCTTAAGAAATCTCTCCATCATGATAATGGAGAGCTCCTTCATGCTCCTGTGGCTACATAGTAAGCCCACAGTGGAAGGCCACCCTTGCTTTGCACCAAATTCCATGTGGAGTCTGGGTCTGTTGCCCCACGTTCCTTTGCAGTTTTCCCTTAAGATCTTGTAGAATTTGTCTCTCTTCACCATTCTTACTTTACTTTTTTTTTTTTCCTTTGGGTCTCATAGATTTCATTAAAAAAAAAAAAAGATTGCCAGTCTAAGGTGGAAGGAAGATTGTATCATGAGGATTTTAACTTGCTTAGTTTTGTGTGCGATGTACATCTTGTTTCATAACCTTCTGTGCACAGAGCTCACTTCGGCTGGCTTAAGAAATCTCTCCATCATGATAATGGAGAGCTCCTTCATGCTCCTGTGGCTACATAGTAAGCCCACAGTGGGGGTGGGAGTGGGGGAGGTGGCAGGCTCCACTTAATTACCTGTTGTGGGAGGAACCATTTCCCTTCTCAAATACATATGTTGAAGTCCAGACCCCCGGTACCTCAGAATGGGATGTTGGAAATCAGGCCTTTACAGAGGTAAGTTAAAATGAGGTCATTAGTGTGTGACCTAATTCCCTATGACTGATATCCTTATAAAAAGAGGAAAATACAGATACATGCACAGAGAGAAGAAGATGTAAAGATACAGAGAGAAGACGCCATCCATAAGCCAAAGAAAGAGGCCTCAGAAGAAACCAACTCTGCCCACACCTTAATCTCAGACTTCCAGCCTTCAGGACTGTGATGCAATAAATGTCTGTGGTACTGTGCTCCAGGGACCCTAGAAAACTAATACACCATTCCTCTATTAATGAATGCTGATAGTTTCCAGAGTTTTCTGTGGAAAAGGGATAAGCTAGAAGGAATGTCTTGCACATATTTTTGCAGGTATTGGCTTCTTGGGGAAACATACATGACTTTTCTACCTTCTTTCTAGAAGGCATCCTTCCCCTGCAGTTGTCAACCTGCCTTCCTTTGACTGAAACCATTGAAATCCCAGCTGCATCACAAATATTTCTACCATGGAACAGAACTTCACTTGAAATTTTCTTTTATCTCCTGCTTCATTCTAATCTTCAGGACACCATGTATGCCCCCTCCCAACCCTCTCAACAATAACATGTGCAGAGAGCAGTGATTCTATCCTGTATGGGGACAGTGGCAGAGATATCAGCCTGATATCTGAGCAGACAAAGGCTCGGAGTATCCTTTTAAACCTTACTTAAAGCTTCTCATGTTAATTCCCCTGCAGTTGTCAACCTGCCTTCCTTTGACTGAAACCATTGAAATCCCAGCTGCATCACAAATATTTCTACCATGGAACAGAACTTCACTTGAAATTTTCTTTTATCTCCTGCTTCATTCTAATCTTCAGGACACCATGTATGCCCCCTCCCAACCCTCTCAACAATAACATGTGCAGAGAGCAGTGATTCTATCCTGTATGGGGACAGTGGCAGAGATATCAGCCTGATATCTGAGCAGACAAAGGCTCGGAGTATCCTTTTAAACCTTACTTAAAGCTTCTCATGTTACTTTAGTTCACTCTGGGTGGTAGACTTGAAAGTCAGCTCAATCTCAGTTGGATAGTAACATGTGCAAAAGCATCAGACATTCCCACGTTAACCTCTCATGGATTCAGGAATTTTTGGTCCTATTCCTACTGAATTTGCTTAATTTCTCAACACAAACTTATGAAGATAACAAGTTTTCTAAAACTGCTAGTAAAAGAGTGAAATCGACATGTCAAACTGGGCTTCTGCCCTCTGGCTGCTTCCACTGATAGCACTTTAAATCTTCTTAGCACCAGGCATGACAGAGGGTCCCTTTAGGCTCCTCATTAGAGAAGTGGATACAGAGTCTAATTCTGGATGAGAAACACCTGGGTCGTAGGTTTCAACTCACAGGAGCATTGCTTAGCGGCTGGACAAGTCCAAGTGACATCATCTTTCTGGGCATCACTGTTTCTCAGGGGGTTGAGTTGGATGGTCCCTAAGATCCCTCCCCGCCTCTAACATCCCAGGCATCCTTACACACACTTCTGAGAAACATGATTCAGGACTAGCAATTGCCTAATGATCAGTAGAGACTGGACAATGCAGCCCTCTCTCTAGAAACAGT
Source organism: Aepyceros melampus (assembly GCA_006408695.1). Taxonomy (NCBI): domain Eukaryota; kingdom Metazoa; phylum Chordata; class Mammalia; order Artiodactyla; family Bovidae; genus Aepyceros; species Aepyceros melampus. The sequence continues at coordinate 621,913 of SJXQ01010609.1, forward strand.
TCTTGCCTAAGCTGTAGAAGGGCTAGCCCAGCTACCAGGGCAATAGGGAAGAGGAAAGAAGCCCAGGTCTGTCTTTCACGGCTGCTCTAGGGAGCTCCCCTTCCTCCTCCTCCCTGTCACTTCCTTCACAGCTATGACCATCAGCTGATTGGTGTGGCTGAAAAAAAAGGAAGTGTTGGACTTCCCCTTCAAGTATAAACAGCAGCTAAAAATGCAGAGAAAGAAAAGAAACAGCACTAAAAACAATAATATAGACTATGAATCCATAACCATGCTGGGAGCAAAGGAAGCAGATTGCTAGTGGAATAGAAACTCTCACTACTCTTGAAAGACTGAAAGAAAGATGGGCTCAAACTTAGGAAACTGCAGCCTAAGTGCAGACAGTTGTGGATGGCTACAAAGAGTCAAGGGCGTGGTGCCTTGGAAATGACAAAGCCTGGGTGGGATGGGGTGGGTGAGGTGGAGGAGAAGCAGAGTGGGAAGCAGGCAGGCAGCCAAACCCTCTCCAACTCCTCAGCTGCTGGCACCCCTAAGAGAAGCAGAAGGCCCTCTGCAGGAAAGACGTGCGTTTGGAGAGGCAGAGTATGGCCACATCTGCAAAGAACAGAGAGTGCCTGCACCCCACACCGTGGTTACTGGCTCATCCTGTCCTGCTCATGTCTCACGCTCCTCCCATCTCGTGTGTGTGTGCGTTAATCGCTCAGTCGTGTCCGAATCTGCTTCCCCATGAACTGTAGCCTGCCAGGCTCCTTTGTCTTTGGGATTCTCCAGGCAAGAATACTGGAGTGGATTGCCATTCCCTTCTCCAGACCCACATCATGGGTGACAGGTAAAAAGAGGACCACGCAACATACACAGCCTTAAAAACTAACTCCAAGGGCATCTCTGAAACAAGACCAGCACACATCCTAGCACAACAGGAAAGCTAACCCCACAAAGGTAAGGAACCAAATGGGCAAACAAATGAGTAGGTGTCAAAGGAGACAGAGCTCATGAAGCAAGAAGAGAATGTCCACGCTGGAAGCAGTAACAAAAACAAGTATCTGGAAGAGCCTAAAGTATCACTTAAAAAATAAAGAATTAACACCTTCCTTCCTTGCTTGCCTACTTGTTTGCTAAAATACAAATGACTCAATAGATGGACTGAAAAACAGGATGGACAGGGCTGAAGATCTTTTTAAGCAAATGATCAACTTGTCAGTTCCATGAAATGCAATGAAAAGAGTAAAAGCGAGGGAACGAATGAAAGAAAAAGTGCATTCCCTGCAGCTTTGTATATAATATCAAAAATTAGAGAAAAATCCTAAATGTCTATCAATAAGTAATCATATTTTCTGCTCTGGAATAAAACACAAGGATCACTGATATGAAGGGCTCCCCAAAACCTGTTGATTAAAAAAGTTAGTTGCAGGATGACACTGATATTAAGAAGACACACACTATATCTTCTAAAAATATACACACATATATACAAGCATGAATGCACAGGCTGCTAGATTATATACACTATACATCAAGCTGCCCTCCCTCAGCTGGGGTGGGCTGGGGCTAAGGGTGGTGGTCAACAAGGGTCCCAGTGTTACCTGTCATATCTGAATTCTTCACCAATGGGTATGTACTCAGGCATCAGTTATGCAAGTCAACGCCTTTCAAAAAGAAAATGTTAGTTCTCCCATCTTGGAGGTCAGAGAAAAAAACTTCAGAGCCACTACTTACTCACCTGTGACCTATTTGGGACTGCTATTATTAATCTCCAGCCAAGACTACAGGGCAGAGTCCCAGAGCTACCCATCTGGGAAAGACTGTGACCGTTATGCCAGTTCTAACCACAGGCCAGGTACGATTACTACATATGTTGTCTCCACCATGCACCACAAGGAAATCCCCTGTAATCCTTCCATCTACCAAGACTGAAAGAGTAGCTTGAAAGTAGTGGGATTAGAGCCCAATAAGACTTCAGACCCCCTACTCTCAACCACTGTTGATAAAAATATTCAGTGACTGAAGCATTAGGGCAATCAAGTGATTCAAATAGTCTTAGTGTTTGAGATGAAAATAAACTTAGCATTCTGCCTCCGTCTAAGCAAAGCCTGAGGATCTTGTAAAGGGCAGCAAGTTACCTGCTTTTTCCCAAAGTAGACCTGGGGAGCCCCGGTATACAAGATGCTCCAAGAACCAGTGCATCCCATGATCACGGGGGTGTGAGAGTTCAGTGACATGCGCCCTCACCATGCACACCACCTGCACAACCGCCATGAGCAAGCACAGGACAATGATCCTGCTTACTCAACTTTATTCTGCCTAAGAATAAGGAAACAAGGAAAGGTTAAGCAAGGAAAGCTTCCTAGGAAATACAATTTAAAATTGCATAGCACCCACTTCAGAAATCAAGAGAATTGAGGCCAGTCATCTGATTTTTAAAATCTGTGGCGCCCCCATTCCCAGGAAAGTACATATTCCCATTAATTAAATAATAAAACAACAGGGTCAGAGCAAATACAGAGGTGACACTGAGACTGATTTAAAATATAGATGCTAACTGCTAAATTGGAGCTAAGAATAATCTTCTCTAAGCATGATTCAGAATACGCCCCGACCTGAGAAAGTATAAAAGTTCCAAAAACTAAAAAAAGTAATAAATTATACAAATAAGCAAATAACCATAGAAATCAAAAGTTTGAGGGAAATGTTTTCAACAATTATGACAATGGATTTACAATGGATTTAAAAAGTACATGAATGTTGATAAGAGTTATGTTAAGACTCCAAAATGCGTACAGGACAGCAACTTGCAGAAAATATATTTAGCTAACCAACACCCCCAAATATGCTTCAGTTATTAATAGGTGCATAGCAAGACTGAAAAGAGACTGTTAGACTGATGCAAATCCATTCATCCTGTGTTCAGCAGGGTCTGAGTCTTTGTGACCCCTCGGACTGTAGCCTGCCAGGTTCTTCTATTTATGGAATTTTCCAGGCAAGAATACTGAAGTGGGTTGCCATTTCCCCCTCCAGGGGATCTTCCCGACCCAGGGATTGAACCCATGTCTCCTGTGTCTCCTGCATTGCAGGTGGATTCTTTACCCCTTGAGCCATCAATTGGGGAAGCACACAGAAAGATTATCTTGGGTAATAATAATAATTATCCTAGGACTGCCATGTCCTTGCTTCTCAGAATAGGAAGTCAGCATTGTCTAAACTGATATATATATATATATATAAAGCAAGTGAACATAGCATTAGGAAATAAGAAGGAAAATTCTAGAAGAAATAGCTAAAAATATTAAAAGATTGCATTTGGGGAATAGTACTAGAGGATGGGAAGGTATTGCTATAAATTGAAATTAAATAAAAAGATTAACTCTCACCAAAACATTTCCATGATAACTGAACAGAAATGGATAGATTTAATAAATTGTCAGACTGACCAGAACAGCATGAAGATTTAGCATTTAAGACAGAAGATGGAGTGGGAAAGTAGAAGGTTAATTGTTGCACATTCAAATGCTCTTTGTAGCCTCACTGAGTATAACTAAAGAAACCAATGTTTAAATTGTGACTTTTTCTAAAATTTGGTGCTCAGCCCTCTTCCTTCCTTTCACACTGCCCCACTGACTGTATCCAGGCCTGAGCCTCACTTACATGACATCAGCCCTACACTCTCCTTGTCAATCCTGCTGTCTGCCTAGCCTCTGCTCAGATCAAATATCTCACACACAGTGTGCCAATTTGGAAGCCCAATGTCCTCTCAAATCTGTGCTCCCTTCCAGGGCTCCAGCACAGCACTGAGAGGTACTGCCTTCTCCAGCCATAGGAGCTAGGATTCCAGTGTCAGAGCTAGGTACCCTCAGGACAGAGGATGCTGCTGCTGCTGCTAAGTCGCGTCAGTCGTGTCCAACTCTGTGTGACCCCATAGATGGAAGCCCACCAGGCTCCTCTGTCCCTGGGATATGACATCAGCCCTACACTCTCCTTGTCAATCCTGCTGTCTGCCTAGCCTCTGCTCAGATCAAATATCTCACACACAGTGTGCCAATTTGGAAGCCCAATGTCCTCTCAAATCTGTGCTCCCTTCCAGGGCTCCAGCACAGCACTGAGAGGTACTGCCTTCTCCAGCCATAGGAGCTAGGATTCCAGTGTCAGAGCTAGGTACCCTCAGGACAGAGGATGCTGCTGCTGCTGCTAAGTCGCGTCAGTCGTGTCCAACTCTGTGTGACCCCATAGATGGAAGCCCACCAGGCTCCTCTGTCCCTGGGATTCTCCAGGCAAGAACACTGGAGTGGGTTGCCATTTCCTTCTCCAAAGTATGAAAGTGAAAAGTGAAAGTGAAGTTGCTCAGTTGTGTCCGACTCTTAGCGGCCCCATGGACTGCAGCCCACCAGGCTCCTCCGTCCATGGGATTTCCCGGGCAAGAATACTGGAGTGGGGTGCCATTGCCTTCTCCAACAGAGGATGCCACTCGCCAGAAACTGTCCAGCATAGGTTTTCAGTACACCCTCCTTGGTGATTGAGGTGTTACAGCGTCCTCACCTTCTCTTCCTGTCTTCAGCCTTTGGCAGCCACCAAAAATAGATACATAATTTCCCAGAAACGAAAGAATCAAGAGAGAGTCCTTTTTGATTTGTTAAACCTACTGTAATAGAAACTAAATATTCTTCCTTCTATTGGTGTCTTTGGCAGTGGCTAAATTTGACTATATTTAAGATTTCAATTTAACCACCTTTCAGGATTCATAGGGCAAACTTACATAATTAATTCTTAAAAGAAAAAAAAATCAAGTTGATACAAGCTAACATTTTGCCAGAAAAAATTCTAAGCTAATAGAAAATATTCCTGCTGATGCAAAGCCACAATGAATGAATAAAGCTTTCCCTTTAAAATCCAATCAGCTGAGTTTTTTAAATCTTCCCACAATTCCTCTATTTTTCACCCACTTTTAAAGAGAAAGGAAAAATAATCTCTTTTTTTTTGAATGAAAAAAGCAAACCCAACTTGTTCAGTTCCAAAGTAGAAGGTAACATGGTGAGACATAATTAAGTCAAGCAATTTAATTCCAGTGTCTCTTTAAGACTCCGCCTTTTGATTTCAGTTGCTTCAAAAGAAAAGCAATGTTCAGCATATGTACGTTTTTTAAAAAATTTCACTCACTGGCCTAAGTTCCTAATTTTCTCTCCACTCATTTGCTGCTAAATCAGTCCAGAAGTGGAAGAAATTGTGGGGTGGGGCAGAGGGGTGACTTAGGGAATCAGAAAAAAACTATATGGTGGAAAGCTGAGAAAGCAAACAGTAGCTTAGATTGTACAAAATACTGGGCCATTCCTTAGGCACAGATAACTGAGACAGATAGAACAAAGTGAACAGGAAGCAATATTTCTTCCAAGGACAGGCTGTAGTTGTGAAGGGTGATAATACCTCTTCTTTAAGTAGCTACCACATTCTTTTTTTAGAATCAGAGCGGCAGAAACTTTGCTGTTGAAAAGTCTATAAGTAAGGATGAAACATCCTATTCTCATTTGGAGGATCTGTATTTTGATTATCATCGAAAATTCAGGGAGTCTTGCTATTTCAAACTTTCTGTAAAGGCAGGGGAACTATTTGTCTAATTACTGGAAAGTGTGACTTGTTGGGCAACAGAAACGCAAGTTGCTTTCAAAACCGAACAGTAGCTCCATGAAGGCTAACACAGACTCAGTTCCTTAGCCCTAATTCCACAAAGCTCTGAAAAACAAGGTTTTTGGTGAATTTTGTAGGGAACCTCATAAGTGACAACACTTGCCCTGAACTGGCACACAGTTATTTGTAGCCTCTCTTTATTCCAGTTAGTGAGACTTTTCACACTATTGGTGCAGAAATATTAACACGTGGGATTACAGGAGGCTGCCCAGGCTGTGTTGGAGTGGTGTGCAATATATGGTGTCAGTTTGCATGCACACCTTACTAAATTCTGAGGAATGGATTTCTCAAGGCTGAAACTCATATTCTAAATTTGAATTCTAAATTCTGAGAAATCTCAAATTCAAAAACATTATCTTGGCACAGGGTTTTGGATAATGATTATGGATATGCTAAGGTGAAGGTGAAGGTGAAGTTGCTCAGTCGTGTCCGACTCTTTGCAACCCCGTGGACTGTAACCTACTAGGCTTCTCCGTCCATGGGATTTTCCAAGCAAGAATACTGGAGTGGATTGCCATTTCCTTCTCCAGAGGATCTTCCCGACCCAGGGATAGAACCGGGGTCTCCCGCATTGGAGGCAGACGCTTTAACCTCTGAGCCACCAGGGAAGCACCTGGATATGCTATGTGCTGCATAAGTTACATTCTGTTAAGAAGTCTTTGATTTAAAAACAGAGAAATCAGACTTGTACTTAGAACTATAAATACTAACCTAAAGAAGGCTAAGGTGAATGGTTTCTGAAACGCAAATCTAGCGATAAAATGAGCTTTCTGACAATTTTAGCCTCAGGAAAGGTAAAGAGCTAAAATAAATACCTCATTTTTATTCCTGGATTAAAACATTAAGAACAATATAGTTATTGAGATGATTCATAAAATCCTACATATTGAAGCACTCTAAATAAAAGAATAAATTTTTTATTTATATAAAAGTAAAAAAAAGAAATATAAAGTCTCTGTCTTATTGCAACATTTCTCTAAACAGATCAAAGCAAAAGTTCAGTGTAGATAAAACAATTTGATAAAATAATTTTAGTAGACAAGATTTTTCACTTAAAACATCTAATACTTTACACATATTTAAACCTTTTAGTTCAAAGACAAACATATCTGGGGACAGGAGAGAGGTGTGCACATCAACGAGCTTAGTTGCATCTAATGAAAATGTTGCCTGAGTAACAGCAATGAATTTGTTCTTACTACAACAAAGAAAACACATGCTAGAATCAATTCCATTTCTTTCAGGAATTCTCCATCATTCCCCTCCCCCCTTTTATAAACACAAGATTCAGATGTGAGAGATCTCCAAGTCTTTTAACTACATTCTGAACTACCTCTAAGGAAATGGCAACCCACTCCAGTGTTCTTGCCTGGAGAATCCTAGGGGCAGGGGAGCCTCGTGGGCTGACGTCTATGGGGTCGCACAGAGTTGGACGACTGAAGTGACTTAGCAGCAGCAGAACTACCTTTAGGGGTTAAGAAAAAGAACAACTCCAGCCAACAGTTTTATTTGGGTGAGTGGGAATCGTTGATGGAGTCAGGCAAACTCATTAAAATAATCTGCAATCAGGTTTCCAAAGGCCACCTGGCAAGATGGCAAAGGCCAGCTGGTCACCAGTCAGCAGGAGTGTCTTGGGTTGGTTCCCGTGAATATACTGCACAATGAAGGAACGTCTCTTTGCCAAGCAACTGCACCGCAAACGGCCAAAGATTCAAACTCTAACTTCTCCAGTGGTTGTCTTTTTAGTTCTTGATATTCAAAGAAACCAAAAACATTAGTAGGTTAGGTTTAAAGCTTTGAAGCCGTGCATGCATGGGTGAAGTTGCTTCAGTCGTGTCTGACTCTTTGCGACCCCATGAGATGTAGCCCGTCAGGCTCCTCTGTCCATGGGGAGTCTTCAGGCAAGAATACTGAAGACCCCATTTCTACTCCAGGGGATCTTCCTGATCCAGCGATCCAATCCGCGACTCCTGCATTGCAGGCAGATTCTTTACCGCTGAGCCACAGGGGAAGCCCTTCAAAGCCATACTGCCATAGTGCAAAAAAATCTTTAACTCAAAATTATCGCATTTTACTACACCAAACTTTCCTGCTCTTCAAGTAATTCACTGGCTAATTAAGTTATTTTACCATGAGAATATGAAGGGGAGAAAAAAAGGCAATCGTGCTACTGTTCAGAAACTGTCATGTTTTTATGCAACTGCTCTCTCTGTAGTAAAAGTAGAAATAAAACCTTTGCATACGTATGAACATCTCTACATTGAATCACTTCCATAAATTCAGTGGAATTTTCCAGTGACTTCTGTAAATGGCCAAACGAAAATATGTTCTTTCAGACACCCGACACCGAGTTTCTCGTGCCTGCGGATTCCAGCTAGTCTCCCAGGACCCAGGAGCTTCCGCACTTGCTGCGCACGCGGCAGCACCTGCCCCCGGACCCCCAGGCCCCCAGGCCCAGCCCCTGGCTTCCGTACAGAAACCGGAGCCCAAGAGGCACTAACTAAGTTTAGGAGAAAAGCTGGCACAACCGACTAACTCTCAATCGAAATATTTTATCAAACATTCCCTCCGATTTTCAAAGCAGGAAGGCCCTGAGCGTACCTGCCTGGGTGTGCCTGGGCGCACAGGTATTGTGCGGGCCAAGGAGGAAGGGCCGCATCTTTCCCTCTCTCGGCGCCTTCTCCCCTCCCATGCCGCCTTCCCAAGCCCGGCAGCCGAAGCGGAGGGATCGCGCGGCCACACCTACCTGTGCCAGGTGAGGCGAGGGCGGGGCGCGGGGCTCCGAGAACCGGACAGGCGAGATCGCGGGGGCAGCTCGGGCACAGCGCCGGGCCACCCGCTCCTCCTCGCTGCTCCAATCGCCGGAGTCACCTCAGTCGCCCAGTGCGCGACGCTTCCTTATTTTGGGCAACTTCCTTAACGCGCCCTGGCAGGCCCTGAACTTCCTCCAGCTGCCGCGCCCCGCTGCCCCAGGCCCGCCCTGCCGCCCATGAGCCCCGTGTGCCCGGTGCGCCCCCAGCGCCCAGCGCAGGGGATCGGCAGCCAGAGCGCACCGGAACCCGGCTCGCGGGGTGGGCCTGAGAGGCAGGGGGCCGGAGGGGAGCAGAGAAGGGAGCCAGTTGGGCGCTCGGTCCCAACTCCCCGGGCGGAGAAAGCCCAAGCGAGGGAGCTTCATATGCAAAAAGGGGGCATGGCCAACAACTGGACCCTCTGGCCACCTGTCCAGCCTGCTGCGTGATTCTTCCAAGGACCAACTGGCACTCAGGGTCACGCCCATTTGCGGTGCAATTGTTTGGGAAGAGAATCTTGTTCACAGTGTGGTCTATTCCTAATCACCAACCCAAGACGCTCCTGCTGACTGGTGATCGGAAGGCCCATGTCGTCCTCCCAGGTGGTCTGACATAAGCGAAGATCAGATTTTACATCTCACCTTTGGGTGACCCCAGCCTGTCCAACCGGTCAGTTGTCTGATGGCTTTAATTATTACAAGGTTCTTGACAGTGAGTTAAACTTGCTTCCCTCTTACCAGCAAGCGGTTCCGACGTTTAATTAAAGTTTCATCTTTCTCTGTAGTCTTTAAAATGGTTTAAAAACTCCTATCTGGTTCTCTCCCATCCCCCCACCCCACCACTTCCCACCCCTATTTTTTTCCTGTTAGCCCTCTTTAGAATCTTCCAGACCCTGGCTGCCCTGGTAACTCTGGCTACCATTGCCTGTTTTAAAAAGCTGAACCAAAATATAATCAATAAAATAAAATATATAGGGTGTTAGATTCAAGTTGCCATGGAGAAAAAAACGTTAATAGGAGGCCATTAGACTCCAGTGGGACCCCTCAGACTTTTCCACTGGAACATTCTCTTCCATTTATTTTTACCACTAAATTTTTAACTCAAGTGAAGGATTTTTATTATGGTTTTATTTGTTAGGGCTTCCATTGTAACTCAGCTGGTAAAGAATCCATCTGCAATGGGGAGACCTGGGTTCGATCCCTGGGTTAGGAAGATCCCCTGGAGAAGGGAAAGGCTCCCCACTCCAGTACTCTGGCCTGGAGAATTCCAGGGACTGTACAGTCCAAGAGGTCACAAAGAGTCGGACAGGACTGAGCGACTTTCACTTCACTTTATTTGTTAACCACAGGACTTAATTTTACTGCAAATAGCCAAGGAAATAGCCATTGTTGTCTAAACAGAGGCTACAGAATCTGTCTTGCTTTTAGTAAGATCACAATGTTTCCTTAGGTAGTGCTTATGGGAGATAAGATGAGGTTTTCCATCTATCTCTAAGCCACCTTTTAGCACTGCTACAGTCCTTCCCACTTTTGAGTCATCTTAAAGTTAACTAGCTTGCTTTTAATGATTTTTTTTTTAATGTTAAAATTATCAACATCCCTGGTTTTCCAGTGGTTAAGAATCCATCTGCCAGTGCAGCAGACATGAGTTTGATCCTTAGTCTGGGAAGATTTCACCTGGGGAGGGGGAGGAAGGACAACTAAACCCATGCACCACAACTACCCAGCCAGTGTGAGCTAGAGCCAGTGCTGATGTGAGAAGCCAGTGGACCTCAACTAGAGAACAGCCTCAGCTTGTAGCAACTGGAGAAAGCTTACGGTAGCAACAAAGACCCAGTGCGGCCAAAACTAAATAGATAAAACTTAAAAAATAAAACCATCACACAAACATCTAGGAAAAAGAAAAATCTCCCTAAAAGTCAATACATTTCTTCCAATCTTTCTTCCTTCAACTTCATGTGTCATTTCCCTTTGCTGGTGAAATAAATCTTAGCTATGATTATATGCTGAGTCCTGGAAGCCTTCCTAACAAAGCCCTGTACCCAAAGGGTCCTACAGACTCCAGACACAGTTACTTTTTAAAAATCTCCTGTTCCTTATAGATTCTTTATTTTGCATTAATATTTGCATTTTATTCTTTATTCTGCATTAATTCCACCGTAAGAAGTCTTGAATATATACTTATATTGTCTGAGTGTTACAGGCCTGGCTTTTTTAGTTGTACTTAGTTACACTGGACTGTGAGCCACTCCTTGTCCTTGAAAAGTTATTTGTGGAAATTAGTTGAGGCCCAGGGTGAAAAGTATGTTTGTTTGTTTGTTTGTCTGTTTTTGATTTCAGAGAGAATTTGCCTTTGCTTCTGTCAGCAGTCTGGAGTGCAACTAGTATGCCAACAGTTTAAGGTAAATTCTCAGCTTATGTCTTTAGGGACCAACTAGGGGACATGAATCTGGACTGGAAATTTGGGCACTATTATGGTCAACTTGGACTTCCTTGCTGGCTCAGATGGTAAATCATCTGGCTACAATGAGGGAGACCAGGGCTCGATCCCTGGGTTCGGAATATTCTCTGCAGAACGAAAAGGCAACCCTCTCGAGTACTCTTGCCTGGAAAATCACATGGACAGAGGAGCCTGGTAGCTTACAGTCCATGGGGCTGCAAAGAGTCGGACACGACTGAGTGACTTCACTTTCTTTCTATGGTCAACTTGTGGCTGCAGTTTCTCAAGGATTAATTTGCTCTGATTCTGCTTTGTGCTTCTTTTCACATTTTTTCTATCTTTGAGTCCATATTTTTTGTATTCCTTGTTTTCTTCTCCCTTAGTTCACTCGATCATTTTGGTGAAACACAATCTTCTACATAGGTATTTATTTTAAAAAAGAGACGTAATAACAAGAAGATACAGCACAATTCATCTTCAAGAGCGATGCATGTCTCTAAAATACTTTAGGCAGTCATAAAGCTCTATATTTAATGTCTCTTATGGTAATTATCAATACCTGTGGTGGGTATCTTAACACTGATAAGATAAGCCACATATAGTGGTGGCCTCCAAAGTGGTTAGAACTCTAGCTGACCGCCAACAGGGATGTGAATCCTAGAAAAGGAAGTGGAAATAGGTATTTTAAAGACCTTCCACATCCAAAATGCTTTTACTGTCAAATTTGATTGATGGTTTAGATTGTATAGAAAATAGTAGTTGAAATAGTAGTTCAAAAATGACTTTCTTCACATTTTAAAGTTATTATTCTATTGCGTTTGTGCTTCTAGTGTTGCTGTTGAGAATTCCAAACCATTCTGATTCTTCATCTTGCATCCTTCAACTTTTATTCTGATTCTTTATCTTCTTGGCATTGTTACTAGTTCTTTCTTTTGCCCATGCTGGTAACCCTTCCTTTTGTTCTGCTTCTTTGTGCCAGACTGGCTTCCCAGGTGACGCTAGTGGTAAAGAACCAGTCTGCTAATGCAGGAGACATAAGAAACCTGAGTTCAGTCCCTGGGTAGGGAAGATCTCATGGAAGAGGACATGGCAACCCACTCCAGTATTCTTGCATGGAGAATTCCATGGACAGAGGAGCCTGGAGGGCTACAGTCCATGGGGTGGCAAAGAGTCAGACCTGACTGAAGTGACTTAGCACACTTGTGAGAGATAGCTCCTTGAATCTTGTATCAGAATCTTTTTCTTTCCTCTGTCTGGGTAATATTGATAGTTTGCTATTAATAATAAAATTTTATTATTGATATGAATAGTAAATATTAATATTTACTCACTTAATGCCTGTTTTACTATAGGCTTTGCACAGGAAATGTGGGGATGGTTAGCTGGAGTTGTGTTGTACTAACTGGGCTCCTCTCTCCCTCATCCCACATAATAAATATATGAGGGTTCACTCCTCCTTGGGACTTCCTAGGTAGCACTGCTGCTGCTGCTGCTACTGCTGCTGCTGCTAAGTCGCTTCAGTCGTGTCTGACTCTGTGCGACCCCGTAGACGGCAACCCACCAGGCTCTGCCATTCCTGGGATTCTCCAGGCAACACTGGAGTGGGTTGCCATTTCCTTCTCCAATGCATGAAAGTGAAAAATGAAAGTGAAGTCGCTCAGTCGTGTTTGACTCTTAGCGACCCCATGGACTGCAGCCTACCAGGCTCCTCCGTCCGTGGGATTTTCCAAGCAAGAGTACTGGAGTGGGGTGCCATTGCCTTCTCCACTAGTGGTAAAGAATCTACCTGCGAATGCAGGAGACAAGGAAGATCCCCTGGAGGAGGCAACCCACTCCAGTATTATTGCCTGGAGAATGCCATGGACAGATGATCCTGGCGGGCTACAGTCCTTGGGGTCACAAAGAGTCAGACATGACTGAGTGAGCGTGTGTAATCCTCCTTGGCAGAGGAAGAAGGGAGAGTTAACTATTTGGGGAGCACTTTTGGGCATTCACTCAGTTCCCCCACTCTTCACAAGCATGACAGAGTCATGCCAGATTGCTGACATTTTTCTTTTTACCCTCATCTCCACAGCAACTATTTTCACTACTTCTTGGTCAAAATTGGGAAAAGCTAAGAACAAACAGTCCTTTTTACTTCTCTCAAGATTTCAGCGAGAATTGGCAGGATTTTGTAGACTGACAGGATGTAGTTTCTGGGAGGTGGGGACATGGCCTCACTGTGACACTCTCAAAGTTCTGTTTTCTGGATGAGCCAGCACTTTTCTAAGTTCATGCCATTAAGGGCTTCTCCTTTTCTCATTTGGTTACTGTTGGTAACTTTTACATTTTTATTTCTCCCGCTTCCTTTTTTTATTGGGTAAGGTAGAAGAGAGGTAGGGGTGAAAGGGGAGGAAGGGTTCTTTATCCTTTTTCTAGATGGTAGAAACTTGATACTCCCTGAATATCTCACCACTTTTATCCAAAATTTAATGCCACACATTTTTTTTCTTATATAGATCATATATTTTAAAATTTAGAATGCAAGGTCCTCATTTTTCTTCTCTTTCAGATAAAAAATACACAGTTACACATGACACTTTAGGTTGCAAATAAAATAATATTTAACGACAGCTGCTGAAACAGTAAAATTGATTCATCTGCTATTGGACATTTTGATTGCTTCCATGTCTTGGCTATTGTAAATAGTGCTACTATGAACATTGGAGCGCATGTATAGATTGGAGTTCTAGTTTTTTTCAGATATATGCTCAGGAGTGGGATTCCTGAATTATATGTTAGCTCAATTTTTAATTTTTTAAGGAATCTCTGTATTGTTTTCCATAGTGGTTGTACCAAATTATTAATACATTCTAACAGTGATGTTAGATTAATAAATATGATCATGGCATCCAGTCCCATCACTTCATGGGAAATAAATGGGGAAACAGTGGAAATAGTGTCAGACTTTATTTTTCTGGGCTCCAAAATCACTGCAGATGGGGACTGCAGCCATGAAATTAAAAGACGCTTACTCCTTGGAAGAAAAGTTATGACCAACCTAGATAACATATTCAAAAGCAGAGATATTACTTTGTCGACTAAGGTCCATCTAGACAAGGCTAAAGGAGAGTGAAAAAATTGGCTTAAAGCTCAACATTCAGAAAACGAAGATCATGGCATCCAGTCCTATCAGTTCATGGGAAATAGATGGGGAAACAGTGGAAACAGTGTCAGACTTTATTTTTCTGGGCTCCCAAATCACTGCAGATGGTGACTGTAGCCATGAAATTAAAAGACGCTTACTCCTTGGAAGGAAAGTTATGACCAACCTAGATAGTATATTCAAAAGCAGAGATATTACTTTGCCGACTAAGGTCCGTCTAGTCAAGGCTATGGTTTTTCCAGTAGTCATGTATGGATGTGAGAGTTGGACTGTGAAGAAGGCTGAGCGCTGAAGAATTGATGCTTTTGAACTGTGGTGTTGGAGAAGACTCTTGAGAGTCCCTTGGACTGCAAGGAGATCCAACCAGCCCATTCTGAAGGAGATCGGCCCTGGGATTTCTTTGGAGGGAATGATGCTAAAGCTGAAACTCCAGTGCTTTGGCCACCTTGTGCAAAGAGTTGACTCATTGGGAAAGACCCTGATGCTGGGAGGGATTGGGGGCAGGAGGAGAAGGGGACGACAGAGGATGAGATGGCTCGATGGCATCACTTACTTGATGGAAGTGAGTCTGAGTGAACTCCGGGAGTTGGTGATGGACAGGGAGGCCTGGTGTGCTGCGATTCATGGGGTCGTAAAGAGTCAGACACGACTGAGCGACTGAACTGAACTGAACTGAGCATACCTCCCTAAATCCAAAAACTGATGTCAGGGCCCTGTATTCCAGCCTTGGAAAAAGACATACTCCTGAGGAAGGAATTCAGTGAAAAACCAGAGGTTGGAAAAGTCAAGACTGAGCACCACAAACTCAGAAATGCTTCTGATGATTCACCAGTCTGAAGAACTGGAATGAAACCACAATTACAGCCCAGTAAAAGTTGGAAAGTGTTTCAGCCCCAAAGCTCTTCTTTTTGCAGTTAAGGAATTTGAGGTCAAGAGAAGAAATGGGGAATGGCTTGCCCTGCCACACCTGATTAGTGACCCTTGAAACTAGATTTCTTGTCTTTGACTTCTAGTCCATTGCTCTTTGCTTTAATCATGATTGTTTCCTTAAAAGTACTTGTGATCTTTGCTTGAACTTCTGGTGATGAAAATAAAGGTTCTGACAATTTTATTATTTTTTTCCTCATTTAAAAGTTAAGGGAAAAAACAAACATATACTTCATGAAATTACAGTTTGGCTTGTTTTCAAGCAAGTTTTAGTTCATGGCCCATAGGAAGGAGAAAAAAATGTAAAAGTCCCATAAGTTCACCTAACTAAGAGAAGTTTCCATTTGTCTTTCTTATTTTTTTTTTCTTGTTTCTGGGTCATGTTTCTTGGTTTGGAAGATTTCCTGCCTTTCTAGCATGTGTGTACTTGCTAAGTCACTTCAGTCATGTCCAACTCTGTGTAACTCTATGGACTTTAAACCTGTCATGCTCCCCTGCTCATGGGATTCCCCAGGCAAGAATACTGGAACAGGTTGCCATGCCCTACTCCACGGGCTCTTCCTGATCCAGGGATCAAACCTGAACCTCTTATGTCTCCGCATTGGCAAGTGGGTCTTTTTTTTTAACCACTAGTGTCACCTGGGAGGCCTCTTTCTAGTACAGAGCCTGGCTATTAATGTAAGTTAACCCTTTAAAGAATTTGTTTTCTTTTTCTTAAGAAGGATGAACAGGTAGAGGCAAGAGGAGGAAGCTTAAAAGTATGACCTGTTACTAGATGACCTGCAGAGAACATCAGATTATCTTCATTCAACAAACCGCACCAGACTAGAAAACATACATTTGCATGTGGTAGAACTAACTGAAAAACCTAATCAGAAATAAATTCTACAAACAGGAGGAGATATATATATATATATATTTTTTTTGTCTAACTTACATACTTGGGATGAAAAAGATAAGTGTGAGATTGGAGTGGGGCCAATATATCAGTGCAGATTAATAGATTAAGACCAATATCCCACTTGGGTCATATGATTTCACTCTTCTTGAGCCCTCAGATATAGAAAAATGAAGCATAAAATTGAAAGAGTCCTTATTAAAAAGTGTAAATCACACTTTTGCTTAACATATAAATCAAAAGACTAGTCAAGTGGGCCAAGCTACCTGGTCAACATTACACATCCAGTTGATACATAGCAATAGTGTTGCCTCAATAAGCCAATCTGGACTCAAATCCATTGGAAAAAAAGATAACTTCAGGCCCCTCTGAATCTAATTTGGAGCAAATGAAGCTTGATCTCCAAGTTATAATTACTGGCTCCACTTTGAGCAGAAACAAAGACAGGCTATTTATAAATATTTCTAGGTAGGCTGAAGGTTGGTATTTGTGACTTAGTTCATAAAATCTAGGTTCCCAACTTCTTATATCAATCACTTAATTCTAACAATTTGTTTGTAAAGATTTTCATGATACTGCAGCAGCCAGAGCTGTTTGAAATGTTTCCCATGTCAGAAGGACCTGAGACTCAGAGGCACTACCTCCAGATAAAACAAGGTTTTTTTTTGTTTGTTTGTTTGTTTTGTTTTTTAACTCTAAATGTCTTCTTTGCCACTAGTCATGAGAGGGAGATATTGGCAGTGAAAGCAATGTTGAGTGAGATGGGAAAATCTTGGCCATTAAGAAAAGAACAGTCATTGGCTCAAACTAGCTGATACTTTCTAGGTTCCAGACAGGATGGTAAATGGGGTGTATTTGAAACAATAGGGGTTCTTCCAAAAACAGTGATGCTCCCTTGCCTTTACTTTGGTTTCTCAATGGAATACAAATATATTTTCTGGTTTCTGCCAAACTGAATCATCAGAATAAAAGATTGTAGGAGTACTTTTTAAATGTTAAATTTTTAATAAAATATTTACTATTACTTCATATTTCATCAGAAAGTAAAATCAACGTATCCCATAGAAATTTGGATTTGATATTAAACAAGTCTAAAGGCATACCAAGTGCCATAGCATGTGGAAGGCCACCAGAGATTACAAAACTTCACTGGGAGATTTCTTGCAAGAGATGACTATTATTGAATGTCTAATGTCATTGACTGGGTAAAAATGACTGCTGTATCTACAGTGTATTAATTGGTTTGTAGAACATAAATGCGTGGCTTGTTAATATAAATAATGCACAATATGGGAGTATATCTTCTATTCACATATGCCCATTATAATTACCTCTCCCTGAAAACTATATCCAACTCTGGTCATGTAATGAGAGTACAGTACCTCATGAGATATAGCAAAATTTGATAAGCCCAATGGAAACAAACAAGAAAAACTGCATAATGAAAACCCACTATATATCAGCACCGTGAAAGTGGCTGTAAGGGAGAAAAGCAAGAAAAAGTTCAGAGTCTCTGCCCCAAGGAGCTTATAGTTTGTACCAAAAAGCAGCTTATGATAAAGTAAAATAATACTAATATCAGTTCCAATAACATTCAGAGTTGGTATATAGCATATGGGATATTACTGATCCTTGAAATATGGAGATGGAGTTCACAGTTCTTCCTGTGAGCTAGAAGAAGAGGCAAAGAAATGTGCTTTAAGCAAAGGAAATATTGTGAAAAAAGTGAGATGTACAGGAAAAGCAAAAGCATTTGGATGAGAATGCATTAGGAAAGACGCGCAAACAGAGAATACATCTAATGGGGTCAATCCACTAAACCTTTTGCATGCCAGATCATTTTGTATGTTAGAGCTCCTATCTGATTCTCCAGGAAACAGCCTCTAGATAAAAACTTGTGTGCAGACTCTATGTAGTTCTCTTGAGAACACCTCTGAGAGAATGAAGCTGGACAAGTGAGAGCTGGATGAAGGTGGTGTTCTTCATTATCAACCATTCAAACTTTGTGTGTTCATTAGCACATGGGGTTCTGTTTTTGTTTTTCATAACCTCCTCAAGTGAATCAGTGCTATACCAATGCCTATGCAAAAATAATAAGCTACAAAGTTTTTTCTTGTTCCTTTACATGAAGTAGGAAAAATATTTTGTCCTTGTTAAAAATATCTCAAATTCTAGTTTTCCTTAAATGTTCATGCAGGGATAAGAACAAAAATAATGCATTTTCAAAGAGCTCAACTTAAAAAAAAAATTTAAAACATCCTTCACTGCACCAAGTCATAACGAGGCATACCCAGCAAAGGCTGCACAGTTAATGTTGCTCATGGACCCCCATGGAGCGGAAGGATTTTACCAGAACTGTATGAAGTGCCTTGAAATTAATTTTCCTATAATAGAAACTACTTAAAAGAATTATCTTGCTGTGCAGCAAATCAGTTCATGTGGCAGATTTATGCTTTCATCTGGAATTTTCTTAAAGGGGGCAAAGGCAACAAAGAGATGGTTTGGATGAACTTAAAATCAGAGTCTTCCAAGCCCTGAGCTTTGTTCGTGGGTTAAAAAGACTTCAGAAAATGTTAAGACTTGAATAAATGCAAGATTGTTTTGGATAAGCATCAGGCAATCTTCAAAGAAATTTCAAGCTAAAGAAACTTCTAACTCCACCCTTATCTTAGAGATGAAGGTACTGAGGCTGTGGGAAGGGGTTAAAGAGTAGGTCAGTGGTATGTAAGCACAGGTACACATGCATAGACTCACATCTATTCATCTTATATAGACAACATCTCATGTTTTAGAAACATTTCCCAATTTCCAACCAAATATTTAAAATCTGTGTTAGTGAGGCTGGGCTAGGTTTCGCTGTGATAACAAATCGACACAAGCTTAAGACAGTAAAAGTTTATTTCTCACTTACTTTATAGGTGTCAGTCTGGAGGCCCACCTGGATTGTTTCTCACCGAATACAAACTCTGAGAGGCATGCAATTTCAATGTCTCAGAGTTCACACTTCCAGTTCACTAACAAGGGAGAGAAACTCTACGAAACTGTCCTTTTCACGTCTTTTTGTTTTGTTTTTTGACAAATATTTTCAAAGCTTCACTTTGCCTGGTGAATGGAGAAATTAGACTATTCACAGCAAGTTCTAGGAAAGCTTCTAGACTAAGTGCTCTCAGGCTTCCTGAATGGCAGGCACCATGGTCTACTTCTTTAGAGCTGAGAGGAGTTCTAGGAAGATTAACTCTGGCAACACGTATTTGAGAGGAAACTGCCATGAACCATGCTCTACATTTCCTGCTGATTTAAAATAATAGCACTCTTAGAGAATTTGGGAAGGATCTTAAAATAATCATGGGAACGAAATTCAAGAAATGATTGCATCCAACCATGGAATATGGAACTCTAGATAAAAAGTTGAAAGAATCTGCAGGATAAATAATACATTAATATTGGCAGAACAATATAAGAAGAGAAAGAGATTTAGGGAAAAATGCCTGTGGGGTAAGAAATAAAAATTAAAGAATACCATATCTTTCAGGCTATAGTTTATCAAATGATATGAATAATAAAAATAAGGGCTTATAAACAAACAGCCTGTGAATCTGGGAGTATCAGGGGAGAGTCAGAGATTAACAGAAATTTTTCCTCCTTTGTCCCAACATTTCAATAAAAACAGGACTTATTCAAGATCTCAGACTGCCAGTTGTAAAGGAAAAGTGTTTTTGTGTCAGTTATGAGGTGTGATCTTAAGGTGTAAGTGGACAAACAGCTTATTTCTTTGTGTTTTGTTTTTCGAGATTTCTTAAATCAAAATCTTAGACAAGTTTCCCTGGTCAAAGTATAAAGTTGAGTTGAAATTTTGTAAGACAAGGTGAACTCTTTTACACTTCTGTTTAACAGGCCGAGTAGAACAAACAAGCAACACCAAACAAGCCAGAAGACAAATGAGTTAAGATCAGTGTTTCTCAACCAGCCCTGTTTATCATCCTTCATCACCCCCTCAACCCTTTCTTTGTTGAGAGGGCATGCTGCTAGGGTTTTTGGTTTCTAGATTATTCTTTCTTTTTTAATGAATCAGCTCAAGGAAAGGTTTTTTAAAATATGGTAGCCAAAATATACAAATGTTTCTGCTTTCTCTGTTTTAATTACAACCCTCACAATTTGAGAATATTCAGTATCAGATCCTCATGAATTAATACTGTAACCATTAATACTAAACTTTGCCTCTAATACATCTTGCCTTCACTGGAAAAGTAGCCCTCATTCTTATTCAGCCTTCTTTCAAGCAGACCTTCTTTCTCTTTGGTTTATATAAGTAGGATATTTTAGCTCATTCTAGAATCTAACCCTGGAAAATTCATCTCACTCCCCTGATCAAGGGTAAAATATATCTTGCTAGTTCTGGTAGCCAATTTCTTCTTGACTCTGTAGAAAGATATGCTTCAAGGGGCTGAATAACAAGCTTTTAACTCCTATGTGCCTGGATTCCTAGCTACAATTCCTTTGCAGAGCCTGTGTTCCTGAAAACATGTTCCAAACCCTCCCTACTATATCCTAGTTGCAATTCCATTTTTTTTTTTTTTTTGGTGGGATCAAAATATTTCAAAATGGGTCCTTCATGTTCAACATAAAGGCCATGATAACTTTAGAGCTATTACTATGATATTTGAAGAAGGTTAAAAGGATGTAGAGATATATTCATGAAATTACTCTCCTCCAAATGTAGGCAATATGTATGTTCTACAGTTAGCAATCTAATGTTGGGTTCTTATAAATTCCAGTGAAGAACAATTATGAAGTCTACCAGTTAGTGTCTTTCAAACCTCTATTCTCTAAGCTTATTGTATTTCTAGGCCACTATAACCTTCTGCCTGATTTGAAGAGCTAGCATGTGAAAATATTTGCCGAACCTGATTCCCTGATGGGAAATACAGTCCACTAGAATCAAATGTATTTGTGAAACACAAACAGATTTTCATTACCTCTAGCTTATAATCAAAGCAAAGTTTCTCGCTTTGACAAACATGCTATTCACTTTGGAAATAGAAGTGAAACACACAATTTTTGCATTTATTAATTGTGTATCCCTGCTGTAAACATTAGCTAACAATTTGCTGTTGAATCTTAAGTAAATATCTACACTAAAAGGCACTGCTGAGCTTCCAAACTCTTAGGCTCCATGTTCTGAGTGGGCTATAATCTTGGCAAGATGCATTTTCCCCATCAACATCCATAATGTCTCCCCAGGGAGGAATTTGTCAAAGGAGGAATTTGTAAAATCACCATCTTCACAGAGGTCCCAGAGAATGAATTTAGCTGATGTGTGTAAAGACCTCCAAAGGTGAAAAATGGGGCAGGACAGTCACTGATGCCAGAGGGACTTTCTAGGCAGTGTTCGGGAATCTTCCATGAATTAAACAGGAGCATTTCTTCCATGACCAAAAAAGGAGGAGGCTCTGTAAGAGAATTGCTTAGCATCATATGATGCCAAGCAGTTGCTCAGATAAGATACTTCTGTAATGGCCCATATTTACTCATTCGCAATTTCAAAAAAAATTTAAAGCTAGAAGAAAATCAGAAACATTGAAACAAACAAACTAAAATAATTAAAAGGTCTATTGGAAGATATTGCAAACCTTTGAAAGATACACGCATTGACTCAATTCTGGAATGAAGAAATGGAATATTAGAAGTCCTAAAGTAGATGACCCCAACTCTAGGTAGTGTTTTCAGATATAGAAACCTGCTCCACTGCATGAATTACTTTGTAATGTATGTATACCAGGAATTTTCAGTGATGGGAAAACTCTAAAGATTTCATGTGGAAATATTCATATTCAGCCACACAGATTGGCACCAGGATATTAATTGGAAAAACTATGTCAATAAACCAGTAATTAGCAAAGAAGTAAATAAATGAATATTACCCAGTTATTTTCCTTTGAGTATCAATTTTGGACTTTTGGTGCCTTGACCTATAAAAATCCTGGAGTCTCTGAGCCCAGCAGCTTCTTCCTTCTGTGTAAGGCAGTGGTTCTTCCTTTTGACATTGTTGCAGATTTACCCTTGGCTCTTACCATCCCATTCAGTACACCAGCAACAATCTCACAACTTCTTTCTTTCCGTCTCTTCCTTATCAAATTAATTACATCTACAGCAAGCTAAGTCTTTTAAATATAGCACTTTAATTCTGTCTGCAAACTATCAATTTCTTTTCATTTCCTAGAAGATAAACTCTTAAATTCTTAGCACGTTATTCAGACTTTTGACAGTCCTACCAATCCATCTTCTCTTTTACTCATCTTGTGCCCTTTGCAGTTAGTAAGCCAATCTAGATTTGGTGCCCCAACAATATTTTAGCCCTTCCTTTCTTCATACTTACCTTCTGGCCTAAGGGCACTTGCTCTCATTTCTAACAATCCTTAAGGTCCAGACAAGGAATTCTCTTTTCTAAACAGCCCTCTCTGTTCCCTCTTGATAACTGAGGTCTATTCCACCTATACAACTATAAGAACCATTGTCCTTACCAACACAACATGCTTGCCTTGCAACATCGTATACGAATATCTTCTATTATTATGTAACTAACTTTATGTTTGTAACTTATCCCTCCAATAGGATTGTGATTAACTTACAACTAAGAATGACTTCTCCCTTTCCTCCTTTCCCTCTTCCTTCTTCTTTCACAACTACAAAGAACTTTGTACATAATGGACTCTCAGGAAATATTTGACAATTGTTTAAGAACTGTTATGGGATCAAGTTTCCATTATGATTTCTTTTGGGCCATTGCCATATGAATTGAAGGAGAATCAGTTTTTGAGTGATCTCAATTTCTTTGTGGCTATGGTTGTTTTTGATATATGGACATTTTAAGCTCAGCCTTTGAAAATGTTGGCTTTCACTTACTGATGATGATGAGAATGTGATCTTGAACAGCCCAAATTATCTAGGGTCATTTGAGCTCCCAAAGAGAAAGCATAATGTAAATACCAAATTTGTACTATTATTATGTATACATATTCCATTGCTTATCAAGTCAAGGATTAGATTATGATGGTTATAAACTCTTCCCGCTACAACATGCCATCATAATTTAACATTTCATCAGATGGCAGTGTCCCAGACATTCTAGTTACATTTTATTTGGCTTACTGCTACTGCTAAGTCACTTCAGTCATGTCCGACTCTGTGCGACCCCATAGAAGGCAGCCCACCAGGCTCCCCCGTCCCTGGGATTCTCCAGGCAAGAACACTGGAGTGGGTTGCCATTTCCTTCTCCAATGCATGAAAATGAAAAGTGAAAGTGAAGTTGCTCAGCCCTATCTGACTCTTCGCGACCCCATGGACTGCAGCCTACCAGGCTCCTCTGTCTGTGGGATTTTCCAGGCAAGAGTACTGGCGTGGGGGTGCCATTTGGCTTAATTTTATTCAATTAAACCTCTCCATGCTACTTTTTTTCTTTTTTGATGCTTAGCCACTTCAACAGCCAATAGTGAAAGTTTTCAGAGGCAGGTACCTATAGAATCTCACATTCAACTTCTGCACGTATCATGCAACCTTCCGCTGAACCCATGGATCATCTTCTAATTTTCAGTGAAGGAACCACTGTAGTAACAGTCAGTTAGATTTTCAGCCTATTAGTGAAATGCCAGTGAAATAAGAACCGTGAGAGAGACACATTGTTGCTCTGAGCTCTTTCTAAGCCTTAATCTTACAGGTTGAAGACACGTAACTGCTAGATGTGCAGCACCTCACTACCTTGAGCTAATAGTAAACAAGTATAAAACAGCACATAAATGTTTGATATTCAGTCCTAAATGAAAAAATATGTATTCTATAATGAATACTTAATTAGGACTGCAAACTGAATATAAGGAATGAGCCCCTACTGCTTCTGAGACAAAGCAGAGTAAAATGAATTACCGTCATGCAGGGAATGATATTAATAGTGTCCAGCTTTATAAATGAATCCAATTTTAAGCCACTTTAGTTGCTATCATACTGAGAACGAGTGCCACATGTCTAACATATCATTTCTTTTCTGGCAAATGACAAGACTTAAGCAGAAAACAATTTTAACTTGCTGATATTTGGCTGCATTAAATATTTCTAATTATTGAGCACTCACACTCAAACATCATTCGGAAAACAAACGTCAGTGCTCTTTTCAGCATCAGCATGTTTAGATGAGCCATCTTTTTTCTCTCTCTCTTAGAAAAGGAATAAAGTAGGTGAAAGATTGTTTGGGTGACTCTATAGCACCAGTAGTTGTTGGTTCACTCCCTTGAGTCTGTCCTGCAGAGAGCAGTTGGCATTTTACTATGTGTGGTAGCTTAGTTTATGTGCTGTATTTGTTATTCAGAATGTTTGCAGGTGGACGGAGTCACCAGGAAGTGATGTAGAAACGTCAAGGAAAGGCACCGGTAGATTCCACACAAAGCTCTATTTCCACATGCTAGGAAGAGAGGCTATTCTGGCAATTATTTTGGTAACGAGAATCATAATATAAATTGGACCTAGGATAAAGATTAGGTAATTATTTTGATTTTTAAAATTTCTGATTTTAACAATCTATTTTTCTACCATTGAGTAAATCTTTATTGTATACTTAGTCTATGCTAGTCACTGGATTAAACATGTAAATTAGGAAGAAGTAGTATTCCAACCTTGGGATTTACAGTTCTGGCAGGCAGAGAAGACCACTATAGCTGAAGCATACTGTTCAATTTAGGGTGGTATCTAAGTGTGTGTGTTAGTCATTCAGTCGTATCCGACTCTTTGCAACTGCATTGACTATAGCCTGTCAGATTCCTGGGCATGGAATTCTCCAGGTCAGAGTATTGGAGTGAGGAGCCATTCTTCCTGACCCAGGGATTGAACTGGGTCTTCTGCAGTGCAGGCGTTTCTTTACCATATGAGACACCAAGGAAACCTTGGTGTGGTAGGTGGTTGTGGTTTGGTCCCTAAGGTGTATCCGACTCTTGCAACTCCATGGACTGTAGCCACCAGGCTCCTCTGCCCATGGGATTCTCCAGGCAAGAATCCTGGAGTGGGTTGCCATTTCCTTCTACAGTGGATCTTCCAGACCCAAGGATTGAACCTGGGTCTCCTTCATTGCAATAGGATTCTTTACAGATTGAGCCACTAAGGAAGCTCCCCAAGCCAGAACTTTGTGGTATAGAAACCATAGATATTATGATTTAGAACATTGTATAAAGAAAGAAGGACAAGGGTCATCTAAGATGTTTTTGTTCCACTGATGAAAGAGGGTAATATCTCATCTTTAGAAAGTCTCCTATGGTGGCAAACCAGAGAAGAGAGAGGACTCAAGGGCTTTGCTTGCTTAGAGACCCCGTAAAAGTCTTTCAGGGTTATTTCTAGGCAACAGTTATATTGTCAAAGGGTTTATTTGACAAAGAGACAGTGAAGAGGAGACGATGTCAAACTTTTTTGCTCTTTGTAGGAAACTAAACTTAGAGTAGTGTTCAAGGTGTTCTTTTTGAAACCCAGCATGGCTAGAGAAGAGTTGCCCTTCTGTGATGAAATACCCACTCAAACCCCTTGATAACCATATAATCATATTCTTCCTGGGTAAAATCAAGACCCATACAGGCTGTAATACTATTTATAATATATAATACAGAAAAGGTCAAGTGAAACACAAGTTCTGACCAGATGTCCATTAGCACTTAGGCTGTCTCTTCACAGTTTATGCCTTTGAGAACAAGCCAGTCTTGCCTTTGTGCTTAAACCTTGACCACGGGCTTCCCTGTTAGCTCAGACGATAAAGAATCTGCCTGCAATGCATGAGACCTGGGATGGATCCCTGGGTCAGGAAGATCCCTTGGAGAAGGGCATGACAACCCACTCCAGTATTCTTGCCTGGAGAATCCCCATAGAGGAGCTTGGTGGGTTACAGTCCAGGGGTCACAAATCATTGAACAAAACTGAGTAACTAAGCACATTAGGAAACAAGAGATCTATTATTAGGCCAACAAACAGTAAGTCCTAAAGCACAATCAATTTGGTAAAACTCCAAGGCAATAAGACAACTGGGGGATGACTGGCTGGCTGGCTAGATGACTGAATGAATGGGGAAAGGACTGAATGGATTAATTTCTTCCTGGATTATCTCTTTCAGAAATTTACTCTCTCTTCTCCAGCTAATATGGAAAGATGAGTTCTGAAGTACCAGCTCTTTACTAAAAAGATGATTCTTCAATTTTATGCCTGTACTGAGGATATCTTGGCCAAGTCCTAAGTAAGAAAGGATGATAATGACAACACCTACAGAGCCAACACATGTTTTGTGTTCTAGACTCGGGTTTCATTTGTATATATTCACTTACTCTTCCCAGTAATTGCATGAAGTAAATAATGTTTTCATTAGTCTTCATTTTGCAGTCTGGAAACTAAAGCAAAGAAGTGTTTAGTAACTTACCTAAGTGACACATCTAGGAAGTGGTTGATGAGGGATTTGAACCTAGAAAAGAATGATTTGGGGGACTTGTTCTTAATTGCTACATTTCTTTGCAAATAAAAATTAAGCCATTCGGGATGAAAACAAGAAGTGCACACAGGAGACCCTTCTATATTCTCAGTGCTACATCTCTTTCACTGCGTCCCAAAGCATGCTCCCTAAAACTTATCTCCACAAAATGCTGACTGACTCTGCCCCTAACTGCAGATGAGCTCTGGAGGGAGCAAGCCAGGCTGGATAAGATTATAATCGCACAGATATGTCTTGTTTGGGGAAAAGGCACAGTGTCAGGAGAGGAGAATGGATGCTCTCTGTCCATGGGCGACACCCCTTCCACTCCATGATATACGAACACCAAAGACACCGTACATCTTGGTGACATGCACTTAAACTTAAAGCCGGTCCAAGCGCTTCTGTGTTCCCTGGGGGAGCTGCCATAAGCTGTGATCTATGGAGAGGGCCCAGGCTGCTCTCTGCTTGGATTTGTTCTGTTTAGAGTAATCCTCCAAATACAATTATTGCCTTCACTGTGAAGAGGCATTTCTTGGAAAAAAGTAAGTGATATGCATCAAAAGAGCATGAGATAGGGGAAAAAAAAAAGAAAGAAAGAAAGAAAGAAAGAGGACTGTTCTTTGTACAAGTTACTCTCTAAACTAAAACAACACATTTTAATAGAAGAGAGATTGGGGATCAAAATACATGTCTTCTAGCACTGGGTATCCCCAAAACAGGCTCTGTGACACTGAGCAAGTCATTTCACACTCTGGATCTCTGTTCTTCCACATGTAAAGTAAGGTAATAAAATTAGACGTGTTTTTAAGGTCCTTGAAGGGGTTTAGGAATAGAAATTCACTCTTCCTAAAATTTACAGTCCATAACTTCTCCACTCTGGTGTCTTCCTTATCTAGTACAAACCAGACAGAGGTGAACAAGAAATTTTTGTTAAATTAGAGGATAAGGAAGTTGCAAACAAAATAAGAGCTATAAAATCCTGACTCTCAGTCAGAAAAACACATCTGATGAATCTGCCTCAATTTTTCATTAGGCTTACTGGAGTTATTTTTTATGAAAAGCCAACAAACAAAATCCCCTCTATTGTGTTTAAACAAAGTTATAAAAATGAGGTTCTTGCCATTCCTCAGTGATGGCCTGGAGCCACTGTTACATTCATCAAGGATTGATCATTATTGCTCTGCTCAAGATATTCCTGCAAAAAGCAAAAAACATCATTTTTCACTAGTCAGACCAATAAAAGTGCTAGAGCCATGATTTTAATATATACATATATATATACATATTTAAATTCTGGATTTCACTGGAGCAGAATACAATTAAAATAGCTGTTCATCTTACCAGTTCTATTTTATACAGTAAAAATAATGATGCAATTTAAAATATAATTTTAGCTTCTATTATAAAAAAAAGAAGCATTTCAATTCTCTAAGGCAAGCACACATTTTTTTTGTATAAAATTTAAAATTTCACCCATATGTAAAAGTGTCCAATGTCATATATCATGACAAAGTGACTTTTTGAAATGGTTCTTTCAAACTGTTTAGTAGTTTTTCACTTTTTCTTTGCTACTAAACTACCCTTAATCTTCAAGCCCACAGCTCTGTCTGCAATGTTTTTAAAAGCAGCTGGTGACCCGAGGTTGCATCTCTGACCTTTGTATCTCCCTTGTAATAAGAAGGGTATTTGTACTACCAGAGCTATGAAGGTCATAGTTGGGATGTTTTAAATTAGCTCTGCTCAGTAGTAATATAAAGTCAGCTTTATTTTTAATTTTATATTTTCTCATAGTCACATTTTAAAATTAAAAAGGTAAAAACAATTTTAATAAATACATTTTAGTCCAGTTTATGCAAAATATTTTAATATCAGAGTGCAATTAGGGAAAAAATCAATAAAATATATTATATTCTTTTTTAATGCAAAACCTTCAAAATCCAGTCCGTTTTTACACTTATAGCAAGGTCAGGTTAGGACCGTCCATGTTCTGTGTTGTCCACATCCTCTTGGGGCCAAATTTTACTCTGCTAGACAGCACAATTTTCAGATAATAGCTTCTAATGGAAGAAACACTGGAGTCTGATTTGTTTGTTTCTTTTGTTGTATTTTTAAATTTATTTTGTTTAACCTATGTGTTTTCTTCTCTCTTCTTGCTATTCTTTGGAACTCTGCATTCAGATGCTTATATCTTTCCTTTTCTCCTTTGCTTTTCACTTTTCTTCTTTCCACAGCTATTTGTAAGTCCTCCCCAAACAGCCATTTTGCTTGTTTGCATTTCTTTTCCATGAGGATGGTCTTGATCCCTGTCTCCTTTACAATGTCACAAACTTCCATCCATAGTTCATCAGGCACTCTGTCTATCAGATCTAGTCCCTTAAATCTATTTCTCACTTCCAGTGCATAATCATAAGGGATTTGATTTAGGTGATATCTGAATAGTATAAGTTTTCCTTACTTTCTTCAATTTAAGTCTGAATTTGGCAATAAGGAGTTCATGTCTGAGCCACAGTCAGCTCCCAGTCTTATTTTTGCTGACTGTGGATTGCAGCCATGAAATTAAAGGTGTTTACTCCTTGGAAGGAAAGTTATGATCAACCTAGATAGCATATTCAAAAGCAGACACATTCCTTTGCCAACAAAGGTCTGTCTAGTCGAGGCTATGGTTTTTCCTGTGGTCATGTATGGATGTGAGAGTTGGACTGTGAGCACTGAAGAATTGATGCTTTTGAACTGTGGTGTTGGAGAAGATTCTTCAGGGTCCCTTGGACTGCAAGGAGATCCAACCAGTCCATTCTGAAGGAGATCAGCCCTGAGATTTCTTTGGAAGAAATGATGCTAAAGCTGAAACTCCAATACTTTGGCCACCTCATGCAAAGAGTTGACTCATTGGAAAAGATTCTGATGCTGGGAGGGATTGGGGGCAGGAGGAAAAAGAGACGACAGAGAATGAGATGGTTGGATGGCATCACCGACTCGATCGACATGAGTTTGAGTGAACTCCAAGAGTTGGTGATGGACAGGGAGGCCTGGTGTCCTGCGATTCATGGAGTCGCAAAGAGTCGGACATGACTAAACAACTGAACTGAACTGAACCTACTTGTTTTACATATTGTGCCAATTCTGAGATTTCATCAACACATCACTGGTTGTAATCATTTTTCCTTTACTGTGAATAGCTCTATAACTGTCTCTTTTATAATTTTTCACATCCCCACTTTAACCAAGGATTCTGAACAATAACAGATACCAAATGTTTCCAAAATAGAAGA
The DNA here is from genome assembly GCA_006408695.1 of Aepyceros melampus. NCBI lineage: Eukaryota > Metazoa > Chordata > Mammalia > Artiodactyla > Bovidae > Aepyceros > Aepyceros melampus. Next base: position 651,542 of record SJXQ01010609.1, read on the forward strand.
AAAGCAAAGGACAAAGGATCTTCTACTATATTGAACAATAAACCTCTCTCTCTATGTGTTTCTCTCTCTCTCTCTCTCTCTCTCACACACACACACAAACACTCACACACACACACACACACACACACACACCCTTCTGATTCTCCCATGAATGGCACAGAAGTTTGAAAGTACTACCAGATCCTTGGAGTTCTCTCAGTTCATGCGGTCTCAATAAAAGGATTTGAATGCCTGCTACATGCAGGGCCTTTGCAGACAGGAAGTCATAATAAGAAAGGAAGTTACTCAGATGTTTTTAGATGGTCTACTGGGGGACAGAATTTTTTCCCAGATCCCTGGTGAGAAAATAGATAGTAACATTCAGTGTTTATGGATCTGAAAACAGGAGCTGTATATTCACTGGGAACTGGGGAATTTAAGGCATCTAAGAGGGATGATCAAATACTTTGTAATCATAGATACTTTCAGCTTTGTATAGTGCTGCCAATTAAATGAGCAGCTGGATCCCGCTGACATTCTTTTTATATGAGCATAGTGGGATCCAGAACACCTATGGACAAATGAGGGAACTTGAGTTCAAGGAATTTTAGCGACTGACTCAAGGGACTAAGTGAACTAGAAGCTCCCTGGGGACCTTGTTTCCAGTCTTTCAGATTTTATACTGCATCTTTCTAACCATCTATGAAATATTCGTGGGTGGAGAAGGACATAGAAATTTAATGGGATTTTAATTAGTCAATAGACTGAAGAAAGCACAGTTCATTGCAACTGTCCTGTCTCTTAAGTGAATCTTAACTGCCCATCAGAAGTGTCCCTTCCCTTAGCTGGCCTTTCCGTGAACCCTTCCCCATGAGAAGGATTCTAATATAATTTTCCCCAGGCACTCTTGCATGTAGACTCCTCACATGTCAGGGAATAGTGGTCTTCCCTCTCCTCCCCCTGATGGACAGGAAGTGTTGAGAAGAAGCTTCTTTTCTCCACAGCAGTGCTCACAGTGCTCCTCACATAGAAAAGTTCAGTCCCAGTGTGCTTTGACTGACACTGATTAGGAGTCTGGGGAATGAGGTTTCCTCTTGCCAGTGATCTTCCAATGGACTCAGCACCATTTCCCCTGGTCACTGCCAGTCCCTCTGCTGCCCCAATGTGTCTGTATTCCGTTCCTAGAAGGTTGTTTCAAGAAACTTCCTGCCTCTCATATTCTCAAGGCTACAGAGATATGTACATCATGCCTGATTTCAACTTCACACCCCACGCCTCTCTGACTTTCCCGTGTTTTGCCTTGGCCATGAGAATCCTATTCTAGTCCCCAGTATTGCCTTGTGACATGATTTTGGACATAGATACCAGATAGGTGTGTCAAAAGGGGGATGCCCTAACCACACAATAACTGGATTTCAATTCAGTACTTGGCTAGACTTCTTAGATTATTTTATATAAATGTGAACCGGCTTGTAGCCAGCTAGATGACCACACAGAAGGGCAGCTAATCAACAGATCAGCATTAACCTGAAGATAGATCTCTAGTGGCCTGACAATGAGTTCTGCCCTTGGCCTTGACCTGCTCAACATCCTTATCACTTTATAATTTGCAGATTGAATTGTTATTTGAAGTGTGTTTCAAAAAGGTCATAGCCTGCAGTGCCAGTATTGCTTGGAGTTATATAGTAGCAGTTAGGAGTAGAAATGGTACCAGGAGCACATTTTCTGAATCAGGAAATGGAAATTTCTATGATTACTAACTGAATGAGACTGTCCCTGCTGAGTATATCAACTCAGATATAAGAAAGTAAACAGACCGCCCAGCAGGCAGATGAGCTGGAATATTCTTCAGGTGGACGTTACCAAACCCTTTCATACGTGTGCCCTAAAGCTGGCTTCCTCCTCAGCTTTCCACATCTCGGTCACTGGCATTATCTTTCATATTGCTCCCCAGACACCTGAATGTCACTCTCAATCTCTCTTACCTTCACCTGCATTCCACTGACCACCTGTCCTGGTAAATAGACCTTCTCATGGGAGAAGGCGAGGGTGGGATGATTTGAGAGAATAGCATTGAAACATATATATTATCATATGTGAAACTGATCGCCAGCCCAGGTTTGATGCGTGAGAAAGGGTGCTCAGGGCTGGTGCACTGGGATGACCCTGAGGGATGGGATGGGGAGGGAGGTGGGAGGGGGGATTCAGGATGGGGAACACATGTACACCCATGGCTGATTCATGTCAATGTACAACAAAAACCACCATAATATTGTAAAGTAATTAGCCTCCAATTAAAATAAATAAATTAATTTTTTTAAAAAGACCTTCTCAATGCCTTACAAATGTATTTTCTACCACAAACAGGCAGAAATAACAAAATTGGGGAAAGAAATAAAGTTTGAGGAAGCTCAGAATAGGTTTCTGATAACTCACCCATCCTGGTAAACTGGTTTCAGAATCACAGCATGATGAATTGTCTACAAGGACCATTCTTGTGTGGGTTGGCCAGCCTTGACATTAAGGTTCTGTTATAATACAAGTAAAAATAGAGACTTGTAGTTCAATTAAAAATCTAACATGCATTTCTCTTGCTTCTGAGATTTACAAAAATGTTTGTAAATAGGAAATTATATAAGGGATTTTGAGCTCTCAACCCAATTAAAGGTTAGTGTGAGCCCCTCACATCTCAGAGGTGATGAAGTTTGGGAGTTCATACCACTGTAAGAAACACCAAGTGGAGCTTTTTTTCACTCTGGTTACTATTTGCTTGTAGCACTTGTAGCCCCAGTGTAGCACTTGGGGCTGAGGAGAATGCAAAACAATACAGGTGACCCATGAGGCCAACAACTTTTGAACTGTTTAGATTGCAACATCTTGAATACTCAAAGAGCAAGAAAAGAGAAAAGCCTGAAGAGGTGATGTTAGAACACTAGCACTCAGGGTTAAAGGATGCTAGCAGAGACCAGGAAGAGGGTTTGATGCTATAAACATTCATTTTACCTTGAACCTGCTCTTCTGGCTCCTGAAAGATAGGAGAACTTGACACCCACCCAGTTTCCTTCCACAGATGCAGTTATATGATGAGACTGGGGCCCACAGTTCAGAGAGGAGTCTTCTCCCAGGAGGAAGTAAAAGTCCCAGTCTCTTGAGATCAGAGGGGTCAAGCAATGACAAGACATCATTTTACTTCTGAGAAGGCCCCTTAAAAATCAGAATTACAGGACTTCTCTGATGGCCCAGTAGTTGAGAGTTTGTCAGCCAATTCAAGAGACATAGATTTGGTCCCTGCTGCAAGAAGATCCCACACGCAACAGATCAACTAAGCCTTTCAGTTAGTTCAGTTCAGTCGCTCAGTTGTGTCTGACTAAGCCTTTATGCAGCCACAATTACTGAACCAACACTATAGAGCCTTTGACCTTCAACTACTGAAGCCTACATGTCCTTGAATCCATGCTCTACCACAAGAGAAACCACAGCAATGAGAAATCCACACTGCAACGCAGAAGTGGTTTGTTTCCTGAGCCAGAAATGTCCCCTGGAGGAAGAAATGGCAGCCCACTCCCATCTTCTATCCTAGGAAATCCCCTGGACAGAGGAGCCTGGCAGGCTACAGTCCCTGGAGTTGCAAAGAGTCAGACACAAGTTAGCAACTAAGATCATACATCATGACCAAGTGGGCTTTATCCCAGGGATGCAAGGATTCTTCAATATCTGCAAATCAATCAATGTAATACACCACATTAACAAATTGGAGAAGGAAATGGCAACCCACTCCAGTGTTCTTGCCTGGAGAATCCCAGGGACGGGGGAGCCTCATGGACTGCCGTCTATGGGGTCGCACAGAGTCGGACACGACTGAAGTGACTTAGCAACAAATTGAAAAATACAAACCATGATTATCTCAATAGATGCAGAGAAAGCCTTTGACAAAATTCAACATCCATTTATGACAAAAACTCTCCAGAAAGCAGGAATAGAAGGAACATACCTCAACATAATAAAAGCTATATGACAAACCCATAGCAAACATCCTCAATGGTGAAAAATTAAAAGCGTTTCCCCTAAAGTCAGGAACAAGACAAGGGTGCCCACTTTCACTACTACTATTCAACATAGTTTTGGAAGTTTTGGCCACCACAATCAGAGCAGAAAAAGAAAGAGAAGGAGTCAAAATTGGAAAAGAAGAAGTAAAACTCTCACTCTTTGTAGATGACATGACCCTCTACATAGAAAACTCTAAAGACTCCACCAAAAAATTACTAGAGCTAATCAATGAATAAAGTAAAGTTGCAGGATATGAAATCAACACACAGAAATCCCTTGTATGCCTATACACTAATAATGAGAAAATAGAAAATAAAGAAACAATTCCATTCACCATTGCAATGAAAAGAATAAAATACTTAGGAATATATCTAACTAAAGAAACTAAAGACCTATATATAGAAAACTATAAAACACTGGTGAAAGAAATTGAAGAGGACACTAATAGAGAAATATGCCATGTTCACGAACCTGAAGAATCAATATAGTGAAAATGAGTATACTACCCAAAGCAATCTATAGATTCAGTGCAATCCCTATCAAGCTGCCAATGGTATTTTTCACAGAGCTAGAACAAATAATTTCACAATTTGTATGGAAATACAATTAACCTCAAATAGCCAAAGCAATCTTGAGAAAGAAGAATGGAACAAGAGGAATCAACCTGCCTGACTTCAGGCTCTACTACAAAGCCACAGTCATCAAGACAGTATGGCACTGGCACAAAGACAGAAATATAGATCAATGGAACAAAATAGAAAACCCAGAGATAAATCCATGCACCTATGGACACCTTATGTTTGACAAAGGAGGCAAGAATATATGATAGAAAAAAGACAATCTCTTTAACAAGTGGTACTGGGAAAACTGGTCAATCACTTGTAAAATAATGAAACTAGAACACTTTCTAATACCATACACAAAAATAAACTCAAAATGGATTAAAGATCTAAATGTAAGAGCAGAACTATAAAACTCCTAGAAGAGAACATAGGCAAAACACTCTCCAACATAAATCACAGCAGGATCCTTTATGACTCACCTCCCAGATTATTGGACATAAAAGCAAGAATAAACAAATGGGACTGAATTAAAATTAAAAGCTTCTGCACAGCAAAGGAAACTATAAGCAAGGTGAAAAGACAGCCTTCAGAATGGGAGAAAATAATAGCAAATGAAGCAACTGACAAAGAATTAATCTCAAAAATATGCAAGCAACTCCTGCAGCTCAATTCCAGAAAAATAAACAACCCAATCAAAACATAGGCCAAAGAACTAAACTGACATTTCTCCAAAGAAGACATACAGATGGCTAACAAACAAATGAAAAGATGTCAACATCACTCATTATCAGAGAAATGCAAATCAAACCACAGTGTGGTACCATTTCACATCAGTCAAAATGGCTGCTATCCAAAACTCTACAAGCAATAAATACTGGAGAGGGTGTGGAGAAAAGGGAACCCTCTTACACTGATGGTGGAATGTAAATTAGTTCTGCCACTATGGAGAACAGTGTGGAGAATTCTTAAAAAACTGGAAATAGAACCGCCATATGACTCAGCAATCCCACTGCTGGGCATACACACCAAGGAAACCAGAATTGAAAGAGACACGTGTACCCCAATGTTCATCGCAGCACTTTTTATAATAGTCAGGACATAGAAGCAACCTAGATGTCCATCAGCAGATGAATGGATAAGAAAGCTGTGGTACATATACATGATGGAGTATTACTTAGCCATTAAAAAGAATACATTTGAATCAGTTCTGATGAGGTGGGTAAAGCTGGGGCCTATTATACAGAGTGAAGTAAGCCAGAAAGAAAAACACCAATACAGTATACTAACGCATATACGTGGAATTTAGAAAGATGGTAATGATAACCCTGTATGCGAGACAGCAAAAGAGACACAGATGTATAGAACAGTCTTATGGACTTTGTGCGAGAGGGAGGGTGTGATGATTTGGGAGAATGGCATTGAAACATGTATAATATCATATGTGAAATGAATTGCCAGTTCAGGTTCTATGCATGATACAGGATGCTTGGGGCTGGTGTACTGGGATGACCCAGAGGGAAGGTATGGGGAGGGAGGTGGGAGGGGGGTTCAGGATAGGGAACATGTGTACGCCTGTGGTGGATTCATGTTGATGTGTGGCAAAATCAATACAATATTGTAAAGTAATTAGCCTCCAATTAAAATAAATATATATATATATATATATATATTTTTTTTTTTTTAAAGGCAACTAAATAACAGTACCACAACTGGAGAGTAGTTCCCACTCTCTGCAACTAGAGAAAGCCCACAAAGCAACAAAGACCCAACAAGCCATAAATAAATAAATCTTTAAAATTAAGAAAAGAAAAATAAAATAATAAGCATTACAGCTGATTCCTGAATGCCTTGCACAACGCACCTCATAGTCCTGCTGCCAGGGTATTTCTAACACTGGGATTCACCAGCTTCACGGGGGGCAAGAGTAACATCCCTATGCCCTGCACCCCATGGCCTCATGCAACAGCTTCCATGGAAAAGCTGGTCATTTGGGCCCCAAACCAGGAAGGCCCATGTTGAGTCTCAACATTCACCCTCTGGCAGTCTGTAACCTCATCTTGGAATAGTGCCTCAAAATGCCTGAAATAACTGAAGAGAATTACCAAGGAAATCTGTTGCTTTCAAAATCTAATTCTATTGTGAACACCTTGGGAACTTCAGAACTACTGGGGGTTCCATGGCAAAGAAGAGTTGCAATGGCTGAGGTCTCTAGCATATGAGGTGTAAACCAACATACATGGCTGGACCTGGCTGGACACTTCTCTGCCTGAGGTGACCAAGGAGGATCCTGTGAGCTGTGAGGAAACAAAGGAATCTCTTCAGCTACTCATATTGTGTGTCCTATGGCCACCAAAAGTTGGGGTAAGAAGACAATTGTATCTCTATGTAGTCAGTCAAGTCCTTTTGTGGGTAGAATTGCAAAGTATAAGAGGTCAAGCTAACCATTGGGGGACTATTAGGCTGACTAAGCAGAGGGAAGAGAAGGGACAGCCAGATCTTACCTTTGATTCATTGTCCTCCTGCATCTAAGCCACAGATCACAAAAAGAGGGGTTTTGGAAGTTTTGGACAAGTAAGATTCTGTAGCTGATCCTGAGTATCAAGCAACTGTTTGTCTATTTAGAACAAGTCATGAGCAAGGAAGGCCAGCTCATCACTCAACCCTGTTTATCCCTGTGTGGGTGGATGCTGATTTGAATGGACCCACGTGCAGGAGTCACTAGCCAGTAGCATCCCCTATCTCGACTTTTGTTCAGAGGCCCACACTAAGAGGTTGATGTTATATACTACTTTCTGAAAACCACATCCTTGGTTTCAATTGCTTGGGACCTATGACCTTAGTATTGTGTGTAAAACCATAAATTCTTCTTCAAATTAAAAAAAAAAAAAAGAAGAAGAAAAGTCCTGCTGACCCTCTGTCATTTTGTTTGTTTAATTTCTTGATGCAGTTTTAAACTCACTCAAAGCAAATAGAAATTGTAAAACTTTCCTTTATCTTAGGAGCAGTAACTTCATTTCCCTAAAATAAAAGTCAGTCTCTTTACTGTAAAGCCCAGCACACACATATTCCTGAATCTGGGCTTTGCTGTGTGTTGGAATGCTCCAAGGGAGCAGTCATCTACAAAGCCATAAACAAAGTCGCTGAACACTGAGGATGAGCTTTTTGTTATTCTCCTTTTTTTCTGTGGGTTTGGCTATTGAATTGCAATGACCACTGTTCCTTTTTTAATGCATTTTATGCTGCTTCCCATCACTGCCCGTTTTTATCATCTCTTTTCATTGATGGAAGCTTCTAAAGTCACTGCGTCGGCCCTTCCCTCAATTCTGTCTCCCACAGTGGAGCGTGGTGATTTCTCACAGTACCTGGTCAGAGACTTAGAATAAGGAGCTATTACAGCTTCAATTGGAAACTGTGGAAAAATCAGAAGTCATTCTCAGATAGTTAACGGCATTTGGTCCGAGATTAAACTGCATGAAATGGAGCATTTGGGTCATTGGACAGACATGGCAAATAGTAAAATATAATAAACAGACTCCAGTCTTTACATCCAAGGCTCTCCAAACAAAAGAAGTGCTTTGCATGGCTGCTGCAGACACCCAAATAGGCTTTTTATTTCTAAATATCCTGATTAATTTTGCAAGTGTGCCTGGCTTGGGGATGCCTCAAAACATCACTGCCCAGTGAACTTCTGTAAACTTGCATCTTCATTAGGGGCAATATAATCTATTTGTTCCAGATTCATTTACCCTTAACTCATCAAATTGTTGTTTGGTGGGAGCTGTTTAGGGCCCCTGAAGCTCTGAGCTATTTTAACAAGCCATTTCAAGCTTCCATTTTCTGTTCAACAAAAGGATGTATTTGACTATAGTATATGCTGTTAACAGTCAACTAATGCAGACAGGCCATGTTTTGGATGTACAGAGCACATAAATCAAGCCATAGACATACTCTTTCTTTGTTTTTCCATACTGCTCCATACATGAAAAAAAAAAAAGCAGTAATATACCACTTCCACCTACTCTATGAAGTGGTAGAAGGTGACATAACTTGGCTTTCAGCACCCAGCCCCAGTCATATCTGAACTCTGGACTGACTCTTCAGTGTGGAAGTTTGAGAGTGCCCAGGACTCCTTTGTATTCAACTTCTATAACTCCCCCCATCCCTGTGACATCATAGCTTTCCTTTGATGCAATGCCTCCTCCTTTTCTCTCTCCAACAATCAGTTATGAAGTACTCTTGCATGGAAAATCTGATGGACAGGGGAGCCTGGTAGGCTGTGGTCCATGGGGTCGTGAAGAGTCGGACACGACTAAGCAACTTCCCTTTCACTTTTCACTTTCATGCATTGGAGAAGGAAATGGCAACCCACTCCAATGTTCTTGCCTGGAGAATCCCAGGGATAGGGGAGCCTGGTGGGCTGCCGTCTATGGGGTCGCACAGAATCAGGCACGACTAAAGTGACTTAGCAGCAGCAGCAAGTGCCATCTTCTTGCTTGATAAGAAGAAGTTACTTGCACACCCTACAATGCTTTCCAAGCTGGAAAGACACGGTGAGCAAATGACCAAACTCATCATCAGCCAAATTAAAAAGGGAAAACAGGGGGAAGAAAAAAAATTCAGTTTCCCACCAATAAACACCCATGTCTTCTGTGGGCAGAGTAACAAGCTACAGACAGAATCCTAAGTATTTAAGGAGATGAGTATTTAAGGAGATAACATGTGCAAGAGACAGCTACAGAGGAGATGCACTTTCTGAAATTCTACTGGGCCTACTAAGGCTATGTTGGAATAAAACCAACCAGATCGTAGAAACCATGTTTTGTATACCTGTCTCAGCCATTTTGGGACCTGAAACTGCCAGAAACTTTCATCCAGGCTCTACCCCTGGCTCTTCAATACACTGCTTCCTCAATTGGCCCAAGATGAGCAGGGTAACAGTGCCTACTATACTGTGCCCACGGTGTGAACTCTTGATTAAACTAACATAGGCATTTAAATGAGTAAAATGTCAGGATGGAGTCCTTGTTCTATCACACTCCAGCTGTGACACTGGGCGGTCATTGAACCACAAGAAGAAAATTCCCATTTCCTTATCTATAAAATAGGATGATAATAATACCTACCTCATTGGGCTATTGTAAGGATTAAAGGAGATAATACTAATGCTTAGTAGAGTTTCGTGCACATCTTAAGCCCTCAATAAGTGTTAGCTATCATTATCATTTTTATTAAATGATTCTGGTGTAAAATTTGGCATTTCTCAGGGAAGTTTGAAAGGATTTCAATTCTTAACCCCCCACATATTGGATTTTAATAGTGGAATTCCAAACACCTTAAAAAACCTAGAGGGATTGAGATCGAGGTTGTTGTTTTCTGAGGTTTTATTATTTTTTTGGGTAGAGGGGTACCCAAGTTATAAAATGCTCTGTTGGTAAAATGCTCTGTTGGCATTTAAGTTTGCTAATGAATTCAGTGTCTAAGATTGATTTCTTTTTAATCCCTACTTGAAAAACCATTTTTAAGTGTTCAAATGTGATTTGAGAATGTGGGGGTTCAGAAAGCATAGCCTCGCCCCAGCCCTGAGCAACACTGGACTACAAAAAAGGCATATAATAGAAGGCAGGCTGTATATCTCATGAAAGGGCACTAATTCATTCCTATGCAAGGAAGTCTTTTTTCCCATTATTAATGAATTTTTTTTAATCCTGAGAATATCGCACAGACTTAGTCACACATGACTGCACCCATTTTGTTTCAAAATTTAAAGAAATCATTTTGACTCAGGTTAATCCTTGCTTTTTATTTTTTATTTTTTCTGGAACAAAGAAAGTATAGTATTCTTAACAGAAACAGCTATCAAACTTTTCACCATATATCTTAAAATGATCACAGATAAATGCCAAGGTCCAGGTTTCAGTCCATATATATATACTGATTCCCAGCTGTGCTCTTATTAAGGTCTTCACCCTTCCTTCACTAATTCACTCATTCTCAGCACACACTGGATCTAGTAACAGCTACTAAAAGAGGTAAACACTACAAATAAGAATAAGAAAGTCTCAAAAAAATACTTAAAGTATTTTCTCCTTGGACTGCAAGGAGATCAAATCAATCTATCCTAAATGAAATCAATCCTAAATATTCATTGGAAGGACTGATGCTAAAGCTGAAACTCTAATACTTTGGCCACTTAATGTGAAGAACTGACTCATTAGAAAAAGACCCTGATGCTGGAAAAGATTGAAGGCAGGAGGAAAAGGGGGTGACAGAGAATGAGATGGTTGGCTGCCATCAGCAACTCAATGGAAATGAGTTTGAGTAGGCCCCAGGAGTTGGTGGTGGACAAGGAAGCCTGGTGTGCTGCAGTCCATGGGGTGACAAAGAGTCAGAGACAACTGAGCAACTGAACTGAACTGAACCAAACTGACATAAAAAGTGAAACCAGAAGCTATAAAGAAGTAAAGCATATTGGACTATATAACAACTAAAATTGTGTGCATTTCAAGATGCCATAAATGATAGCAAAACACAACAGTTTAGGAAAAATGTAGACACCAAATAGGTTAATGTGTTAAATAAATAATATGGAGCCCCTATAAACCTGTGAGAACAACAACAAAAAAGAATCTCTATTGGCTTCCCTGGTGGATCAGATGGTAAAGAATCTGCCTGCAGTGCAGGGGACCCAGGCTCAATCCCTGAATTGGGGAGATCCCCTGGAGAAGGGAATGACTGAATGCTCTAGTATTCTCGCTTGGAAAATTCCATGAACAGAGGAGCCTGGCAAGCTACAGTCCATCAGGTCACAAAGAGTCAGACACAACTGAGAGACTAACACTTTCATTCAAAGAATTGTCCTAAAATTGTTTTCAAAATTTCTTCACCGACATGATAAGATGATTCGTTGTTTGTAGCCACTGGCCAGGAGATTATCAATGACAAAGTCAGTGTGGAGTGAGGTGAGGGGATTGGGGGAATCATGATCCTTCTAAGGTTTCCAGAGCCCGTATCTATTGATTTGTGTTCAAAATTGCTGACTTTTCCATTTTAAGGAAAATATTTCTTATTTCTTCCATCCCCACCAAATCAAGAATTCCATACATTGGGACTGTTTACCATTCTTACATGGGTAATGTAATATCACTCCACCCAGTACCAATGCAAGCTTCACGGAGAGGCAAGGAGTCACCTGCCCTCATGATGTCAAATACATGCCCTTGTGGGAAAGTTTCTTTCTTCCAAAATATATATTTCTTTCCTTGTATCTTCATGAAAATGTGAATTAGAGATGTGTTTGTTTTTACCAGTCTCCCTTTTATATCATTAACCATTCTAGTCTGATGCAGTACATCTATTAGACACTAGTTATACTGGGAACTCATTTGATCACCTGTTTGCTAAACACCAGGCAATTAGTGTACTGCTGGCAGAATTGGGAAGGAGACTTTATTTGGAAGATTGCAGCCCTTCTGGATACCACCTAGGCACTTCAGTTTCTGGAGGGAGGCTTTCTGCAGGCCAGGAGAAGTTAGCATCAAGGAACTGAAGGTAGAGAGGAAATGTTGGTTTATAAGAGGAATATTAAAAATTAAATAAAGGAACACCACTTTGATCTGTGCTGTAAGCCTTGCCTTTCCCAAATCTGACTGCTCTTACCCCCATCGGAAAGTTCTAATAACTCTCTGAGCAATGGTGACTTATGGCCAAGGAGAAACTAACTGTGAATGCTATTTGGGGTTTGGAAAACATAAAAATTCTCTTTGTATTTGTGCAGTTATCATTTTCCAATTTCCTCTGATCCAAGTTATTTATGAGCTTTTTAGTGTGGCCGGCACGGGGCTGAGTACAGCCCCTAGAAAAATGTGGTTATAGACCTTGATGCCTGCTGGTTAAAAATACACAGGACTCTTATAAATACACAGACCTGCCTCTGGTCACTCATAGGGCTATTATCCAGACGTGTGCCTGCCTTGCCTTGAAGACGTTGTTCTCAGATTACAGACTGTACTCTCCTTTCTCTGACTGCGCAGGGAATGTGAGGAAAAGGAAGAAGGAAATGAAAAGTACGAGACTGATTTTAGCCTTTCACTAAACTGTTTAGTTTACAGTTTAAGACAAGCAGAGGGAAAATCACATTTGTGGGGAGTGGGAGGTGGGCCAGGAAGGGCAACATGGAGGATGAAGCAGAGGCAGAGGAGGAAACAATGAAGCTGAAAGTCAGCACTGCTGAGACAATTGGTGAAAAGGATTGGTTAAAGGATTTGGGAAGAGGGGAGAGTGAACCAATCTTAGTACAAGCGACTACATGTGAAACGACCACTTTTCACCTTACTCTCTGAAATACATTAGCATTGTTTTTCTTTTCCCATTTTACACTCCCATTCATTTTGAAGAGAGTCAGTTGAAGCTGAATTAATGGAAAACTGACTTTCTTCAGGATTGTGGAGATTAAGGTTTTAGCATTTATAGGAAGTGGCAGTAGCAGTTCTGGCCTTACTTGCCCATGTCGGAACTATACGTATACATGAAGCTGGGGTTCTAGAACTCTGGCCTTCACCCAACACAACCAGAAGCATGGCACAGCCCCATGTTGGGTTATTATTTTCAGCAAGCATTGCCTAAGTGGAGCTTCTCTTAAAAAGGGCCATTTTCAAGGGAGTAAATAATGCTTGCGGAAAGAAGAAGCACCAGAAGTTCTTAATTAAATGCTTACTGTATTCTTGATCTTGTCTTGGATACTGAAGACGAGCTGCTGTGAAGCAACAAGTGGACATGGATTTGCCCTCTTCTGGCAGATATGCTAGTGGGAGGAGCTGTTGATGATAAGTGCTGTGAAGAAATCACAGCAGGACAAGCAGAGTATAACTGCTGAGGGTGGTCAGGGAAGTCTCATCAGAGGAAGTGACGTTTATGTGAAGGGCTGAACAAAACTGGGGCACTAACTTCTGTGTTCAAGAGAGTCAGAACTTCTTACCTACCCAAATCCAGAACCAATGAAGAGATATGCAGTTACATGTGTCATTAGCCTGGCAGAAAGTATATGGCACCTTTAAAAGTGTACTGAAAGCTCATTGAATGAAGGGGCCACTGATGAACATGTAGAATAGATTCAGGACAGCCAACCAGGCACTGACTATCACAGGATCACTAACAGTAGGAGCCACACCACCCTCTGGTCTGCAGAGGGTGGGAAAGGAAAGAGTTATTAAAATTGGGAAAACGGGGGGACTGCTGGATTAAAGGCTGTGGCCTCTAATTAGAGAGGTGGAACTGCTGCCAAGGGTGGCACAGCAGGAAGGGATCAAGGGAACAAACAGACATCCAATCCTCTTCTTTCTCTTATATTCTGATCTTTTTCTGGTGCCTCCCATTGGTCTAACCTAACTAAAAACCAGTACACAAGGGAGCCCTGGACAGAGAGAAGTGAAAGAGAGTAGATAAAAGGATAAATGGAAAATACTCTGTACAAACAAGGAGCAAACGATGTGGCATTTAAAATATCACCCCTGATACTTACAATGCAGATGTTATCCTGTATGTAACAGGAAGGACGTGGAGTCTGATGGAGAGTCTGATGGAGTCTGATGAAAGATAATCTAGGATCACTGGGAAGAAGGGAGCGAGGGCTGGAAATGGGCACCGAGAAGGAGTATGAAAGAATGGAAAGAGAAACCAAAAGCAAACATCATTTTCTCTGCTGACAGTGTTTTGTAGAGCTAGCTGAGGCAAGGCGAGGGGAAGGTGCATAGATACCGCGACACTGTAAGCTGTGTTATTTCCAGCTGCCTCTGAAGCCTTGGGCTTTATCTCTGATAGGCAGCTTGCTGTCATGTTCTGCGATTGTAATAATAGCAGCAGAGATAAGCACTTTTGAAAGAGATCGCTGTGGAGATGAATAGATCGGATGGTTTCATAGCACTTTTCCCAGTTACAACTTTCATGTTAACTGTTTTGTTTTGTCTTTTTTTTCTCACACAAAATTTGCTGTATTTAAAGCACATTGAGACATTAAAAAATAAGAGAAAATTGTTCTTACCTGGCCTTTGATTAAAATAATGAGTACCTTTCATCTATTTCCATTGGCTAAGACAATTAAATTTAAAAAAGCTTAGTCACCCTGAATTCAATGACTGTCTCTAATTGAAGCATGCAGGCACCATTCAAGTTAGCCCACAGCAATGACCTCAAACAAAACTCTTAATCCTTTCTCCTATTGACTCACAGAAAAATGTTGTCAGCTAAGAGGTAGCATAACTGGGTCTAACCTAGAAAGCCCAAGTGTTTTAGTGAATGAGGACAAATCCATGTGGGTCAGGTGGGTCCCATATTTTCACTTTGCCAGGTGAGATCTTAGCTCAATCCTAGGCATTTATCAAATACACACTGTGTATCAGAAGAAGAAAGTAAAACTCAAGGATTTTCACCCATACTGACTCAATTAATAGCAACCTGGGACAAGAACTCAGAGATGATGTTTAGACTCTGCGCTGAACCACCTTTAGATTTCGCAATTCAGCTCCAATCCTAACAAGTTAATGGAGCACAAGCCTTAGCCCACAGGGCCCACCAGGTGATGTAAATGTGCTTCTCAGAGGATGAAAGGCAGGGAATGGAGGGACCTACGGTGAACTGAAGAGTGAGAGCCTCACAATTTAGTGCACACAATCCATTAGAAACAGAAGACAAATCAAAGCAGCACTTTGTTGGCTGAAGTATGTCTGTGGGTTGTATTTGACCTGTGATCTGATGCTTTTCTCACCCTGGTATTCAGGCCTCTTAGGAAATGATTCATTTTACCCATAGCTGGGTGTGGTTCTGGTTGAAGGCTTACCCATTTCTTCCCTCTCCTCTTTTCCTATTCTTTCTCTCTCTTGTTCATTGAAATCACTTTGTGTTGCTCATCACAAAAATTCTTTGTTCATATTAGCAATTTTTAAGAATAATTCATTTTCAAAATGTGTACCTGTGTACTGACAAAGTAGAATTGATTAAAGTATTGACATGGGTTTTCCATGTTCCTAAACTTTCCAGTAAATTTGAGTCTGTAGAGGGGTTCAGTCCAAGGGAATATGTATTACTTAGTGTCCCTCCTGAAGTATAAATTCAGCAAAAATCCAGTTGTACTGGCAAGAGCTAAACACACAAGTTGATGTGTGAAACAGGAAGTAGTAGCAACTTCAGGAAAAAAATCAATCCAAGCCTTCTGGCCACACTGAGACATAAAACCTCATGATTTTGCACCTCTGTGCTTAACCTGTCTGCAGAGTGCTATGTCTGAGAAATACAGCCAAACTATGCTTCAACTAAATTCAAGTTTTTCATATAATCAAGTCTGAATACAACTATAAGTACAGCCTAACTCTCTTTAAAGTTGTGGTTATTTTATATGTGAAATGGAGTGACTGGCTAAAATACAGAAAGAATGAATGTTGCTTAGACATTTCCTATCAGAAAAATAAATTGAAGAAATGAGCAAGTTGGATTCATTAGAGATGGTGTCTAAGGGACTAGTCTTCAAGTCATGCATAAACACACACACACAACTATTCCTTTATTCTTCTGAAAATACTTACTCTTAATGTATACCAACTTTAAATTGAAGAAAGGAATTATGAAGGAAACTAGTAATATGTGAAATTCCATCCTTGAACATTTTAGACAAAGGTTGTAAGTAAAAGTGCCTGGAAAGTGTCAAGTGAACATACAGATTTTCATATCTTGATGAATTCATGGACATATTGTCATCTGAGAAAGAAGACTCAAACATAATACTGCTACTGCTAAGTCACTTCAGTCGTGTCCGACTCTGTGCGACCCCATAGATGGAAGCCCACCAGGCTCCTCCGTCCCTGGGATTCTCCAGGCAAGAACACTGGAGTGGGTTGCCATGTCCTTCTCCAATGCATGAAAGTGAAAAGTCAAAGTGAAGTCACTCAGTCATGTCCAACCCTCAGCAACCCCATGGACTATAGACTTCCAGGCTTCTCCATCCATGGGATTTTCCAGGCAAGAGACTGAAGTGGGGTGCCATTGCCTTCTCCGCAAACATAATAATAAAATAACTAAATTAACCACTAAATCCAAAGTAGGAAAAATAAGTTCTTTAGATACTCCAAGATACCAAGAGTCTGGGAAACTAGGTTTCTGTTTATTTATTTGAGAAGAATGTCACAATTCTGTGCTCCAGGCAGTGTGTCTGGCACTGTAGTGCTAGCAAGAAAAAGAGATGAAGTGTAAGTCCCCAAGAATGAGGCTGGGTCTGTCCAGTGGGTCTTGAAAGACCCATATCACTTGGTTAGCTGGTAAGAGAGTGAGGAGAGCTTTCCAAGTGAACAGAATCCTGTAAGTAGATTGTACATGTTGGAACTGATCAGCAAAATGGACTTGGAGAATGACCTGACTGGAGAAGAAATGGTTGATATGACAAAGAGGTGCATTTATAAGAAGTCAGAATAGTATTGTGGAAGATCTTTTTTTATCCTGGATGCTTGTCCCAGTAAAATCCTGCATTTACCTTACCAGAATCTTCTCTGAAGTCAACTTTGTACCCAGTTTGCCTTTACACTGGGATTCGGACATGACTGAGCAGCTTCACTTTCACTTTTCACTTTAGTGCACTGGAGAAGGAAATGGCAACCCACTCCAGTGTTTTTGCCTGGAGAATCACAGGGATGGGGAGTCTGGTTGGCTGCCATCTATGGGGTCGCACAGAGTCGGACACGACTGGAGTGACTTGGCAGCAGCAGCAGCAGCAGCAGCAATGATATTATTAACAGTTATTTTGCTAATAATACATGGAGCATCTTTACTCTCCCAAAGACTTTTCAGTACATTATCTCATCCTGTCATCTAAATAAGCCCTGGGAAAATAACTTATTTGGGTGGAGGGAGAGAAAAAAGAGAATCATTATTTGCACAGACTTGGGACCAAATCCATTTTGCTGATCAGTTCCAACATGTACAATCTACTTCCACGATTCTGTTCACCTGCAAATACTCAGAGAGGAAAACAAAACCCATGTGATAAGGAATGCAGTCAACAGAAGCTTATACTTTCATAACCATCACTGATTTATTAAAGAGAAAAACAAATTTCAAAGTTCAAGTGTAAAACCTTCATTATATATATTTTTCATTCTCTCTACTCTATATGTAATTTCTATGCACTAGGAAGTCAGAGCATCACCCCCAAACCCAGCAGCAACACTATTCTAGTCCAGAAATGAGCACCTTCATTGTTTATTCTGAAAACCCCCACCTAATACCACAGTTCCCATCTCTAGTTGATAGCTCTACTTCACTGAGTTGACACAGTATATGTGTGTAGAGTGGAGAAAGGGTTACCTACCATAAAAATCCCTTGGTCCCTATTCTAGTCTGTCTATTCCAGAATCTAAAACACTGTTTTTCTAAGTAATTCAACTAAGATGATGAAGATGGGAATGGGAGGTAGGGTCCATATAATGACTAACTAGCCCTGTCCAAACTCTGTTATATATAGGGTTGTGATAAGGATTGCAACATAATTATATTTGTGAAATTATTAATTTCAATGTACAGAGCATGGTAGCATAAAGTGGGAATCCATACTTCTATGTCTCTTCAAGGAAGTGAGAGAATGTGGGTTTCTAAATAGTATAATATAATCAAAGCGGCATCACCACTCAGAGTGAAAATAAAACTAGTTGGAAAGACACAAAGAATCAAATTCTCCACATGATGGGGTTTTTTCCCCTCTCATCTTTCTCAATTTATTGAAAGTGACAATAGAAAAGTTGTGCTACTAGGGGACTATATTTACATCAAATTGATATATTCTGAGAAAAAAACAATCTTGGGTAAATTAAGTCACCCACTGATTTTTCTGATGTAGAAGTAGCACTGAAATTGTAACAACTACACTACCTTCTTGAATAAGAATTTCCAAGATACAGAACCTAATTCTACCATCTTCCAAATTGCTCCATTCGATTCTGGCAAAAATTTGAGACCAAGTTTTTAAGATACAAGGAGGCACCTGTGGACTAGCTTCCCTCCCCAACTGTGAGACCATGTGAATTTCTCAGAGGAGATTGAGTAGATTTTGGTTTTAAGTTCATGTGCAAAAGAAAAAGAAGGAAATTGAAGGAGAGAAAGTGACATACAGATAAAATGAAGATGAAGTTATATGGATTTCTATGTGGAAGAATCTACATGGATTTCTGCAGTGAGAGATAACTGCTTAGCATAAGGCAGCCTTAGGAAGGTTTGATTTTCTGATTCCATCAGTGATCCCTCCCCAAGTTACTACCACGTAGCTCCCTCTGAGACATGAGAGGAGGGGTCTACCTCAATATAAGTTATTATTTCTATTCATATTAACAATGTGAAAGGTGAATTTGAAATTTGAGTGTAGTACTAGGAGATTTGGCTGGAGACTGAGTCACGCTTTTTCAGTGGTCATAACTTTATAGTCTGTATACATGTTCCATATTCAAGAGATCCAAAATCTGGATACATCCATCCAGAGACTATTGATTCATCAGGAACAAGCTATCATCAGTTAGTTTCACTGAAGCACAAAATGGAAAACAGAATTCTGAATTACATCTTTCAATAAAAGATAGCAGTCTAATGGAATTAATAAATGCATTCATACATCTACTCCTTCTGTTCTCAAAGGAAAACATAAAGGATTGATGTACTGAAAGTCAGAAGACTCTTGCTAAATAAAGTCAGAATAAAGAGATTTAAATACACTAAAGCACTACAAGATTAGACTTACCACAGGTGATAGAATAGTAGTGAGTACCAACTGTCTAAGCATCTAAGGTCTTTCCATGAATTAACTCACTTATCTTTCATAAACAGCCTACTTGGGGGGCCCAGATGTTATCCCTATTTTACACATGAGTAAATGAGGTATAGAGAGATTAGCTCGCTTGCAGAAGGAGACACATCTATTAGGTGGGTGAGCCTGGATTTAAAGTAGATAGTCTGACTGCCTAAGCATTCTAGAAGCACTCTCATCTTTGCACCAATGGAAAAACTGAGCCTCTACTGGACAAAATGAAACCTGGAACTTCACACCTTCACAAAGTCCCAGGTTAACATATTTCCTATGGAGCCAACACAATGATGTGCGTGCATATCAATATCGACGGGACATGTGTCTATCCACAGTCTTTATCTTGTCAAATAAGAAGCCTGCCTCTTGTGTCTGTTTGTTTTTTTTTTTTTTTTTTTCCTCATCATCTGGCACAGGTAGGCCTTCAGGAAATATTTGTAGTTTCTGGAGTAGATGAATCAGTAACGCCACTGATTGAATCAGATCTTTAAGCAGCTGAGTACGCATGAAGGTATTTCCTGAAGTAGTGACAGAAAAAGCATTTGGAAAATTCTTAATCACCCATACAATTTCCTGAAAAATACTGTAAAGAAAGCAAACTCTTCTCTGTAGTTTTCCTAATGCTTTTCTAAGTGTTCTGGAATGATCTTATTGTCCCCGTATCACTCAGCACAAGAAAGCCTCAGAGCTCCCAGGACTGTTTTGTTTCTTATGTTTTTCTTTAGACTGTAGTGTGCTTATTGACTCCTGGACTACTTAAATGTCCATAGGTAATCTTTTGCAAGAGTTGCGTGTGCATGTCATCCACATAGGGATCCCTTTAGAATCATCATGAATCTATTTGCTAGAGCTTATGTTTTCTTTTTAGACTTTGGAATTATATCCTAGGAAAACAGAAAACACATTCTCTCCTGCTGTATGAAATATGCAGGAGATGGCTTTAGGTTACAATGCTCTTCTGCATTAGCACAGATGCTGAAAAGCAAATTCTCAGCTGGTTGGTCTCACTCAGAAGGTGTGCTACACTAATAACTGTGTATGAGGGAGCAGTGCCTACTCACAATATAACAAGTTAAACTGCATGTTGTATTAGCATTATTCTTAATGCTAATGTAATGTCTATCCACGAAGGCAGCATTGTTAGATTGTTAGTACTGTAGATTGTAATGACAAAAGGAATTAGATGGGTTTTCTATGTTAAATCAATCATTAAGCAGTGCTATAATTATTTGCTGTTGGGAACACTCTTTTTTCTATTGTAAAATTGACACAGTTATGAACGTAATTGCTGTGTTTTCATCCTAGGGCCCTTTAAGATTAGAGTCTGGGAGGAAGATGTGGCACTTCTAATCCTTCTGACATTTCAGAGGGACTATCCTGGCAGGAATAATATCACATCACCGTGTAATTAATCAGTGCATTTTCCTGTGGTCTGTGAAGCCCATGTTTCCCTCTGCATTTGAGAGACAGAAAGGTGGCATGTAAGAACCTTCTGCAGCCTTAATTACAATGTGATGGTGGGTCCAATTATATTCGTGGACAATCTGACCTTTTTGGGTTGCATATTCAGACCATTTCACTGATTCCAGGGTAGAAAATATTAGGCATCAATGTATGTGGGTTTGAGATTATTGGATACTTGTTTCCCTCATTTACTTGTGAATAAGAAAGTCTTAGAGCATAAGCTGGTAACAATGACATTAAATTATAAAAGAAAAACCTTTATTAGCTGAAATGGCATCCCTTCATTTTACAGATGATGAGGCCAGCACAGCAGGAACCTTTGTTAAGGTATAATCTCTTCCCACCACCCTGTCTATTTGGCTCTATCTCTCTGTCTCTCTGTATATGTGCATATATACACATATGTGTTTCTTTATACATACATATGTATCTTTTTCTGTCTCTGTCTCTCTCTGAAATATTTCTGAAATAAATGTCATGAACCTACGTGTCTATGTTTGAAAGAGAAAATGATTTGTGTTTGCTCTATGGACAGTTTACCTAAATGACTCATTCAGCATTCAGTGATATAATAGGATTAATTAAGCGTCTGAGATAGGTGCACATAACTAGCCATAGCTTCAGACTCACACGGAATGATCATTAATATTAATATCAGTAAAAATGGGAAAGTAACTTTTGTTTGCAGTAAGGTAGGTGCCATTGAAATGCATGAGTGAAACACACAATATCTGCAGCATCTCCTCCAGCTCCTAAAGGAAACACATAGGAAAACATCACTAGAGAAGAAGAAAGCATGATGGCATCGTTGGAGTTGTACAACTATGAGTTTTAGTAGAAAAAAACAACATTCGGGATATCTGATGATTTCATGGAATGAGTGAGATCCCTGTCCAGACTTGATGCTGTAGAAACTGGGAAGTAATGGGAGTTGTCTAGCGCTGTGCTGTGCTACATCACTTCAGTCCGTGTCTAACTCTCTGTGACCCCATAGACCGTAGCCCACCAGTCTCCTCTGTCCATAGGATTCTCCAGGCAAGAATGCTGGGGTGGGTTGCATTTACTATTCCAGGGGATCTTCCCAACCCAGGGATCAAATCCAAGTCTCTTAACAGCTCCTATATTGGCAGTCAGGTACTTTACCACTAGCGCCACCTGGTAAGTGATAACAGTTGTTCAGTAGAGGAATATGTTAGAAATGGTAAATCAGTGAGAGTAGTTTGGAGTTGAGTTTGAGTTCCCAGGAGGAGAAGGGACATTGTAGAGATTTCTGGAAGGCTGGCTTCTTAAGAACAAGGATGTGTGATATCCTCTTAGATTATACCAGCTGAGTCTGAAATCATAAAGCATAGTACCAACTGAGAACTGAGGGTCAGCACTCCAAAAAGATGCACAGGCACTCTGAGTATCTGCCATTAGAAGACTCTTCAAAACATGACATGAGGGTATATGTAAGCACTGATGTGCATGTATGTGTCTTTCAGATATTAGGAAGCCCTTCGTGTATTTTATTTTACTCATTTAACTCTGTGAAATGTGCAACATTAACTCCATTCTGCAGACATGGATAAGGCAATCCTGTTGCAAGCCAAACAGTTGCAAGGGTGGCCCTCAAACCCAGGTATTCAGATTTCATGAATCAAATCCTTCACACTCACAATTCCAATTTTCAAGTCAGGAAAGGTACATTTATTAAATCTTTATATGCAAATATGAAACTTTGTGTTGTTAGTTATGTTTTGAATCTGTGCTAATGAGATAGATAGGGAAGCAAAAATAGGGGCTTAATTGCAGTGAGCAGGGTGAAAATGGGCTGTGCCAGCTCTGGAGTTTTGTCTGTGACAGGTGCTACTTATGATTCATCACCCATTAAGGCAAGGCCGTGGAAACATACAATAAGACTGTGATTTTCAAGAATCATAATTCAATTTTTCAAGGAAACAGAATAGATAGTGTGGAGACGATGAGAAATTCAGAAAATATTTATGACTCCTTATTTGGTTGACTTTTATTTATTTGGTTGTTTTTCACTTTGCTGTCCCCTCCCTTAACCTTCTCACAGTCAGGGTTATTCAAGGCATATATATTCATATGCCTACCAGAGGAGGACTAACTCGCCTTCCCAAGAGCTAGTCTCTGACACCACTGTGTTGTGTGCTTTTCTGTCTATTCTTAGCTTTTCTTTAAGGTCCCTCCTTTCCCTAGCTCCACTCTCCACCTGCCTGTCAATCTTCCCACCCACAGTCTCAACCCATAGAGAATAAGAGTCAGGAGCCTTAGGGGACCCTGTTCGGTAATCTTCAAGACAGAGCCATCATTACCATAAGGTAAACCTGGGAATTAGTAGACAAAGACCTAACCCATGAATTCCCATACTATTTCTCAGGTTCTGATAAACCTTACCCTGCAGTGTCCTGGATCTGAGAACAGAATTCCTGATCCTAAGGGCCCAAGTCTGATGCCCTCCATGGTCTTCATGCTTGGATTGACCTTTTGCTTCAGTTTATACCAAGGGGTCCTATTCTAACAAAGGATAGTGTTCTTTATTTTTTTTAAGTATTTTCCTAGGGAGCAGAACATTTCTCATAAAACTCCTTATTGGGACAATGGATGAAACATTGTATATCCAGGTTAATTTCCATCAAAGAATTGTGAAAGGAAGAGACAAACTTCTTCTAGTTTTGCTTGGCCACTGCGTGAACACCTCAAGGAGAAATATCTAAATATTACACAATACCATTTCTATGACATAAAAATTCATGTAATAAAACATCAGTCTACAATTATACAAGAATAGTTACAAACAAAGCAATCCTCATTAGCTGCAACAGAATTGTTGCATTTCTTCTCTGGTGAGGGTACAAAAAGGAGCAAGATGGGTAATGGTGACAAAAATCAAACAAGAGACACCACTTGCAGCCTGTGAGTAGTATGCTTTCTTCTGTGAGTAGTATGACACAGTATATCCTCTGATATCCAAAACAACCAAAGGGGAGGTGGGGGCGGGTAGAAAGAAAAAGAAAACAAGGACAGTGGTGGCTTATTATATTTTCTTCTAAATTTCAATTTATCTTTCAATTCTAATTCACCATTTAAACCAGGTAAATTCATTCTGCAAATATAATCAAGGGATGTTCATATTGCATTAATAGATTGCTTTAGTTTTGTACTTTTCACAACTTAATTATTTAGAGCCCAATTCCCTTATTCAACATTAGCATATTAAGGCAAAATCTAATTTGCAGTAAGCAGCTTGAGGCCACAGTACCAGAGAAAAGAGTAAATGAAAGCAAGTGAATATGTTGAATTTTTTATCTCATCAATGCATCCAGCAGCTGATGGATATATTCATCACTTGCATCTTTTAGTATTCTAGTTCAGTAAAATAATGTGGACATTTTGATAGTTTTCCTTGCATTTAAAAATCTTTATTAGTTTTTCTTTTGAATAGCAGACAATGTCTATCATTTGACTAAAATTAAATAAGTCAAGAAAAGCGAGAAGAAAGAATCAGGAAATCAGACAAGTGAAAATAGTGGGCAAAAGTTTTTTCTACGGTATTGGTAAATGTTTCATTATTGCCACTTCTAGGCTACTGATTATCTAGAAGTATTGAATGTTTCCAACCCACCCATCACATTTGCCCCCCTACCCCCGCCAACCCCTTCCTAAACTGCTGTATAGCCTACCTCAAAATTTGTTCCAAGATAAAGATAGAGACTATTGAATTAAGTAAGAAGTAAATTAATACAAATGAGAAAATATTATCTACAGAACATCTATCGTGGGCCAGGTCATTTACTAGGATATAGTTGGTAATAATGGAAAGGAATTGCCATCTGGCCCCTCTCCTCAATGTTCTTGGGGTTTACATAAGCATTCGCTTCCACACCTTAATAGTCATAGGACAACTTGTCAGTATAGAGCCAAGAACTGACTTGTGTCTTTACACAAAATTCTGGAATTGAAAGATGACTTTGAGATAGAAGAGGTCAGGAAAGAAACATTCAGGAAACTCAGTAGCTCTCAGCTACTAAACAGAAAGCATGGATAAGTAGAAAGATAAGCATTTGGATCTGGAGGGAGGGATACGGAGGAAAGATCAGCTTGAAAGTCTCAAACACTTCATGAAGCCATGTGAGTTTGGTCATTAAAAAGATAACACCCACATATAATGATTGTTTCCTCTTCAAATGAGATCTGAGCACTGGTTTGAAGCTCCAGGGATGGGTAATTTAGTGGAAGCTGCCTTCAGCAATTTGCAAAGAACTCTGTGAGGATACAGTGTTGCTATTCCCTAATGGTAATGTTTGTCTTTAAGGATAAGAAATGAGTCATGGTCAAATTTCACAAGTTCACGCATTAGATTGAACCATCCTCTATGTCCACTTTCTAGCCTTCTCTAACTCAGTTTAATTGACAAAGACATCCAGATTTCGAGTGACCCTAAAACAGATCATTAATGGGCAGGCTTGGAGAGAGACTTGAAAGCAGCTTTTATATTTCTATTAGAAGAAAGTTTACAATCAGCAAGTACTATGTTTAGATAAGCCTATTACATGCTTTAAAAAGTGGCTGTGGTGGCTCCAGCAAATAGTTGACAGAATTTGTGAAGCACGTCTCTAACGAGGCTTCAAAAGTATATGCTTTTTCATAGTCTTCACTGCAGAACACCAGAAACAGTGATAGCTCTGGAGACAGACAGCCTTGGCTTTAAATCTCTACTCTCTCCCTTGTCATTTATTATCTCTGTAACCTTGGACATATCTATTCAGTACTTTGAGTTTCAGTATACTCATCTGTTACAAGGTTGCCATGTTTATTGAATACAGCAATATACTTAACTGTTTAGCACATAGTCTCAAATAGAATAACAGCTCAAAGAATGTTAGTTACCATTAGCATCACTATTGTTGCTGTGGTGGTACTTTTATTAGACTCTGTTGCCATAACACCTTCTTCCTTGAAGGCAAAACCCCATTTTCCTGGAGAGTTCAACCCTTCAGCCTCAGGAGACTTGCATAAATCCTCATAGTTGAAGCAATTTATGGTGGTCCCAGTGACTTTGTCAGAGACTAGTATAAAATTTTGCCTATTATCAATGAAAGAGTGAGGGGAGGTCTTACTGGGGAATGTCTTTGAAAGTTTCTTTTACTCCTACAAAGGGATATGAGGAAGAAATATTTCCTCTTCTCTTGCATGTTGCCCTGCTGCCTGTGACACCAGGGAGTATGATGCTCATATGTAACAATGAATGACATAGGACAAAGACAAGGGCAACATATAGAGAAAGAAATATGTAAAAGCAGAAACAAGTAAAAGACAAAAGGAATGTGATTCATATGTCAATATGGCGCCGCTGAATTAACAGAAACTAAACTGCTTTCAGAGTTTCTTTATTTTTAATTTTCTTTATTTCAAATTCTAATTTAAAGCATATTTTCTGCTCCCTGAACCCTTAAGCATCTTAAATGGTACATTATTAAACAACTTTATTTTTTATTTTATTCTCCTGGTCACATTGCCACATAAACACACACACATACTTACACACACAGAGTCATATTTGTGTGTATATACACATACATACATACATAGACAGATATATGAAAAACAAAGGTGACATACAGGAAGGCTATTCACATATCTGAGCTTAGTGAGTGATCAGGGTATTGAACACAAATTCAATTTTATTTGTGTGTGATTGACTTGGAGCCTGCTATGGTAAATGATTATGGATTGTACAAAGATGAATAAGACACCCTATTATTTTCAACTGACTTATAATCAAGCACAGATAATAAGTACATAACCAACTATCATCCAAGGCTGGGTGTAGCACTTGTCTTATTTCCACATGCTAGTAAGGTTGTGACAAAATCCTTCAAGCTAGGCTTCAGCAGTAACTTCCAGATGTACAAGCTGGGTTTAGAAAAGGCAGAGAACCAGAGATCAAGTTGCCAACACTGGCTGGATCATAGAGAAAGTAAAAAAAAAAAAGTCTACCTCTACTTCATTAATTACACTAAAGCCTCTGCCTGTGTGGATCACAACAAACTGTGGAAAATTCATAAAGAAATAGGAATACCAGACCACCTTATATGTCTTTTAAGAAATCTATATGTGGGTCAAGAAGCAATAGTTAGACTTCAACATGGAATAAAGAACTGGTTCCAAATTGGAAAAGGAATACGACAAGGCTATATATCAACACCCTGCTTATTTATCTTACATCCAGAGCACATCATGTAAAATGCCAGATTGGATGAAGCATAAGCTTGAATCAAGATTGCTGGGAAAACGATCAGCAACTTCAGATATGCAGCTGATATCACTCTAATGACATTAAATGAAGAGGAACTAAAAAACTTCTTGATGAAAGTGAAAAAAGAAAGTGAAAAAGCTGGTTTAAAACTCAATATTTAAAGAAAAGAAAAGAAAAAAAAAAAAACAACTAAGATCATGTCACCTGGTCCCAGTACTTCATGGCAATTAGAAGGGGGAAAAATGGGAGCAAAAGCAGATTTAATTTTCTTGGGCTCCAAAATCACTGCAGATTGTGACTGCAGCCATGAAATTAAAAGATGCTTGCTCCTTGGAAGGAAAGTTTTGCGATGGCAACCCACTCCAGTACTCTTGCCTGGAAAATCCCATGGGCAGAGGAGCCTCGTAGGCTGCAGTCCATGGGGTCGCTAAGAGTCAGACACAACTGAGTGACTTCACTTTCACTTGTCACTTTCATGCATTGGAGAAGGAAATGGCAACCCACTCCAGTGTTCTTGCCTGGAGAATCCCAGGGACAGAAGAGCCTTGGTGGGCTGCTGTCTATGGGGTCGCACAGAGTCGGACACGACTGAAGTGACTTAGCAGCAGCAGCAGTGTATTAAAAAGCAGAGACATAACTTTGCCCACAAAGATCCATATAATCAAAACTATGGTTTTTCCAGTAGTCAGGTATGGATGTGAGAATTGGACCATAAAGAAAGCTAAGTATGGAAGAACTGATGCTTTTGAAATGTAATGTTGGAGAAGACTCTTGAAAATGCCTTCAACTGCAAGGAGATCAAACCTTTAGTTAATTCTAAAAAAAATCAACTCTGAATATTCATTAGAAGGACTGATTCTTAAGCTGAAGCTCAAATACTTTGGCCACCTGATGTAAAGGGCTGACTCATTAGAAAAAAACCCTAATGCTGGGAAAGATAGAAGGGAAAAGAAGAAGGGAGCAGCAGAGGATGAGATGGTTAGATGGCATCACCAACTCAGTGGATATAAATTTGAGCAAACTCTGGGAGATAGTGAAGGGAAAGGGAACTTGATGTGATGAAGTCCGTGGGATTTCAAAATGTTGGGCAAAACTTAGTGGCTCAGTTCAGTTCAGTTCAGTCGCTCAGTCATGTCCGACTCTTTGTGACCCCATGAATCGCAGCACGCCAGGCCTCCCAGTCCATCACCAACTCCCGGAGTCCACTCAGACTCATGTCCATTGAGTCAGTGATGCCATCCAGCCATCTCATCCTTTGTCGTCCCCTTCTCCTCCTGCCCCCAATCCCTCCCAGCATCAGAGTCTTTTCCAATGAATCAATTCTTCACATGAGGTGGCCAAAGTACTGAAGTTTCATCTTTAGCATCATTCCTTCCAAAGAAATCCCAGGGCTGATCGCCTTCAGAATGGACTTAGTGGCTAAATAACACCAAAAGTTAAAAAAGGAGAGAACACAGGAAGTAAATTATAGCTCTCTGACAGTGGAAGGATTCATTTGTATTTTAAATAATGTTCATCGATGTTCTATTTATTTGGATTATCATTACCTGGGAAATCTCATGAACTGGGGAGCCTGGAAGGCTATAGTCCACAGGGTCACAAGTCAGACATGACTTAGGGACTAAACAACAAATAATTAATAGATTTTCTTTTAATAGAAATGTTGCCTCTTCCTGGGAACAGTTTTCAACATCTAGTTCATTTTTCCCCTCTGATGTTCATTTAATATTTATCAAGTCCAGAAAAAAATATATTGCTTTTTACCTCCAAATATTTCTTCCTATAACTGTTGTTTATTGTGTAAATGGTGTTTTGATATTCAAAACCCTCTTTTTCCACATTGAATCTTGGGGAATTTTTTTTTTTTTTTTAATTTAGAAGCTTAGAATTGACTCTTTGTCTTCCATTGTCTTCCAGTGACTGCCCGTGCCTGAGGAAGAAAACCTAGATGGTCTTGGTTACTGTAAGAAATTGAAGTGCTGTGAAAATGCAAAGAGTTGGACATGACTGAGTGACTAAGCATGCATGCACGAAAATGGATTATGAAGAAAAAAGAATTTTGTGAGAATGAAAAACAACATAGGACAATTATTAAAAAAAAAACATGTCTATACACATGAAAATGCACTAAAGAATATTGAACTAGTGATAGAAGCATCCTGCAGGAATGGTGTTTAGTAAATTCTGGAATGAAGGTTGATATGAAAGAAGACAGGGTATATTCTTGGAATAATGGATAAAGGCAAGCTGAGGGTACATTTCCTATGACAATCTCTGGAGAGTCAGTGATGTACAGGCTTATTTGGAGCAACTTTTTCAAAAATAGTTGCTGAGTGAAATACTGGACCTTAACTTATGCAACAATACACTGAGGTAAACATAATGAAGAGACAACATGGCATGGACTGGGCTAGATTCTACTACAGAAACAAGATAAGTGAGATCATGCCAAAGCCCTAGACAGAATGTCCTAATTGAATCAAGTTGAAAGGTGGGGCATGAGTAATGGGATTGGAAAGATGATGAGAACATTGCTTTTCAGGTGACCCTAGTGGTAAAGAACCCGCCCACCAAGGCAGGAAACAGAAGACACACTGGTTTTATCCTTGTATTGGGAAGATCCCATGGAGAAGGGCATGACAAACCATTCCAGTATTTTTGCCTGGAAAATCCCGTGGATTGAATCCATAGGGCCTTAAACTCAGGCACAACTGAAGCAACTCAGCACTCAAGAAGGTGGGTTAAGGTGGAGATTCTTTGAACCAATAAGTGACCTGTACACTAATGTATCTATCTGTAGGTAGTGCCTTTCTCAGATCTATTTCACCCATTGTCTAAGGCAACATTTTTGGGGAATTTGAGTGCAGTATTTTTCCCCCTCAATATTCTTCAAGACAGAGACTCTCTAAGAATGTTCCAGTTCTCTCTCCCAGGCTGCCACAGCTGTTTAAGCAGATATGTGAAGAACTGTCAGAATCAAGGGACAGAGAGTGGAAAGGGCAGACAAGGGAAGCAGAAGGCAGTGCAAAAATATGGGAAGTGCTGCAGTAGCTGACCATTGTGCCAATTTCATGCTTTCACACCTTTGAATGAGTGTTCAAAGTGTTTCATTTTGGAGCCTCAGACAGTGGAGCGCTGATTGTGATGGCTTCAGGCATTTCAGGGCACAGCTGGCCACTCGGCCACCCCTGTGTCCATGGCAGTTTTCTAAAAATAAGGGAAATAAAATATAGGTTATTTTCAGCTCTGATGGGTGAATCGCACTGTGAGAACAACTGCAGGCTCAGTGTTGGGATCTTTTTCCCTCCCTTCCTTTTGTTTTTCTTTTTTTCAAACACATCCAAAGCCACATCAACTTTGGGGGCTATGATTCTTCTTTCAAATAGTATGAAAGAAACAGTAAGAAAGAAAAATGCCATCTAGGATAAATAATGAATTCTGAGAATCTGTCTAGCCAGTCTCAAATTTTGTCTTAAAGGAAAAAAAATCGAAACAAAAAACCAAGGGACAAACAGTCTAAAAATAGCTGTTGATACGTTGTTATTGTTGTTGTTCAGTGCTAAGTCTTGTCTGACTCTTTAGCAGCTCCATGGACTGTAGCCTGCCAGGGTCCTCTGTCCATGGGCTTTCCCAGGCAAGAATACTGCAGTGGGTCTCCATTTCCATCTCCAGGGGATCTTCCCAACCCAGGGATAGAACCCAAGTCTCCTTCATTGGCAGGAGGATTCTATACCACTGAGCTGCCAGGGAATATGTTACACTTACTAAAAAATGAACAAACAATAAACCACTTTCAAATGAGTGGTTTTATATGAAGTTGTTATTTATTAAATTTAACTAAAAGTTTATTGTATATATTTACATTGTTAGTTGACTACCTTTTAAAATAAATGAATATGGTAAATAATGTATCCCAAACTGTGTCTTCCTTTTTCTCTATTTGAGAGCTAGATGTCAGAAGGTCTGAGTTCTAGACATAATTCTGTTGCTTATGGTTTGTGTTAAACTTGAAAAGTCAATTTCTTGAAGAGCTTGTTTTTTCTATTAGTAAAGTGAAAAAATATTTTTATAGTAACATAAAGTCATAGAATTTGTTAATACTTAAGGAATTTTAGAAGTCATTTAGTTCATGTATTTATTTTACAGATGAGAAAGTTACAGGTCACACAGTTGGTTGGTGGAACATTTTTAATGAGAATCCAACTGTCCTAATGACTGACCTATACACTTTACACATTGTTGCCATCATCACTTTTGCTTCGTATAAATCTTTCACTCCTATAAATTCAGTTCACTCATTCCTACTCCAGCCACCAACATCACACTTTTAATTTATTTCTCCACAAATGGCTACTATTTTAGAAATCTCTATAATGTCTACCTAGCAACGTCATGAGCAAACCAAGGGCATCCTCGTCTCTGTAGTTTTCCCTGACTGCCCTTGCAAACATAGTACCTTCTCCTTTGGGACTGCACTTTATCTCATAGCTCTATCATTTAAGCCATCCACTGACAAAATCAATGAATAATACAAGCTGTCTAGGGGAACTTGCTCACTCCTACTTCTTTGTGTTCTCAGCAGCTAGAACTGTGCATTCAGCCATAATTTCCTGATATGTAAAAGGAGAATAATAGTATCACCTATTTCATAAGATGTTTGCGAAAATTAAATGTTATACATACATATCAACTTAGACCAGCTTTTGACATACAGCGATATCTATATCCATCTTGGTAATTGTTATATTATTATTTGTTGTTGATGAGGATGACAATGATGATGCTCTGGGGAAGCAAAACATTATCTTCTGGAGAAGTACTGACCAGGTTCCCAAACACCACTTCTAATAACGACAAGCTGAAAAGTAAAGAAATAATTAAGCTAAGTGTTTCTCCATCCTTCTTTAAAGAGAATTCTATTTCTCAATTCCCTGGGTACTTGAGATTGCCTGAATTTCTTAGAGCCAAATTGAAAATACAATAGGATGTATATTTCTAGAGCAATTAAGCTTTCATTGCTTTGCCTTAGGGTTCCGATTTCTTATACCTTTGATTCAAAGGTAATGAAAGTTGAAGATTGGTGACATTTCTAGATCTTTTTTTTTTTTTTTAAGTATTTGATCCCCATAAATGTTAAAGACTTCTACATGCATAGATAAGACAGGGAGAAATTGTAGGGGGTAGGATATATGCTTTCTTTTTCATTAGACAATGGTAACAGAAATATCTTTATACCTAGAGCTGCTGGAAACTTACATGCTAAATTAGCAGCCACAAGTCATGTATCTTGTTACAATGGGGGGACTCACGAATGAAAGGCAGCATGAAAGATATTCTCAACTGGGACTCAGGGTATTAGAGTTTTGTCACATTCTACTATTTGGTATCTGAAAGACAAGTTATTTCTTGCTTCTAAGCTGAAGCTTCTTATCTGTGATCTTCTTGAGTCCAACTTGACTTAGTTTAAATTTAAAATTCTGAAAAAAGTAATATCATTGGGTAAGATTCAACAGCCTCATTTCAGACCCAGAATGGGCCAACTTTATGCTGCTTGGGACCATTGATGCTTCCAGTAATGGAACAATGTTTTTGTTTCATCAACATCATGCTTAGAATTATAAATTCTGTGATAATCAGATTTTATAAAAAACAAGGAGAGAGGATATATTATCTTACTGGCCTAATTCTATATCACTAGATGTGATAAACAATCTTTTGTGCTTAGCCCAGTTAAACTAATGAATCAACACAATGTGACTGAGGATGTTCAGGGAACCAACAAATTATTGAGAGTGTGTAAAGGTGACAAGAAAAGAAGAAATTCTTTTCCTGTAGGGTGTCTTGTTTGAGAGATAAGCCTCAAATATATGAATATATAAATAGTCTAGAACTCTCTTCTCTTTCTTTATATTGCAAGTGTATCTTGTAGCCATAAGTTAAATCGGTTTTAAGGCATTGATGTGGAAATTAGTGCACGATTGACATAATTTGCACTCTTTGGAAACAGTCATTGATCTCTTCAGAGATATTTACTCTGCATATCTACAGCACTTTATCTATAACCCTCTTGAGAAGATAAACGTATCACTTCATAGTTATGAGTTTATGTATACCACCTTTCCAATATACTATGTGACATTTAAAGATAAACATTTTATCTTTTATATATATCTTCTCTAAGATTTACCAAAATACCTGATACATAAAGTGACCATATGTCCAATTAGCATAAGACAATTCTGATTTATTGTTGTATCATAATTATAGCTAGCACTCCCCTTTACACATTTGCACTCTTTGGAAATAGTCATTGATCTCTTCAGAGATATTTACTCTGCATATCTACAGCACTTTATCTATAACCCTCTTGAGAAGATAAATGTATCACTTCATAGTTATGAGTTTATGTATACCACCTTTCCAATATACTATGTGACATTTAAAGATAAACATTTTATCTTTTATATATATCTTCTCTAAGATTTACCAAAATACCTGATACATAAAGTGACCATATGTCCAATTAGCATAAGACAATTCTGATTTATGTTGTATCATAATTATAGCTAGCACTCCCCTTTACACATGACAGAATCCTTATTAGTTGATAGATTATTTGGTCAACCTAATTATATATATATATATATATATATTCCCTATAAATATTCAGATAAATAATTCCCAGAATGAAATCCTCTCCTTTTATTGGGTTCTATATCTGTGCTCATTTTCATTGTGGAACACTAGAGAACCGAGGACATGTGATGAGAGCAACTAGGAGAATTACTTCGGGAACTATAAAGACGTATGCATGCTACATACTGAGTCCCTTCAGTCATGCCCGACTCTTTGCAACCCTAAGGACTGTAGCCCACCAGTCTCCTCTGTCCACAGGATTCTCCAGGCGAGAATACTGGAGTGGGTTGTCATGCCCTCCACCAGGGGATCTTCCTAACCCAGGGATCAAAGCCATGTCTCTTATGTCTCCTGCACTGGCAAGTGGGTTTTTTAACATTAGTGTCACCTGGGATGTCCCACATAGATGTATAGCTTGATGTGAATTTGGAAGCCATTTAATCTTCATTCAGTGAAGAGATTTTTCTGCAGAATCCCTGAAGGAAGCCATACAGTCTTGGTTTCTTTATGAATGTGATACAACCATATGTGTCTGCCAGGTTTTGTCTTAAGTACTGAATGGTAGCACTACTAGAGCAGATGTGTTGCTTGCATTCATGAAAAATAGAACTTATTTAAAGGAGACAGTACACAGAAACATTAACATATATTAGAATCATGATGGTTACTAGGAAATATAAAGGTTCATTGAGATCCCTATGGGACAATCCCTATAGATCCCTATAGGGACAAAGGTCCCTATAGTCAAAGCTATGTTTTTTTTTTTTCCAGTAGTCACCTGTGGATGTGAGAATTGGACTATAAAGAAGGCTGAGGGTCAAAGAATTGATCCTTTTGAACTGTGGTGTTGGAGAAGACTCGAGATGGACTGCAAGGAGATCAAACAGTCAATCCTAAAGGAAATCAATCCTGAATATTTATTGGCAGGACTGATCTGAAGCTGAAATGTCAATACTTTGACCACCTGATGAGAAGGGCTGACTCATTAGAAAAAGACCCTGATGCTGGGAAAGATTGAAGGCAGGAGACAGGGATGACAGAGGATGAGATGGTTGGTTGGATTCACTTATCCAATGGACATGAGTTTGATCAAGCTCCAGGCGATGGTGAAGGACGGGCAAGCCTGGTATGCTGCAGTTCATGGGGTCGCAAAGAGTTGTGCATAACTGAGTGACCAAACAACCACAAATGTAGATGAGAGTGACAAGGGTTCAGTGCAGAACTCTCGGCGGGAAGTATCATTATTGTTTGGACTTGAATGATTACCAGAACAAGGCTTGGAATGAGGGTGGAGGAAGAGTATTCCTGGATGAAGGACAACAGAGAGTGAAACACTGAAGTGGAAAAGAGCTTAGAGATTTTAACAAACTAAAGGAAGGCTAATAAACCCTAGTGGAATTAAAGATGTGGATGAAGGTTGCTACAAAGTGATACTGAAGTGGGAGGACAGGACAAATTGTGTATATTTAGAAACACAACTGATTCTTGTACCACCCCATTCTCTAGTGTTTCTTCAACCATAGTCAAGTTAACAGGCCCATATGGAAATTGTGACGGAGGAACAATATCTATATTTATAACCCACTGCCTCTAGTTGGTTATAATATTTAGTGTTTCCTTAATATTGAATATTTATTCATTCAAGAGGGTGATTTCTATTTTAGCTAGAGTTAAGAGGAAGACCAAAGTCATTATTTCAAAGTAAACCACTCCAGTCACTGGGACTGTCTACTCATCCCTTGCTCCCGCCCCTCTACCCCCACAATATTTTTTCTTTTTTTTAAGGAGGCATTTCCATGCTAATTGAACCTTTTTTTCCTTGACAGTCCCTCTGCTCTTATAAAACCTTCCTCTTCTGGAGCATTTAATCCCCAGCTTGAAGCATCACTGTTGATTGCAGTGAAGACAGTGATGTCACAAATGGGGGATTATGACTTCACAAGAGAAATAAGAGAGAAGACAGACAGTTTCAAGAGACCAAGATCTTTTATTTATGAGAATGTCTCTATTAATCAAAAGGGGAGTGAAATACCAAACATATAGAAAATGACAGCAGAATTGTAGCTAAATAAAATGTTCTTCAAAATTATCCTGGCAATGTCACTTTCTCTTTAGAGGATTCCTAAGAAATGATATTGCAGAGGATAGGTTTGAGATTCCAAATCTCCCTAGACTCCACACTTGAGAAATACTTAGCCCCGGGGTAATTGAAAGTATAATCAGGCCAGGAGCAAGCTCTTCCGTGTCTTGCCTACATTGCAGGTTTAAAGTTGCTCAGGGTCCTTACCTGACCTCCTTCAGTTGGCTCTTTGGGAAAGCTCTCCCCCATTTCCATTTTGCCAGCAAAATTATTAGGTTCTAAGGTGTATTTTTAAATGATTTTAATTACAAATTTAATTGCTTTAATGGATAGAAGACATTCAAGTGATATCTTTGTTTGTGAGTGAATTTGGATAGTTGTGACTTTCAATGAAGTGGCCATTTCACCTAAATTGTTCAATTTATGAACATAAAATTCCTCATAATATTCTCTCACTACCCTTTTATTATTTATATTTATTTATATGGCTGCACTGAGTCTTAGTTGCGACACTTGGGATCTTCAATTTTCTTTCTGACATGCAGAATTTTTAGTTACAACATGAGAACTCTTTAGTTGTGCATTCAACTATATTAGCAAAATACATCTCTACTTTTTATAAGATTATACTAACTAAAATTAATTAATTTTATTCTTTTCAAATTATTGGCTTTTAAAAAAATGATATTCCCTTTTGTTTTTCTGTTTGCAAGTTCAGTTCTTTCTACTCCTATTACAGTATTCCATCCTTTCTGCTTGCTTTAGGTTTAATTCGCTATTCTTTAATTTCTTAATGAAGACGCTTTGATGACTGATTACAGACTTTTCTCTCTTGCTACCATGTGCTCTTAAGGCTATAATTTTGCTGCTAAATGAATTTCAATGATTTGTATTTTAGTTATATTTAATTAAATTTTTGTTTGTTTTACAAATTTTATTTGAAAGTTCCTCTTTGTGTTCTGGATATTTACTACTATGTTGTTTAATTTACACATATTTGGAGATGTTATAGACACTTCTGTTATCAACTAATTTAATTATGTTATGATCTGAGAAGATACTTTGCATTATTTCTGCTTTTAAATTCTATTTGTTCTGAAATAGGTGGGAAGGTAGTAACACAGAATTTTTAAAAGAATGACATAGCCATAGGACATGATAAAAACTGATTAGTACCAACTAGGTCCAAGATGTTGGAAAATTTAGCTTCCAGTAGCCTTAAGCCTTATTATATGCTCACTGTAATGTGTAAACTAAATGACATATCCATCAGAACCTTGACAGTTCTGAACCTAACCATTAGAGGTCAAAAATTCAGCAGTGGCCCAATTCATGGGAATCCATGTCCCTTCTCTGAAACAGTTGAAATAATCCTCCCACTTATTAGCCTATATGATTACCCAGTACATAAAAACTAACTAGACAGTAAAGAATCTGCCTGCAATGCGGGAGTCCTGGGTTCAATCATTGGGTTGGGAAGATCCCCTGGAGGAGGGCATGGCAGCCCACTGCAGTATTCTTGCCTGGAGAATACCCATGGACAGAGGAACTTGGTGGGCTGCAGTTCATGGGATCATGAAGAGCTGGGCACAACTGAGCACAGCACAGCCTTCAGAGATGGTCCACACTCTATCTGTGGATTGTGTTTCTCTCTCAACATTATAAATCCACTTCTTACCCATCAGTGTTTCTCACTGGATTCTTACCATGATGAGACATCAATAACCTGAGCCTCATTAAGTCCTGAGACCATCTGTGTGATCTCAATTAAAAGACCATGGGTTCAAGTCCAAATATGAGTTGCATGGTTTCAGTTCTATCTTGATGGATATTCCATGATCACTTGAGAAGAATGTTGTATTCTTCTGTTGTTTAAGTGTTCTATAAATACAACTAGATCAAATTAGTTGAGATTTTTAGTGACATATATATCCTTTATGAAGTTTCTGCCTATTCTGTCAATTATGGAGAAAGAAATGTTGAACACTTCATCTGTAATTGTGAAGCTGTCTATTTCTTTTTTCAGGCCTATCTGTTTTTGCCTCATGTACTTTGAAGCTCTGCCTGTTTCATGGGTATTTAGAATTATTATGCCATCTTGAAGAATATCCCATTATAATTACATAAATCTTTTTCTGTCTGTGATACTCTTTCTTGTCTTGAAGTCAAATTTTCCAGAATAAATATTCCCTCTATTTTTTTTTGCTTGTTTTTAGAATACAAAAAATAAAAGTTTTAATTTTACCTTCATTTATCCTTTCTTTGATGTTGTTCCATAATTTTTCCTTATTTTTTAATGTGAATTTCTGAGGTATATTACTTTTTTTCTCTGTAATATACTTCTTTGAACATTATTTGCAGAGCAGGTCTAGTGGCAGCAGATTCCTACAATTATTATTTCCTCTAGAG
This sequence comes from Aepyceros melampus, assembly GCA_006408695.1. NCBI lineage: Eukaryota > Metazoa > Chordata > Mammalia > Artiodactyla > Bovidae > Aepyceros > Aepyceros melampus. The sequence continues at coordinate 689,812 of SJXQ01010609.1, forward strand.
TCTATTTCTCCTTCACTGTTGAAGAATAATATTACATGGTACAGAAATCTGTGTTGATGGGGCTTTTCTCTAAACACTAAATATTTTTTTCCATTTTCTTCTTGCTTGCATGTTCCTGAAGACATTGGATATAATTATTATCCTTGTTCCTTAGTAGGTAAGATAAACACCTTTCCTTCTGGCTTCTTTCAGGATTTTTTTTTCTGCTTTATCTTTGATTTCCTTTGTCTTTGCATCTTGAAAATGATATTCCTAGGTATAGTTTTTCTTTCTGTAATTGTTTTGGAATTTATCCTGTTGTTTTCTGAGCTTCCTGGACCAGTGGTTTTGTGTTTGACTTTGATTTGGGTAAAATTTCAGTCATTATTTTTTCAAATGTTTATTCTGTTCCTTTCTCTCTTGCTTCTTCTTTTGATATTCCCATTGCAGACAATTACAGTTGTCCCACAGTAATTGGATATTCTATCTGTTCTTTTTAGGTTTTGTTCTGTTTGCTTTTTGTTTTTTGAGGATTTTATTTATATTCTCCAGGCCACAGTTTCTTTCCTTGACTGTGTCCATGCTATGAATTTGCTATTGTTGTTCAGTCACTCAATCATGTCCAACTCTTTGTGACTCCATAGAAAGCATCATGCCAGGCTTCCCTGTCCTTCACCATCTCCTGGAGCTTTCTCAAACTCATGTTCATCGAGTCATTGATGCCATCCAACCCTTTCATCCTCTGTCATCCCCTTCTCCTCCTTCCTTCAAACTTTTCCAGCATCAGGGTCTTTTGCTAGTAAGTCAGCCCTTTGTATCAGGTGGCCAAAATATTGGAGCTTCAGCTTCACCATCAGTCTTTCCAATGAACAATCAGGGTTGATTTCCTTTAGGATTAATTAATTTGATATCCTTTCAGTCTGAGGGACTCTCAAGAGTCTTCTCCAAAACCACAGTTCAAAAGCACCAATTCTTCGACACCCAGCCTTCCTTATGGTCCAATTCTTGCATACATACATGACTACTGGGAAAACCATAGCTTTGATTACTTGAATACATCAAATCCATTCTTCATTTCTGTTACAGTGTTTTTGCCTCTAATTTTTGTTTTTGTTGTTTTTCCTTTGTATTTCCATCTCTGCATATGCTGCCCATTTATTTTTTCATGCTGTCTACTTTATCCATTATAGCTTCAAGCATATTTATCATTCTTGGTGTTCAGTTCCTCAGTCATGTCAGAGTCTTTGCGACTCCATGGACTGCAGGAAACCAGGCTTCTCTGTCTTTTACCATCTCCTGGAGTTTGCTCAAACTCATGTCTGTTGAGTCAGCGATACCATCTAACCATGTTGTCCAGCTATACAATCATAGTTGGCCTAAATTGTTAGTCTGATCTTTCCAATATGTTTGGTGTCTCTGATTCTGATCTTCAAATTATATATATATATATATATATATATTTACCTTTTGGTATATCTTGTAATGTTTTCTTGATAGTTAGACATGATATACCAGGTAAAAGAACTGCTATAAATATGTCTTTAGTAATGTACTGGTGAAGTATAAGAGGGAAAGAGTATTCTACAGTCCTATAATTCTCTCTCAGTTGTTCAGTGATGCTATGCCTCAAGATTGTAAATTTCACAGGTGTTTCTCAGTTTTCTTTTTATTAAATGGTACAGATGATTAGAGTGGGCTGAGATTGGGTATTTCCATTTTCCAACATGGGAGGCTATTGTTGACTGGCATTGAATATTTCCCTTCCCCAGGACAGTTAGGATCTGAGAGTACCCCAAGAGGTTAGACTCTAGTTAACTAGTTTTTCCATGAAGGTAGGCTGTGTTCCTTGTTAAGAAGAAAGAAGTACTCTTTTCTTGAAGTGAAAGTTGTTCAGTACTGTTAGACTCTTTGTGACCCCATGGGTGGGATTCTCCAGGCAAGAATACTGGAGTGGGTTCCCTTCTCCAGGGGCTCTTCCCAACCCAGGATTTGAACCTAGGTCTTCCACAGTGCAGGCAGATTACATACCATCTGAGCCACCAGAGAAACCCAAGAATACTGGAGTGGTTAGCCTATCCCTTCTCCAGGAGATCTTCTTGACCCAGGAAGATCTATGGTCTCCTGCATTGCAAGCAGATTCTTTACCAGCTGAGCTACCAGGGAAGCCAGAAGTGCTCTGGTGTGTTTCAAAATGATTCCTTTTTGACTGCTAGAAGCATAAAGGAATTTTTCTCTAGGGTTCACTATAGGTAACTGATCAAATTCATGAAAATAAATTTCAAAATATTGTGCGTGCCTTCCATAACTCCATTTCCCTTGGGTTTTTAAGTCTCAGACTCATTCAGATGGAGACTCCAGCAATTCTTCAATTACAGCTAGGATTTTCCTACTCTGACACTAGCTCCTACAGCAATTTTTGTTTCTAATCTGTTCTCTGGTAAGCAGTGACTCCCATATTAACTTTTCTGTCTCTTTATTTTGGGGGCAAGGTTTACTCTGTGTCCTTCTCTCTCTTAAATATACAAGGGAAATTGTTGATTTTTCAGTCTTTTCAAATTTTTGCATGTTGTTAAGAAGAACTCTCTCAGTGAGCAAAAAAAGACCAGGAGCTGACTGCTCCTGAAATCATGAGTTTCTTATTGCAAAATTGAGACTTAAATTGAAGAAAGTAGGGAAAATCACTAGGCCAGGCAGGTATGATCTAAACCAAATCCCATATGATTATACAGTGAAAGTGATGAATAGATTCAAGGGATTAGATCTAAGAGAAAAAGTCACTGAAGAACTATGGAAAGATGTTTGTAACCTTGGATAGGAAGCAGTGACTAAACTCATCACAAAGAAAAAGAAATGCAAGACAGCAAAGTGGCTGTCTGAGAAGGCTTTATAAATAACCGAGGAAAGAAGAGAAGTGAAAGGCAAGGGAGAAAGGGAAAGATATAACCAACTGAATGCAGACTTCCAGAGAATAGCAAGGAGAGATAAGAAGGGTCTACTTAAATGAACAATGCAAAGAAATAGAGGAAAATAAGAGAATAGGAAAGACAAGAGATCTTTTCAAGAAAATTGGCGATATCAAGGGAATATTTCATGCAAGGATGGCCTGATAAAGAAAAAAAATGGTAGGGACCTAACAGAAGCAGAAGAGATTAAGAAAAGGGGGCAAGAATATACAGAAGAACTATATAAAAAAGGTCTTAATGATCTAGATAACCATGATGGTATGATCACTCACCTGGAATCAGACATCCTGGAGCATGAAGAATTCCTAAGGAAAGTTAGTGGAGGTGATGGAATTCTTGATGAGCTATTTAAAATCCTAAAAGATGATACTGTTAAAGTGCTACAGTCAATATGCCAGCAAATTTGGAAAACTCAGCAGTAGCTACAGGATTAGAAAAAGTCAGTTTTCACTCCAATCCCAAAGAAGTGCAATGCCAAAGAATGCCCAAGACTACCATACAATTGTGCTCATTTCACATGCTGACAAGGTTATGCTAAAAATCCATCAAGCTAGACTTCAGCAGTGTGTTCTAGAATGTGTATCCTTATTTGACCTAGATTAAACCTATTATGGTTTCCCTGGATCAAGACGGCAGGGTAGAAAGATATGCACTCATTTCTCCTGAAAAAACTGTAAAATTACAACTCGCTTCTGAACAATCATCAACAGGAGAATGTTGGGTCCCACCATATGAAGATACCCCTCATCCAAGGGCAAAGGAGAAGCCCAAGCAAGATGGAAGGAGGGACAAAATCGCGTTTAGAATCAAACCCCATACCCACGAAAGACACTCAGAAGGCTCAAACAAAACTGTTTGCACACCATGAGACCCCACAGGGACTGAACCAGACCTGCCTTTGAGTGTTTGAGTGTCTCCTATGGAAGTATGAGTCAGCAGTGGCCTGCTGCAGGGGCAGAGGCTCTGGATGAAGCAGACCTGGCTGTGGCATAAGCCCTTTTGGAGGAGGTCACCATTAACCCCACCATAGAGACACCAGAACTTACACAGGAGTGGGGAAATGGACTCTTGGAGGACACAAAGAAAATCTTATGTGCACCAGGACCCAGGAGAAAGGACCAGTGACCCCAAAAGAAACTGACCCAGCCTTGCCTATGAGTATCCAAGAGTCTCCGGTGGAGGTGTGGGTCTGCAGTGGCCTGCTGCAGGTTCGGGGGCACTAAGTGCAGCAGTGTCTGCACGGGATCTTTTGAAGGAGGTCATCATTATCTTCATTACCTCCACCATAGTTTAGTTTAGTCTCAGGTGAAACATCAGGGGGGTGGGGGGAACACAGCCTTGCCCATCAACAGAAAATTGGATTAAAGATTTACTGAGCATGGCCCTACCCATCAGAATAAGAACCAATTTCCCCCACAGCCAGTCTCTCCCATCAGGAAGCTTCCATAATACTCTTATCATTATCCCTCAGAGGGCAGACAGAATGAAAACCACAGTCATAGAAAAATAATTAAACTGATCACATGGACCACAGCCTTATCTTACTCAGTGAAACTATGAGCCATGCCATGTAGGGCCACCCAACACACATGAGTCATGGTAGAGAATGCTGACAAAATGTGGTCCACTGGAGAAGGCAATGGAAAACCATTTCAGTATTCTTGCCTTGAGAACCCCATAATAGTATGAAAAGTAAAAAAGATATGACACCAAAAGATGAACTCCCCAGGTCAGTAGGTGCCCAATATGCTACTGAAGATCAGTGGAGAAATAACTCCAGAAAGAATGAAGAGATGGGGCCAAAACAAAAACAAAGCATGGTTGTGGATGTGACTGCTGATGGAAGTAAAGCCCAATGCTATAAAGAACAGTATTGCATAGGAACCTGGAATGTTAGGTCCATTAATCAAGGTAAATTGCAAGTGATCAAACAGGAGATGGCAAAAGTGAAAATAGACATTTTAGGAATCCGTGAAATAAAATAGATTGGAATGGGTGAATTTAATTCAGATGACCATTATATCTAGTACTGTGGGAAAGTATCCCTAAGAAGAAATGGAGTGCACTCAATATGCCAGCAAATTTTGGAAAACTCAGCAGTGACCACAGGACTGGAAAAGGTCAGTTTTCATTCCAATCCCAAAGAAAAGCAATGCAAAAGAATGTTCAAACTACTACACAGTTGCACTCATCTCACATGCTAGCAAAGTAATGCTCAAAATTCTCCAAGTCAGGCTTAAACAGTGCATGAACTATGAACTTCCAGATGTTCAAGCTGGATTTAGAAAAGGCAGAGGAACTAGATCAAGCTGCCAACATCTGCTGGATCATCAAAAGAGCAAGAGAATTCCAGAAAACATCTATTTCAGCTGTATTGACTACATCAAAGCCTTTCAATATGTGGATCACAACAAACTGTGGAAAATTCTTAATGGGAATGCCAGACCACCTTATTTGCCTCTTGAGACGTTTCTATGCAAGTCAAGAAGCAACAGTAAGAACTGGACATAGAACAACAGACTTCTTCCAAATCAGGAAAGGAGTATATTGTCACCCAGGTTATTTAACTTATATGCAGAGTATGTCATGAGAAATGCTGGACTGGATGATGCACAAGTTGGAATCAAGACTGCCAGGAGAAACATCAATAACCTTAGATATGCAGATGACACCACCCTTATAGCAGAAAGAAAAGAGAAAGAAAGAGCCTCTCAATTAAAGTTGAAAGAGAAGAGTGATAAAGTTGGCTTAAAGCTCAACATACAGAAAATGAAGATTATGGCATTGTGTCTCATCACTTCATAGCAAATAGATAGAGAAACAATGGAAACAGTGGGAGACTTTATTTTGGGGGGCTCTGAAATCACTGCAGATGTGTAACTGCAGCCATGAAATTAAAAGATGTTTGCTCCTTGGAAGAAAATCTATGACCAAACTAGACAGCATATTAAAAAGCAGAGACATTACTTTGCCAACAAAGGTCCATCTGGTCAAAGCTATAGTTTTTCCAGTATTCAGGTATGGATGTGAGAGTTGGACTATAAAGAAAGCTGAGCACCGAAGAATGGATGCTTTTGAACTGTGGTGTTGGAGAAGACTCTTGAGAGTCCCTTGGACTACAAGGAGATCCAACCAGTCCATCCTAAAGGAAATCAGTCCCGAGTATTCATTGGAAGCTGAAACTCCAATATTTTGGCCACCTGACGTGAAGAGATAACTCATTTGAAAAGACCCTGATGCTGGGAAAGATTGAAGGCAGGAGAAGGGAAAGACAGAGGATGAGATGGTTGGATGGCATCACCAGCTCGATGGACATGAGTTAGAGCAAACTCCGGGAGTTGGTGATGGACAGAGGAGCCTGGCATGCTGCAGTCCATGGGGTCACAAAGAATTGAACACGACTGAGCAACTGAATTGAACTGCACTGAATTGAATTGAAATTCCTTGTGATTATACAGTGGAGGTGACAAATAGATTCAAGGGAATAGATCTGAGAGAGAGAGAGTGCCTGAAGAATTATGGATGGAGGTTGTAACATTGTAAAGGAGGCAGTGATCAAAACCATCTCCAAGAAAAAGATATGCAAAACACAAAATGAATGTCTCATGAGACCTGACAAATAGCTGAGAAAAGAAGAGAAGCAAAAGGCAAAGGAGAAAAGGAAAGATACACCCATCTAAATGCAGAATTCCAAAAATAGCAAGAAGAAATAAGAAAGCATTCTATGTGAACAGTATAAAGAAATTGAAGAAAACAATAGAATAGGAAAGACTAGAGGTCTCTTCAAGTAATTGGAGATAACAAAGGAACATTTCACGCAAAGAGGGGCACAAAGAAAGACAGAAACTTTATGGACCGAATAGAAGCAGAAAATATTAAGAAAAGGTAGCAAGAATACATAGAAAAACTATACAAAAAAGATGTTAATGACCAAAATAACTGCGATGGTGTGATCACTCACCTAGAGATAGACATCTTGGAATACAAAACCAGTGGGCCTTAGGAAACATCACTACAAGAAAAATTAAAGAGAGCAGAGGTGATGGAATTCCAGCTGAGCCATTTTAAATCCTAAGATGATGCTATGAACGTGCTACACTCAATATGCCAGCAAATTTGGAAAACTCAGCAATAGCCACAGGACTGGGAAAAGTCAGTTTTCACTCCAGTCCCAATGAAGGGCAATGCCGAAGAATGTCAAACTACTGTACAACTGCACTCATTTCACATGCTGCTAGCTAATGTTCAAAAATCTCTAAGCTAGGTTTCAACAGTACATTAACTGAGAACTTCCAGACTTTCAAGATGGATTTAGAAAACGCAGAAGTACCAGAGATCAAATTGCAAAAATTCATTGGATCATGGAAAAGTAAGAGAATTATAGAAAATCAAACATTTCTGCCTCATTGACTATGCTAAAGACTTCAACTGTGTGGATCACAACGAACTGTGGAAAATTGTTAAAGAGATGGGAATACCAGACCACCTTACCTACCTCCTGTGAGACCTGTATGCAAGTCAAGAAGCAACAGTTAGAATCAGACATGGAACAATGGACTGTTTCCAAATTGGAAAAGAAGTATGTCAAGGTTGTATATTGTCAGCCTGCTTATTTAGCTTATATGCAGAGTCAGTTCAGTTCAGTTCAGTCGCGCAGTCGTGTCCTACTCTTTGCGACCCCATGAATTGCAGTATGCCAGGCCTCCCTGTCCATCACCAACTCCCGGAGTTCACTCAGACTCACGTCCATCGAGTCCATGATGACATCCAGCCATCTCATCCTCAGTCGTCCCTTTCTCCTCCTGCCCCCAATCCCTCCCAGCATCAGGGTCTTTTTCAATGAGTCAACTCTTCGCATAAGGTGGCCAAAGTACTGGAGCTTCAGTTTTAGCATCATTCCTTCCAAAGAAATCCCAGGGTTGATCTCCCTCAGAATGGACTGGTTGGATCTCCTTGCAGTCCAAGGGACTCTCAAGAGTCTTCTCCAACACCACAGTTCAAAAGCATCAATTCTTCTGCGCTCAGCCTTCTTCACAGTCCAACTCTCACATCCAAACATGACCACTGGAAAAACCATAGCCTTGACTAGATTACAAGCTTAGATCAAGATTGCTGGGAGAAATATCAACAACCTCAGATATGAAGATTGCAGAAAGTGAAGAGGAACTAAAGAGCCTCTCAATGAAGGTTAAAGAGGAGAGTGAAAAAGCTGACTTGAAATTCAGTATTAAAAAAAAAGAAAAAAACTAAGGTCATATCATCTGGTTCCATCAAACATGGCAAATAGAAGTGTAAAAAAGTGGAAGCAGTGACAGACTTTACTTTCTTGGTCTCCAAAATCACTGTGGACTGTGACTGCAGCCATGAAATTAAAAGACTCTTGCTTCTCTAACAAGGTTCATATAGTCAGAGCTGGCAACCCACTCCAGTATCCTTGCCTGGAAAATCTCATGGACAGAGGAGCCTGGTGGACTGTAGTCCATGGGGTCGCAAAGAGTCGGGCACGACTGAGCGACTAACACTAACATGGTTTTTCCAGTAAGCATGTACGTATGTGAGAGTTGAGCCATAAAGAAGGATGAGCATGGAAGAATTTATACTTTCAAATTGTGATGCTGGAGAAGACCCTTAAGAGTACTTTGGACAGCAAGGGGGTCAAAGTAGTCAATCCTAAGGGAAATAAAATCACTGTGGACTGTGACTGCAGCCATGAAATTAAAAGACTCTTGCTTCTCTAACAAGGTTCATATAGTCAGAGCTGGCAACCCACTCCAGTATCCTTGCCTGGAAAATCTCATGGACAGAGGAGCCTGGTGGACTGTAGTCCATGGGGTCGCAAAGAGTCGGGCACGACTGAGCGACTAACACTAACATGGTTTTTCCAGTAAGCATGTACGTATGTGAGAGTTGAGCCATAAAGAAGGATGAGCATGGAAGAATTTATACTTTCAAATTGTGATGCTGGAGAAGACCCTTAAGAGTACTTTGGACAGCAAGGGGGTCAAAGTAGTCAATCCTAAGGGAAATCAACACTGTATATTCAGCAGAAGGACTGAAGATGAAAGTGAACTCCAACACTTTGGACATCTAATGCAAAGTGCCAACTCCTTGGAAAAGACCCTGATGCAGGGAAAGGTCAAAAGTAAAAGGAGAAATGGGTGGCAAAGAATGATGTGGTTAGATAGCATCACCAGTCAATTGACATGAATTTGAGCAAACTCAGGGAGCTGGCGAAGGACAGGTAAGCCTGGCATGCTACATACAGCCCATCAGGTTGCCAAACATTGGACACAAGTAAGGGACTGAACAAGAAGAAGAAGAAATGACTTCCAGGCTTCTTATACGTGGAACTGGAAACAACATTCCTCCCTCTATCTTTTGATGAATGTTTCTGTGGTATATCTTTCTTCATCTTTCAACTTTTAGATTATCTATTTCTTTGTATTAAAGGTGGATTTGTGTAGAAATATATTATTTTCAGCTTTGACAATTGGGAGGTTTTTCAAATGTTCTTTTGATATATTCTCACCTCTCACTTTCTTCTTTCCTGGTATTGTAAGATGGTCCAGGTACTTCTTGCATACTTCTTATCCAAGTGCTAGTATCAGACTTTTTTTTCCAAGAAATCTTGGTTCCTTTTATTAAATAATTATTTTGGAAACTAAGATATGAATGCTGAGTGTCACACTGCTACTGGAGTGTCTCTACTCCTAAGCCCTCTTACTTGGTGTAGCAAGGAAATATATACACATTATTTGTTTGCATATTATATTTGTTTCCATTGTTCAGTCACCAAGTCTTGTCTGACGCTTTGCAGCCACATGGACTGTAGCATGCCAGGCTTCCCTGTCCCTTACCATCTCCTGGAGTTTGCCCAAGTTCATGTCCATTGCATTGGTGATGCCATCCAACCATATCATTTTCTATTGGCCTCTTATCCTCTGCCTTCAGTCTTTCCCTAGCATCAGGTCTTTTCCAGTAAGTCAGCTATTCCCATCAAGTGGCCAAAGTATTTGAGCTTCAGCTTCATCTTTAGTCCTTCCAATGAGGATTCAGGGTGATTTCCCTTAAGATTTACTGGTTTGATCTCCTGTGGTCCAAAGGACTCTCAAGAGTCTTCTCCAGCATAAATTCTTCAGTGTTCTGCCCTCCTTATTGTCCAGCTCTCACAACCCTACACAACTACTGGAAAGAACATGGCCTTTACTATATGGATCTTTGTCGTCAAAGTGATGTCTTTGCTTTTTAACACATTGTCTAGGTTTGTCATAGCTTTCCTTCCAAAAAGCACTCGTCTTCTCATTCCATGGCTGCAGTCACCATCCACAGAGATTTTAGAGCACTAGAAGAGGAAATTTGTCTCTGCTTCCCCTTTTTCCCCTTCTATGTGCCATGAAGTGATGGGACCAGATGCCATGACCTTAGGTTTTTTTAATGTTGAATTTCAGGTCTGCTTTTCACTCTCCTCTTTCACCCTCATCAAGAGGTTCCTTAGTTCCTCTTGGCTTTCTACCATTAAAGTGGTACCGTCTGCATATCTGAGGTTGTTGATATTTCTCCCGGGAATCTTGATTCCAGTTTGTAATTCATCCAGCCTGGCATTTCTTATAGTGTGCTCTGAGTATAAGTTAAATAGGGTGACAATAAACAGCCTTGTCTTACTCCTTTCTCAATCCTAAACCAGTAACTATTCCATACAAGGTTCTAACCACTCCTTCTTAACTGGCATATAGGTTTCTCAGGACACAGGTAAGATGGTCCTTTATTTGTATCTCTTTAAGAGTTTTCCCCAGTTTGTTATGATCTACACAGTCAAAGTCTTTATCATAGTCAATGAAACAGAGGTAGATGTTTTTCTGAAATACGCTTGCTCTCTCTATGATCCAGCTAATTTTGGCAGTTTGATCTTTGGTTCCTCTACCTTTTCTAAATCTAGCTAGAACATCAAGAAATTGTCAGTTCATGTAATGATGAAGACTACCATGCAGGATTTTGAGCATAACCTAACTGTATATATATGTATATGTATACACATATAGTAATGAATATGTGTGTGTATATATATATGCAAACATGCATATATTTCTATATGCAACCATCTATTTCTATTTCTTTAAGTGAAACATTAGTTCATGATGAACAGTAGTTTATCATCATACTGATATCTGTAAATATAACTCTGATCCTTTACCAGATGGTTCATTCTAGCAATCTTTCCTTGCTTATCTGTAACTTTCCATTCTATCAGTAAGAAACCTAGATCCTACCATCTGTCATCCATCTGTTTAATTGTTCCATTCCAATATACATGTACAGTGGTTTTACAATTGGTAACTTCTACCCCTGGGGAACATAAATTTATCAACTAGAAGAATATTGTGGTTATGAACAATTTCTGTTGCCTTTACTCCTACAGATCCCACTAGTTTCCAAAATTACCTAAGTCAGCACGTTTTTCTCTTGCTATCTTCAGGGACATTGTTTCATAATTTTGTAAGCTATTTTAAAAGATAAGTTTTATTCTTTGTCTAGATGAAAACATTTTCCTGTGTTGTTATTTTGCTTAGAATTTGCTTTCATTGCTATCCAACAATTCTATTGGACCCCACCAGGGCTTTCAGGCTATATATTTTGATACCACATCCTTATTCTCTTGCAGATAAAGGCTTCTGTTCCCTAGGGAAGAAAGAGGAAATAGAGTGCAAAATTTTCATGCTAGCTTCCATTCCTTTCCCCAATTGATATAAAGTTCCATAGATGTCTCTGGATGCTTTGGTTGTTTCTCCCTTTCCAGGTGATTTTATTCCTTAGGAAAGAAGAATGGTAAGCTGGGTCTTGGCAGAGTTTGCTAGAATCTGCTCTTCTTTTTCACTACTGGCATCAAGAGGGAACTTTCTGGGATTCTCCTTCATTTGTTTTAAAGTGAAGTATAGTTACTATACAATATTATATGATTTACAAATGTATAGTATAGTGATTCATAATCTCTAAAGAATATACTCCATTTATGGCTTACCAGGTGGCACAGTGATAATCCTCCTGCCAACTCAAGAGACACAGGAGACGTGGTTTGATCCCTGGGTGAGGAAGATCCCCTGGAGTAGGAAATGGCAACCGACTCTAGCATTCTTGCCTAAAAATTCCACAGACAGAGGACCCTGTCAGGCTACAGTCTATGGGATGAGGTCACAAAGAATTGGACATGACAGAGACTGCGTACATGTGCACTCCATTTATAGTAATTATAAATATTCACTCTGTCCCTTGTGTTGTGCATTGTATTCTTGTAGCTTGCTGTGCTGTGCTTAGTCGCCCAGTCATGTCCAACTGTTTGCAACCCAGTGGACTGTAGCCTGCCAGGCACCTCTGTCCATGGAGATTCTCCAGGCAAGCATACTGGAGAGGGTTGTCATGCCCTCATCCAGGGGATATTCCCCACCCAGGGATTGAATCCAGGTCTCCTGCATTGCAGGCAAATTCTTTACAGTCTGAGCTACCAAGGAAGCCAATGAATACTGCAATGGGTAGCCTATCCTTTCTCCAGGAAATCTTCCCATCCCAGGGTCTCCTGCATTGCAGGCAGATTCTTTATAGTCTGAGCTACCAGGGAACCCAATGAATACTATAGTGGGTAGTCTATCCTTTCTCCAGGAGATCTTCCCATCCCAGGAATCAAACCAGAGTCTCCTGCATTGCAGGTGGATTCTTTACCAGCTGAGCTACCGAGGAAGCCCATTCTTATAGCTTCTTTTATATCTAATAGTTTGTACCTTTTAGTCATCTACCGCTATGTTGACCTCCCTGCGTTCCTTTTTCTACTGGTAACTACTAGTTGTTCTCTAATATATACTGGTGAGTCCGCTTCTTTTTTGTTATATTCACTAGCTTGTTGTGTATTTTTAGATTTCACATATACATTATATCACACAGTATTTGTCTTTTTCTAACATTTCATTCAATGTAATACCCTTGAAGGCCATCATGTTTCTACAAATGGGAAAATTTCATTATTTTTTATGGATGAGTAGTGTTCCATTATGTATATATATTACACTTCATCTTCTTTAGTCATACCTCAGAATTCTTTTGAAGCTTTCCTTTAGGTACCTGGTTGGGGTTCTTGGAGGAAAACCCTCTAAGAATGTGTGAATCTATGTTGTGTCCTTTCAGAGCTCCACACTCTTATAATAGCTCGCACTCTACTGTTAGCTTTTTTTTTTTTTTTTCAAAATATCTACTTAAATTGATTTACAGGCTTATATTTTGTTAGGTGAAATTTGACCCAGGTATACAAATGCTCAAGTGTCCCTGCTTCCCTCAGGTGTCCATTTCTCTCTATACTTTATGTCAGTTGCTTGCCCTGCAACCTCAGTTCTCTGAAGGCTTTCATAAAAGTCACTAATTTGCTATTCTTCCAGTTTTTTCTTAGTTGCTAAGGTGGGAAAGGTATTATTCACAGCTCTTTACTTCTTTATGCTGAAATCTGAAGCCCCTGAGAATGTGCTTTTACTTTAACTAATTGAATGGAAATTCCTACTGCTTACCACCAGAAACATTACTCAAAGGTATATGCACATGCAACTATGCTGAATGTTTATTTTTTAAAGAACAGGTTTGAATGTTTTATCATTCTCTTCAGGTCAATTTTCTTAGACTTGGTTTTTCAAATTCATTCCAGTAGTATGAGGTCTTGGCTTTGATGTACTTTGACAGTATAGGAAAGGAAAGAAAATAAAGCTTAAAATAGCTCTCACTGTATGAGAACCCATGAATGTTTGAAAAATTAGTTTCAATGGGGATGTTTACTACCCAAGCAATCCCATTTTCCAAAGAAGGCCATTCAACACAAGAACCACTTACAAAGATCCACATATAAAGATATGCAAAGCTATTTAAATAAATGTGGGACAAATTCTAAAATCAGAAACCAATTTAGATCAGATCAATTAAAATGTTGATCAATTACAATCTTAGGATAATGGGATTTTAAATGACATTAATTAGATAATGATGGAAAAGCAACAGCAACGATAACATACAGCAAAAACAAAAATGTTATTTGGCCTCTAGTCTAAATTTACTGCTTTATCCCAGTTCAGATGTAAACTCTTTCATGAAACCTTCCCTAATGTTAACCAGAAAGAAGTAATTATTTTTGCATCTTGGGTAACTTACCTTCTTTCCTGATTCTGATCTAACTATATTGTGACTTTACACTGTGGGTCAAAGGTATGGATGTAAATGAAGACTCAGCAAATGAGAACATGCAAAGTCTACTTAGAATAATAGCAAGGGAATGAGGCTCCACAATATGTTTAGCAAAGACTTAAATGAAAGAATATGAGTGGGAAAACATTATTGTAGAATAAAGGGGAGGTTTCAGATGATGCCCTGATTGGAAGCTGTTGGCATGGTGTAGCATTAGAAGTGGGGCATCCTATATGATTGGTTGGGTGTATGTATTTGTTTTATCTAGTTGATCTGGTTGGTTCCCAACTGGGAGTAAGGATAAAAATTATGGAAGCTGTCAGTTATTAATCAAGTCCTTGTCATTCTGAGACAATTGGATAGAGATTATTTTTTGGCTTCCTGGATTGTTACTAGAATTAGTGAGTGGTGTGTGTTCCTGCAAGTCTGACATATAAGGTAGAAAGTAAGCTGGTTTCTTGGGTTAGTAAAAACAGAAGTCTGGCCCTTAACCTGCAGCAATCAGCCAGGGAAACCAACCCACTGTAGATAATGGGTTGGTTTCCTGGTCTGGCTGCTGCAATTTGAGGGTCAGATTTCTGTTTTTACATTTGGTCTGGTGTAAAAACCAGGCTTCTGGTTTTTACATATTCAGCATCTCAGTGGCAAAAGAAATAAGGGCCCCAGAAGTCTAGAGCTGACCTGTTCAAAATCACCTATCCCTGTACTTCCTCCCAAGAAAAACACAGCATCAAGTCTCAAAATTAAAGTTGAACTGAAGTCATCCTCATTAGGTCCCTTCGTCTTTTCTAAGGAAATAGTGTGCAGGGAAAGATTTCAGAAAGCCCCAGGGAAGTAAGTGGATTTGCACTGCCATGTTAATAACAATGTTGTGTTAAGAAAGTCCTTCAGACTTTTACTTATAAAATATATTACTTAAGTATTTTCCTCTTTTAATCCTATTTTTTTAAATTTATAATGAATATGAAGATCTGTAGTTTGATTTTAGACTTTTAAAAATTGGGGGAATGTTATTAATTATTTTTAGCATTGTTACCAACTCCAGTCTCACTCTGCTTGCCACACAACAGGCCTATGAATCTGAAAGAGGGGGGTGTTGAGGCAGGGAATATGACTTTATTTGAAAAGCTTGAAAAGATGGCAGACTAATGTCTCAAAGTAAACCATCTTGTCAGGGCCTGGATGCCAAGTTCTTTTATAGAGGCAGAGAGAGAGAGATAAGTAATGAGGAACTAAAGTCAAAAGACAGAATACAGAGGGAGAAGCAGTGAGGAAATAAAGTAAAAAGTGTCTTCAATCTTGCAAAACATCTCCAAGGAGGGTCAGCGTTTGTAAGGGGGTGTGTTAATCTTGCTATTCACTGGGCAGGGCCAGATTATCTCTATATATAGAGATATATATATATCTCTATATGAGAGGGTTTACAGTCAAGCAGAGGGGCTGGGTCCTCTGAGACAGGCCAATATATATTGTTGTAATTACAAAAGAAATGAAAAGCTAGTAAGGAAACAGTTTCCAAGGCAGAGTCAGAATTGGCTTCTGCTCTGCTGGCTCCAAAATCACTGAGGATGGTTACTGCAGCCATGAAATTAAAAGACACTTGCTCCTTGAAAAAACCTATGATAAACCTTGTTGCTGCTCAGTTGCTCAGTTGTGTCCAACTTTTTGTAACCCCATGGACTGAAGCACTCCAGGCTTCCCTGTCTTTCACCATCTTCCATAGCTTGCTCAAACTCAGGTCCATTAAGTTAGTGATGCCATCCATCATCTCATCCTCTGTTGTCCCCTTCTTCTCCTGCCTTCAATCTTTTCCTGCATCAGGGTCTTTTCTAATCAGTTGGGTCTTTGCATAGGATTGAAGTTTTTGTTCTCCTTGCTGTTCAAGGGACTCACAAGAGTCTTCTCCAACATCACAATTCAAAAGCATCAATTCTTCAGTGTTTAGACTACTTTATGGTCCAACTCTCACATCCATACATGACTACCGGGAAAAAAAAAAAAAAACCATACATTTGCTATACAGATTTTTGTTGGTAAAGGAAAGTCTCTGCTTTTTACTCTGCTGTCTAGGTTGGTCATAGCTTTTCTTCCAAAGAGCAAGCATCTATTAATTTCATGGCTGCAGTCACCATCTGCAGTGATTTTGAAGCCCAAGAAAATAAAGTCTGTCACTATTTCCATTGTTTCTCCATCTATTTGTAATGAAGTTGAAACCAGTTACCACAGATTGGGACTTGAATCCATGTGCTGGGACTCAAATCCAGCCAAAACCCAGTTTGGGACTCAAACCCATGTGGCTTGGAATCAAACCCAGCCAAAACCTGGCTTGGGACTCTAATGTAGCCAAACTCTGCTTGGGACTTGAACTCACGTAGCTGGGACTCAAATCTAGCCAAAACCCAGAGTACCTGGTTTCAGGACTTAATGAAGCTCAGGCTCTTGATGTCTCACCTCAAAAAAACTCAGTGAGAGTCAAAGTGATAGGTAAGAAGTATATTTATTCAGATTCAGAGAGAAGCACACTCCACAGACAGACTGTGGGCCATTACAGACTGCAGACCCAAAATTTGGCAAAGTTAGTTTTTATAGGCTGGGTTATTTCATATGCTAATGAGAAGGAGGATTATTCCAACTATTTTAAGGAAGGGGTAGAGATTTCCAGGATTTGGGCCACTACCCACTCCTTAATATTTTAACAGTACTATAGAACTGTCAAGGCACCTCTGGGTGTGTCATTTCACTTGCTGACTGAGGATCAAGGTCTAGTCTTGTCTGCTATCTTGGTCCCATTTGATACTAATCAGTTTAGGTTGTGTCCTTGGGCTATGTTCAAGGGGCAGTTGTGCAGCTGGAGTGACTTTGAGGAGATACCCCATGTCCAAGAGCAAAGAAGAAGCCCCAGCAAGATGGTAGGAATGGCAAAATTGCATTTAGAATCAAATCCCATACCCAGCAGAGATGCTGAGAGTGCTCAAACATACCTTCTGTGTACCAGGACCCAGACACCCCACAGACACTGAGGCAGAACTGTGTTTCATGTCTTCTGAGGAGGTACAGGTCAGCAGTGAACTGATGCAGGGGCAGGGGCTCTGGGGGCAGTAGACTGGGAGATGGAATAAGCCCTCTTGGAAGAGGTCACCATTAACCCCACCACAGAGCTGCCAGAACATACACAGGACTGAAGAAACAGACTCTTGGACGGCACAGACAAAACCTTGCCTGTACCAGGACCCAGTAGAAAGGAGCAGTGACCCCACAAGAGACTGACCCAGAGTGTCCAGGAGTCTCCAGTAGAGGTGTGGGTTGGCAGTAGCCTGCTGCAGTGCTGGAAGCATTGAGAGTGGAAGTGCATGTGTGGGACCTTTTGAAGCAGGTCTCCCTTATTTTCATTACCTCCATCATAGTTTGGCCTCAGATCAAATAACAGGGAGGGAATATAGCTCTGCCCATCAACAAAAAATTGGATTAAAGATTTACTGAGCATGGTCCCACCCACTAGAACAAAACCCAGTTTTCCCCTCAGTCAGTTTCTCCCATCACAAAGCTTTCATAAGCCTCTTATCCTTCTCCGTCAAAGGGCAGACAGACTGAAAACCAGAATCACAGAAAACTAACCAATTTGATCACAGGGACCACCTCCTAGTCTAACTCAATGAAACTATGAGCCAAGCCCTGTAGGGCCACCAAAGACAGATGGATCATGAGAGTTCTGACAAAACATGGTCCACTGAAGAAGGCAATGGCAAACCACTTCAGTATTCTTGCCTTGAGAACCCCATGAACTGTATGGAAAGGCAAAAAGATAGGACACTGAAAGATGAACTCCCCAGTTTGGTAGGTAATCAACATCCTACTGAAGATCTGGTGAAATAACTCCAGAAAGAATGAAGAGACAGAGGCAAAACAAAAACAATACCCAGTTGTGGATGTGACTGCTGATGATAATAAAGTGCAATGCTGTGAAGAGCAATATTGCATATGAACCTGGAATGTTAGGTCTATGGATAACGGCAAATTTGAAGTGATCAAACAGGAGACGGCAAGAGTGAACATCGACATTTAGAAATCAACGAACTAAAATGGACTGGAATGGGTGAATTTAACTCAGATGAACATTATATCTACTACTGTGGGCAAGAATCCCTTAGAAGAAATGGAGTAGCCATCATGGTCAGTATAAAAATCCAAAATGCAAAGAGCTGACTCACTGAAAAATATCCTGATGCTGTGAAAGATCCAGACAGGAGGAGAGGAGGATGACAAATGGTTGGATGCCATCCTCAACTCAATGGTCATGAGTTTGAGGAAACTCTTGGAGATAGTGAAGTGCAGGGAAGCCTGGAAGCCTGGTGTGTTGCACTCCATGGGGCCCCAAAGAGTTGAACATGACTGAACAATTGGAGTGAGGTCAGAATTGGCTTATTCTCTGCAACATTTTCACCTGACAAGCTCAGTTGGTAAAGAATCTGATTACAATGCAGAAGACTTTCTGCAATCCAGAAAACCAGGTTTTGGTCCCTGGGTTGGGAAGTTACCCTGGAAAAGGAAATGTCAACCCATTCAAGTATTCTTGCCTGGGAAATCCCATGGACAGAGGACTCTGGTGGGTCACAGTCCATGGGGTCACAAGAGTCCAGCATGACTTAGTGACTAAAGCACCATTACCAACAGAAATAAATATTGGAATGAGACTGCACAGCTAATAAAAATATTATATAATATCATTTTAATGCATTAAATTAATTATGCATGTAATATTAATCTTTGAGCATTTGTAAGTTAGCTAATTCCTAAATATGGAATATGAAAACTATTTCAAATAAAGGATCTTTAAAGTATATAAAGAACACACTTTTCACTTTGCAATAAAATATTAAAAAAAAACCAACCTCTTGACAAATGAACTTTGGGATCTCTTCTGATTTCTATAATTTTATGCTTATAGGAGATTTGTAATTCCATTATTTAAAAAAAATATGACATAAAGAGTACCATCTTTAGCAGGATTTATTTAACACAATTAGAAAATGCAGTTATAACTGTAAAAATGTAATTAAGCCAAACATAAATTCCAGTTTGAATTATAAAATTTAAATCTGTAATATAAGTTCAAAATATATTTCTTATAGGAAAAGAGTCTGCTGCTGCTGCTAAGTTGCTTCAGTCGTGTCCAACTCTGTGCGGCCCCACAGATGGAAGCCCACCAGGCTCCCCGTCCCCGGGATTCTCCAGGCAAGAACACTAAGTAGCAAAATAGCAAAGGTATTTTTTTCAAATTACTTTTATTTAGAGGAAGCTAATGAAAATATGATTAGTCATTAATATTTTGAATAAGGAAATTATTGTTTTGGAGAGTTTGTAAATTGTCATTCCTTGATACCTAAACATTTCTCTTGGATTGAATTTGTATTACTGATTTGCTCAGTGTATCTTTTACATTAAAGTGCAGACTTTTTAAATCATTGCAGTTTCCCAGTAATGGAGTCTGGAAGGATAATGCTCAACTTGCATTTATTTATTAACACAGTGCATACATATATTTCCCCTTTTTATTATATATTTATTGGATTCACATGTTGAAGATTAATCTATGCCTCTCCCCCAACTTCATTCACTATTTGGAAATAACATCTCTATTTAAGGAGGACAACTTCTGCATTGGCCACGGTCAAGGGAGATATTTGCTTTGCTCCCCTAGAACAAAGAAAAAAGAA
Source organism: Aepyceros melampus (assembly GCA_006408695.1). NCBI lineage: Eukaryota > Metazoa > Chordata > Mammalia > Artiodactyla > Bovidae > Aepyceros > Aepyceros melampus. The sequence continues at coordinate 709,676 of SJXQ01010609.1, forward strand.
CTTTAGAGAAACCCTTAACAGGAAGATTGCTTAAGCTTTGTTTTGTCACCTTCTATGATGGCCCCAAGCTTATGTGACAGAAATGCACTAAATGTTAGCTTTTACAAATTGAGAGAATGAAGAATACAGCTTACCTTACATAATATATATAAAAATATGTGTATATTATATGTAATATAAATATAATTTTAGTAAAAAAGTTACAAACAACTTTTGAAACCATAATCAGGAAGGATTCAAGGCCTGCAAAGATGAGCTTCTTTTTACTCTATAAGATCCAATAAAATGTCTTCAGAGAACAAAATAATACATTTCCAGACACCAACAACAATATCATATCGTGCAATTTTATTTCATCTCCATACAAATGATAGCAATATACCATCAAAGCCAAAATTCTCAAATAAGATGGATAAGGATACTACACAAACACTGATTACCTTGATTCTATTAGCTTTGAAGATGTCCTTAATGAAATCCATAATCTGGTTTGTGAACTATAGTTCTAGGGTACTTTGTACATACAATTTCAAAATACAGTAATTCAAGGTGATCTTGTCATTGATTCATTATAGGAAACAAGAAGTTATTAAGTGGTATAACTTGTTGGTGTGTATTTTACTCTGTTCATATAAACCAGTGAAGCAAGATCAATTTGTTTCTCGGTTGAATTAATTTTCTTGTGGGCACCTCAAGCATATATTCAAGAACAGCTTCCAAGAAACGAATTTATTTTCCTGAAATGATGGTCTTTATTGGCAACATCTAGTTCTTTTAATTTTACAGTTGGTTTCCCAGTTATGATCTCTGTTTTCATGAAGCATGAGAAAAATCCTAGAACAGTTAAATGTGCTTACCATATAGTTTAAGAATTAGTTGCTTTTTCAAATTGGTAAAAGCCATAGAATAAAACTGCACTCTCAGTAAATCAGTGTTTTTTTCTTGTCCCTCCCTCCTCCTGAGAAATAAAATTATTTGTTCTGCATCTATCACAGCTTGATCATCTCAGGTATTAAATTGTTTTATACATGTGCATATAGAACAATTAGCATGTATGTACATATAAAACATATATCTGTATATATAACATATATGCTTGATATATACAATGTCAAATATCTCTATATTTACCTATCTGGGGAACTCAGAGATAGAAATTATATATATATATATATATTAATTTTTTCATTGAAGTATTGTTGATTTGGGCTCACAGCATTTTATTAGCTTCAGTTTCAGTTTGTACAGCAAAGTGGTTCAGCTATACAAACATTTTTTTTTTTCAGATTTTTTTCCCCTGTAGGTTAGTACAAAATATTGAGTGTAGTCCCTTGTGTTATACAGTAGGTTCTTGTTGGTTATCTATTTTATATATAGTAGTAGAAATGTACTTTGGAAAGGTAAAGTATGCTTGCACATTTCAGTGGTATTATTTTTCTCTCTGATACTGTATTATCGGACAGTTCTGATGAGACTAAGATGCCTGCGAGTTGTATTTGATGTTCCTTACAACAATACAAAATCTCTTCTGGTGCCTTTCTGCTGCATTTGAAGAAAGGAAGGAGCACAGGTGCACTATAATGACTCTTCCAGCTCTGCCCAGAAGGGCTCGCTCAGCCCCGGAGGGACTGCCATTAGTGAGTAAGTGAGAAGTGACATGCTCTGTCTCTCAAAGGGTTTCTTCATGTCCACTTTGGTAGCTCTCATTACATTGCCTGAATCCATTAAGACAGAAACAAGGTTACCCCATGAAATGTTTTTGTGACTAAAGAGGACATGCAGCTCTTTAATCAGTGACAGAACATCTTCTCTGACAAGACTGAGTGATACAGCGAGCTCTGGTCCCTCCTTTGCAGCAGAGAGGGAATATCTCTTACAAGGACAGACGATATTCTTATTAAATTTCCACTGGTTGATCCATCAATGCTCCAGCAAAAATAATTATTCTGGATATGTTTAATGTAAATATCTATGTGAAACGAAACCTCATCTTGCATTGTGCAGATATCTGATCCATGATAATTCAGCTAATAATGCCTTTAAGTTATGAAAAAATCTGTAGGAAGGTTTCAGGTTTTCCAGGAGTCAGGGTGACACTAAGATATTAGCAAGGGGAGTAGGACCCTGTCTAATCTCAAATTAAAAGCTGAAGCTGCTGGATGAGGAGACAGTCATGCATGCCACCTCCATTTTCAGCAATGACTCTAAATGGTATCTGAAAGGATATTGTAACTTGAGACCCTAGAGAAAAGTGGCCAACAATATGTAACTGAACTCAGTATATTTTTAAAGATATATGTGTGAGTGAATATGTGTCAGTATGGTATACGACATGTATGAAGAGGAATAGAAATAAATAATCATAGGAAAATGCCTCATTAACTGATAGTGTTGAATTTTGCACACATACACTAAATTGAGAGAATAAAACTTGATGAATGTAAAACTAACGAGAAGCTTAGAGTTCCCCTATTTTAACTGACTCGTTGGTAGGTAAGAAATATGATGTCTGGAGAAAGGAAATGACTATCTCAGAGTCAACGGTTCCTGTTTATGTCTAAAATCCAAATGTCCACCTCTTGTTTAAGAGTTGTATAAATTTTACAATCCATAACATACCATAACTATCCATAACTTAATTTGAAAATACCCCATTCACGAGACTATGACTGATCACATGAAACAGATCACCATTAGCTGACAAAGGGTGCTCCCCTTGTGCTCCCATCTGCATAAGTATAGAACCTCAACATTCATGTCTCTCTCTCTTTTCTAAAGCATTTCTCAAGATGTCAAGGGAATCGTAACTATGGTCCAGAATTGGCTTTCTCCCTCTGGGAATGGCAGGTCCCTGAGATAAGTTCTGATTTTCTAGACCTTGGCACTTTCATGTTGGTATTCTACCTACCTGTTTTTGCTGTTACTGAAACTCTGGTCTAGCTGCTCACCAGTCAAAAGGCAATACACAAGAGGCCAGATTGGTGGGAAGGAAAGTTTGCTTTATTCCAGAGGCCAGTAGCCAGGGGAATAAGACAGACTCATGTTCAAAGGTCAACTCTCCTACAGACAATCAGAGGGTAAGAGCTTTTAAAGGGGAGTTTCAGGGGTGTACAGGCAGAGGGAGGAGGCTACATGCAGAAAGAGCATAGTCAGGTCTGACAGTCAGCTTGAAGTTAGTCATGTGGTGATTCGATCAGCATCATTTTGATTATTTTAAGTAGAGTTAATCTTCAGTTCCAGGGTCCATTCGTTATAAACTTGTTGAGGCCAGTTATTGAAATTGCTTGGCTATAGTCTGGTCATCATATGGTTAACTTCTTCCACCTAGTGGGGGTTTCAGTATCTACACAGCAGCTCAAAGGATGTAGCTCAGCTTATTATCCATAATCCTCGAAGATGAATTGACTTCCCTGGTGGCTCAGAGGGTAAAGCATCTTCCTATAATGTGGGAGACCAGGTTCAATCTCTGGGTTGGGAAGATCTCCTGGAGAAGGAAACGGCAACCCACTCCAGCATTCTTGCCTGGAAAATCTCATAGATGGAGGAGCCTAGTAGGCTACAGTCCACGGGGTTGCAAAGAGTCAGACATGACTGAGCGACTTCACTTTTACTTTTGAAGAAGATTAAATGTCCTTGACTTCATTTAAAGACTAAACTATGATTATTTGGTCTTATTTGACTGTTTTCCTTTGCTTCTGCATTTTCTCATTTCTCTGGTTAAATTTATTCTTTGACTAAAGTTTTTGAACAGACAAAAGGTAGGCTGAGGATTTGAGGGGAGCCATTCCTTCCTGCAAGAGTCAGGGACTTGCTTCATTGCTCTGCTGCTGCTACTCCCAGCCTAGGACTCTCCCACTGAATCTCAAAGCTGAGAAGAGCTCAGGGTTTCTTTACCTCTTACCACTATTTCCATATCAGACAGCTCACCATCTCCCAGCCCAGAGGCTGGATCAGGGGCAGATATGATTGATTTTTGGTGGTCTCAGCCTGCAATGATTTCGAGTAGGGTGTGGGTTCACCGTCGGAGATTGAGACTGGGTCGCGGTTGTGAGAACACCAGATCCTAGCCATTAGACCAGAGGTGAGCAACAATGGCTCTGGTCTTCAGATTTGCAGAAAAGAATTTCCACAAAGATAGAAAGTAGTGAAGCAAGTAAAGTATTTACTAAGAGGAAAAAGACTATAGTACGTGTGGATAGGCACCCTGGCAGACTCAGAGGGAGAGTCTCTGAGTCGTGTCCTTGTAGCAGTTTGACTTACTTTTTGGTGTATTTCTTTCAGGTTTATTTTGGCCAATCATTTTGGTTTTTCTGGTTCATAGTCCATATTTGATATAGCTCAGGATCCTTCCACATGTGTGTAAGCATCTCTTCGTCAAAATGGATTTTATCAAAAAGGCATATAGGTAGGGAACATACCTTGACATAACTCCCCCTTTAACTTCCAAAAGCCTTTTCTGTGCATGTGTGGTTGAAGAGTCTCCTGACTTTGAGAACAAGAAATATATGGTTTGGGCAGGGCTCAGCCTATCCCTTAATTGTCCCGTTATTCTTGTCTTGAAGTTTTGGTCCATAGGGAATGAATCTCCCATTGCTGTACACTGAGAGGTGCCCCATAAACCTCTTCTACTCAGTTATCCCAGCCACTAGACAAAATTCTACATGTAAATATGTCATGTAAATAAAAATCTAAATAAGTCAGCCACTGTTGCAGGGAGAAAGGTTCTGAATTTCACCCACAGCTTGGACAGAGCTCTCTGAGATGCTGACAGCTTCTGCCTGCCATTACATATCACACAGTGCTTTCAAGTAACCTGCTTCCTGTCTGGGATCCTCACTACTTAGTTACAAATTACTCAGTTCTCCTTTCTTCTTCATGAGCAAAAGGTACATCTGAAAGTCTCTTCAACAAATGGCATTGGGTAAACTAGATATCCACATGCAAAAGAACAAAACTGGTGCTATATTTTATATAGTAAGCAAAAGATCAGCTCAAAATGGATAAAAGACAAACATAAGACCTGAAATTATAAAACGCTTAGAAGAAAACAATGGAAAATCTTCATGACTTTGGTTTTGGTAGTGATTTTATGGATATGACACCAAAAGCACATGTGTGCACATGCACACACACACAGACACACACACACACACACACAAAGTGGGAATACTTACAGCTGAAAAAACTTCTACACAGCAAAGAAAATAATCAAAAGAGTGAAAAGATAACCAATGGAATGGGAGAAAAGCATATGCAATTCATATATCTAATGAGGGTTAATCTACAAAATATATAAGGGACACCTACAAATCAATAGTAAGACAAGCAAAATAGTGATAAAATTTAAAATGAACTAAGGACTTGGACCCACTCATGGATCACAGCCTTATTATGGTGAAGGGGGTTATGTAACTCAATGAAGCTGTGAGACATGCCATGCAGGCCCACCCAAGACAGACAAGTCATAGTGAAGAGTTCTGACAAAATGTGGCCCACTGGAAAGGAAATGTCAAGCCGCATCAGTCTTCTTGCCTGGAGAACCCCATAAACAGTATGAAAAGGCAAAAAGATACGACACCAGAAAATGATCCCCCAGGTCAGAGATGTCCAACATGCTCCTGGGGAAGAATGAAAGGGAATTACTAATAGCTCCAGAAAGGATGAAGTGGCTGGGCCAAAGTGGAAACTTTTGACTATCAGTTGTGGATGTGTTTGGTGGCGAAAGTAAAGTCTGATGCTGTAAAGAACAACGTTGCATAGGAACCTGCAATGTTAGGTCTATGAATCAACATAAATTGGATGTGGTCCAGCAGGAGATGGCAAGATGGAAATCAACATCTTAAGAATCAGTGAACAAAAATGGGCAGGAATGGGTGAATCTAGTTCAGATGACCATTACATCGACTACTGCTTTCTGGGCAGCACCAGTGGTAAAGAACCTGTCTGCCAATGCAGGAGATGTAAGAGACCTAGGTTTGATCCTAGCTGATAGGATCAAAAAAAATGCAGTGGTGGTGGTGGTGGTTTAGTAGCTAAGTCATATCCAACTCTTGTGACCCCATGGAAGGTAGCCCACCAGGATTCTCTGTCTGTGGGATTTTCCAGGCAAGAATATTGGAGTGGGTTGCCTTCTCTAGAGGATCTTCCTGACCCAGGGATCAAACATGAATCTCCTGTGTTATAGATGGTCACCTGCATGGCAGGTGGATTCTTGACCAACCGAGCTACCAGGGAAGCCCCTGAAATGGAGCACTTGGGTGAAACCTCAAAAACAACAGAACGATCTCAGTTCATTTCAAAGGCAAATCATTCAATGTCATTGTAATTCAAGCCTATGCCCCTACTACTGATGCGGAAGTTCATCAGTTCTATGAAAACATACAGCATCTTCTAGAATTAACACTAAAAGAAAATATCCTTTTCATCATAGGGATTTGGAATGCAAAAGTAGGAAGTCAAGAGATATCTGGAGTAATGGGCAAGTTTGGCCTTGCAGTACAAAATGAAGTGGGACAAAGGCTACAGAGTTTTGTCAAGAGAACATGCTGGTCATAGTATGTTTTCAAACAACTCAAGAGACATCTCTACAGATGGACATCATTAGATGATCAGTACTGAAGTCAGGTTGATTGTGTTCTTTGCAACCAAAAATGGAGAAACTCTATACAGTCAGTAAAATCAAGACCTGGAGCTGACTGTGGCTCATATTATAAGCTCCATATTGCAAAATTCAGGCTTAAATTGCATAAAGTAGGGAAAACCACTGCCATTTACGTATGACCTAAATAAAATCTCTTATGATTAGATAGTGGAGGTGACCAATACATTCAAGAGATCAGATCTGGAAGACAGAATGCCTAAAGAACTATGGACAGAGGTTTGAAATGTTGTACAGGAGGCAGAGACCAAAACCACCTCAAAGAAAAAGAAATGCAAGAAGACAAAATGTCTCAGGAGGCTTTACAAATAGCTGAGGAAAGAAGATAAGTGAAAGGCAGGGAGAAAGAGAAAGATAAAACCAACTGAATGTAGAGTTCCAGTAAAAGGTTTTAATGACCCAGATAGCCATTATGGTGTGGTCACCCACCTGCAGTTGAACATTCTGAAGTGTGAAGTCAAGTGGACCTAGGAAACAATTCTACAAACTAGGCTAGTGGAGGTGATCGAATTCAAGCTGAGCTAGTTAAAATTCTAAATGATGCTGTTAAAGTGCTGCACTCAACAAATTTGGAAAACTCAACAGTGGCACAGGACTGGAAATTTTGAAAACCCAATAGTGGCCTCATTACAGGAAACGATCAGTTATCACTCCAAACATAAGCAAGGGCAATGCCAAAGAATGTTCAAATTGCCATAAATTTGCACTCATTTCACATGCTAGCAAGTTTATGCTCACAATCTTTCAAGGTAGGCTTCAGCAGTATGTGAACTTAGAATATTCAGATATATTATCTAGATTTCAAAGAGGCAGAGGAACCAGCAATCAAATTGCTAATGTTTGTTAGATTATGGAGAAAGCAAATAAGTTCCAGAAAAACAGCTATTCTGCTTCATTGAGTACACTAAAGCCTTTGACTGTGTAGATCACAACTGTGGAGAATTCTTAAAGAGATGGGAATACCTGACCACCGTACCTGTCTCCTGAGACACTTGTATGTGAGTCAGGAAATAACTGTTGAAACCAGATACAAAACAACTGACTGGTTTAAAACTGGAAAAGGAGTATAACAAAGCTGTATATTATCAACCAGTTTATTTAACTCTCTGCAGAGTACACAATGAGAAATGCCAGGCTAGATGAATCACAAGCTTTAATCAGCATTGTTGGAAGAAATATAAACAACCTCAGATATGTAGATGATACCACTCTAATGACAGAATGTGAAGAGGGAAGAGGAACAAAAGAACTTCTTGATGAGGGTGAAAGAGGAGAGTGAAAAAGCTGGCTTGAAACTCAACATTCAAAAATCTAAGATCATGACATCTGGTCCCATTACTTCATGGCAAATAGGAGAGGAAAAAGTAGAAGCAGCTACAAATTTTATTTTCTTGGCCTCCCAAATCACTGCAGTTGGTGACTGCAGCCAAGAAATTAAGAGATGCTTGCTCTTTGTAAAGAAATTTATGACAAACCTGGACAGTATATTAAAAAGCAGAGACATCACTTTGCTTACAAAGGTCCATAAAGGCAAAGCTATGGTTTTTCCAACAGATGTTAAGAACTGTTCCATAAAGAAGGCTGAGCGCTGAAGAATTGATGCTTTGAATTGTGATGCTAGGGAACTCTTGAGAGGGAAAAAGGAGAAGGGGGAGGCAGAGGATGAGATGGTTAGATAGCATCACCAATTCAGTGGATGGAAATTTGATCAAACTCTGGGAGACAGTGGTGAATAGAGGAACCTGGCATTCTGCAGCGCATGCGGTTGCAGAGTCTGATACGACTCCACTGAACAATGATAACAAGGACTTGGATGGATATTTCTCCAAAGAAGACATACACATGATGACAGATTCATCACAGAAATGTTCAAGGTCACTAATAATTCAGGGAAATACAAATATAAACTCCATGATTTGTCATTTCACACTCATCAGAATGGCTATTGTTAAAAACAAAACAAAACAGTAGTGTTGGCAAGAATATGGAGAAATTGGAACACTTGCATAGTGTTGGTGAGGAGGAACAATAGTGCAGCCTCTATGGAAAAAAAGTATGGAATTTCCTCAAAATATTTAAAATAGAACCACTAGATGATCCAGCAATCTTACTTTTGAGTATACAGTTAAAAAAATTGAAATCAGGATCTCCAAGTGATATCTATACTCCCATGTTCATCTGTATGTTCTCTACAAATGAATGTTAAGCTGCTTGTCTCTGATGGGACCAATTTATTTAGATTTGTGTTCTGAATGAGGATTAATGGGTAGCGTTGTTTGCCCAGTATATTTTTACCTGTGAATCAAAGGAAGCTCATACCAACGACGAGGGCCATCCCACCTGTCCCTGTGCACTCTTACTTTTGATCCTTTCCCACATAGTCCTGGTGGGTGGGCCGAGTACTGTACTCCTCACATTAGTAACCAACTTTCACTGCCTGCTTGTAGACCCCAGGAATTTCTTTTCTTTTCTTATTAGTGTTTATCCTATTTTTTTTCCGATTAGGCATATTAATTTTTGGCTTCAGAGAAAGGAGATTTGCTTGATATAGGAGAGGGAAAGGTCAAGGATGAACACACTTCTGAATAAGTTCATTCTTGTGACGACCTCAGCTCCTTTTCTGGTCCCAGGGCAGGAACTTTCCCTTGAAATGAACTCCACACCACACTACTCCTCTTTAAATTTCTTATTCCCAATATGCACTTCAGTTTATTTTGTTTTTATTGCTTGCATATTGACTCTTCAAAGATGACGCCCATAAAAATCTAGTGCTGCTTTCTAAACATTGCGGTTATCTTTGAATGTACAAGGCCGTAAATAAGCTGGATGTTTAAACCTCTGTGTTTCATACTTTCACCTCTTCGTCTCTGTCACTACAAAAGATCGAATGGGTCTGTCGTCTTTTGTGCCTGTGATAAAATGCTTATATATGGCAATCCATCTTGCATCCTTCCTTCCTTACCATCTATTTGCTTTTAATATTCCTATTTCAGGAAAATTACTATGGAAAGTATGATATGCACACCTGTGGTATGTTTCTATGACCTCTGGGGATCAGAATTGAAGAAGCACAGTTCAGAGGTCACTTCTCAGGCTTGCCACATGCTTGCCCCAAATTATCAGTGGGCCCCAATAACCCTACATGTTTCTAATACATCTGATTAGAGGATACAGTTGCTCCCCATCTCTTTATCCTGACACCTTTTGTTAAATAGAGTGGATGTCTCAGTTAGTTTAATCTACCTTAATCTCCATCATTCCCATTAGTTCTTGATTTTCCTTCTTTCTGCTACTTGATCAACAAACATAAGAATATTTTTATCTTAAAAACTCTTGTGACTAAAAGGTCTCTGTCACTTTCTATATTTATTTTCAGTTTCCCCTCTGTCTTGTTTTAACCCATTAGTTAGTGTCTTATTTTGCAAGAGCAATCGAAAAACTGATATAATACTTTAACATCTACCTTTCAGTACTTAACAATTATTTGTATAAGGCCTCTTTTCCTATGGACTTCCCTTGTGGCTCAGATGGTAAAGAACATGCCAGAAACGTGAGAGACCCAGGTTCGATCCCTGGGTCGGGAACATCCCCTGGAGGGAATGGCTACCCACTCCACTATTTTTGCATGGAAGATTTCATGGACAGATGAACCAGGTGCACAATAGTCCATGAGAGTGTAAAGAATTAGAAACAACTGAGCAACTAACACTTTCACACTTGTTCCTCTATAAACAGCCAGGTCACACATGTATGTATATGTGTATAGGCTTCCCAGGTGGTGCTAGGAAGCACCCGGGTTAAAGAACCTGCCTGCCCATGCAGCAGACATGAAACATGGGTTCAATCTTTGGATCAGGAAGATCCCCTGGAGAAGGAAATGGCAACCTACTCCAGTATTCTTGCTTGGGGTATCCCCATGGACAGAGGAGCCTGGAGGGCTAAAGTCCATAGATCACAAGAGTCTGACATGACTGAAGCGACTTAGCATGCACACATAGGCTGATTCATGTTTTTGTACAGCAGAAAACAACACAGTATTGTAAAGCAGTTATCCTCCAATTAAAAATAAACAAAAAACATGATAAAAGTAGCTAGAGGATTTGATGGAGTGGTTGGTTGATTAACTTATTTCATGGAGTTTTTAGAAAAAGTATTAAGGCTTGCAAGTTCTATTTTCTTCAAAACTCTGGTGTCTCACCTCCCTTCTTCCTCCAAAATTTTCGTAATTTTGAAATACATTTTAGAATATTGATTGATCTAGTCAATAGGAAATTTGACTTGTGTGTATTTTCCATAAGTTTCCAAGAAAGAGAACATTATATATTGACTTCCTGGGAGATTTTCAAGCCAATAGGATAAGTCCTTTCTTGATAATAATCTATTTTACAGAGCACAATTAACTAATTGTTTGATACTGTTTTCTTCATTTCTTCAGTTCCTTCAAATTAGTGAAACAATTTTCTCAACAAAGTGCATAGCCTCTCAAAAACTCTATCTGCATTTTTCCTTCTCTTATCTTAGTCTCCCAAACTGCTGGAATAAATATGAAAACTCCAATTTAAACTTCAAACAAACTTTTCTGGGATACAGAGCAACTGAAGCCCTTTTTGTCAATGTTTGGAGTGGAATTACTTTGAAATAATATTTGGCAGATTTGTTTTATCTACCCTAAGACCCATCAGATCTATTCCTAGCTATATATATGCCAAAGATAGATGAAAACATATGCACACCCAAAGAACTGTGTTAACATGTTCATAGCAGATTTATTCACAGTGTCACTAAATTGCAAGCAACCCATACATCCATAAAAGTAAAACTTAAATAAACATATGAGGCAGTATTCAATACTTCTTAATTATAGAAAGTGGACTACTAATACACACATAGATACATCTCAAAACAAATCAAACATTAAAAAGTGCACAGTGCATGTTGTACATGTTTTCATTTACATGAAGTTATAAAATAGGATACTTAATTGATGCTGATAAAAAGTAGAATAGTTTTTGCTTCAGGGTGAAGTTGTGTAAGCAAGATAAGAGACAGGAGGGAATTTTCTACAGTGATATAAGTGTTCTTTATCTTCGTAGGGGTGTTGTTTACACAGATCAATTTATTTGCAATCTCATCTAACTGTATACAGAAACCATCTGCATGTTACTGTGTATAAACTATATCTACTTATTAAGTCATCTGCTCATCATGTAAATAATGTAGAATCTATAAGACAAAAATCTAAACATTAAAATACTGCTATTATTCATTAGGGAAATTAACTATTATTATTTATGTGATTGGACTTCCCAGGTAGTGCAGTGGAAAAGAATCTGCCCACCAGTGCAGGAGGAAAAAGAGGTGCAGATTTGACCCCTGGGTTTGGAAGATTCCCTGGAGGAGGGCATGGCTACCCACTCCAGTATTCTTGCCTGGAAAATTCCATGGACAGAGGAGCCTGGCATGCTACAGGCCTGGCATGGTTCAAAGAATCAGACACAACTGAGTGACTGAACACATGTAATTAAACAGAGAATACAAAATAATTTAAACATGCTAAAGCTACTTAATAGAAGCAAAACTAAGCTATTTTAATGATCTTTCAAAGGAATAAAGAATAATAGTGTTACGTAGATTTTAGGTGAATTTGCTTCTATGATGGTTCATTCACGTAGCTATTGGTGGAAGGCCTCTGTTCCTTACCACGTGACCCTCTCAACCGTGCTGCCTGAGTGTCCTCATGACAAGGCAGTAGGCTTCCCCTGGGCAGGTGATCCCAGAGAAAGCAAGGATGAAGCTACCTGCTTCCTGAAGCCTTGGATCGGAAACCACACATGGTTACTCCTGCCACATCCTAGTCATTGGAAGCTAGTCACTAAGTACAGCCTACACTCTGGGAGAGAGAGATCAGCTTCCATTTTTTTGAAGAGAAGAGTGTCAAAGCATTTTTTGACATATTTTAAAACCAACACACAGTGAAAGACCCTATCTTTCTGACTTTGCATATGGAAAGAGGGGCTTACTCTGTAGAATTTCCAAAAATAAACCAATACAATATTGTAAAGTAATTAGCCTCCAATTAAAATAAATAAATTTAAATTTAAAAAAATCTAATAGGCTATCACAATGCTATTTTTTCATGGTCTTTAGTAACCCTAACCCTTTATGTTTTCTACTTGGATTTTAGAATCAACCATACAAATCCCTGTTGAAATATTAAAATTGGGATCACATTAAATTAGAATGTTATTCAGAGAAAAGTGTGTATTTATGTTGATCATTTTCATCTATAAACACAATGATTTTCATTGATTGCCTTATATATAATTATCTTTTTTTTCAGATAGAACTTTCAAGTCTTCTGTTAGATTTATTATTAGTTTATTTATAGATGACTTTCCATTGTGGAAAGAGCCTACTTTAAATCACATTTTCAATTTATTTTAATTCAGCTTGTTTTTACATATTGATCTTGCTACTAACAACCTTGTTGAACTATATTTAGTCATAGTTTCTGTAGATTCTATGGATGTTTTATGTTAATCTTTTTGTTTTCTACTAATGCTAGCCAAACTGTTTCTTTCCTGTTCAATTCTATTATTGGTAACTTTACTCACTGCCCCTCCCCCAACACACACTTTCTTACTTCACTGGCTAGAACTTCAAAACTGCAAATATAATATTAATATAGTGGAAATTGGATTTTTTCCTCAGATTATTTAAATATTTTACTAATTTTCCTCAGATTATTTAAATATTTTACTAATTTTCCTCAGATTATTTAAATATTTTATTAATTATATAATGTTTTCCATATTTTTTTGCTATAATATCAAAGCAATCTTATTTTTATAATGCTAAAATATCTCCCTGTATTCACTTTAAACAATTATAAACAGCTCTTGAATTTTGTGAATGCTTTTCTCCATAGACAGCAATGATTTTATTAACCTTTCAGTGTTTTGTTACCATTTCTGAATTTTGTTTCCTATAAGTTAGCATTTTAGGATTTTCATATTAGTGTGAAATATTGATGTCTAGCTGATGCTAATTTCACAGAGATTTGAGGAAATGTTCCTTTCTTTTTATTCTCTGTGAGAATCTGGACTTAGCTAATTCTTTAAAAAATGTCTCTATAAATCTTAGTGGTCTTATATATCTCTGACACATTCAACCAAATATCTTCTATATACATGTCTACATTTAAAAAAAATTTCAACAGCAATAATATTTTCCTGGATTGTCTAATTTACTGTTATCTAGAAATTTGCGTCTAACTCATACTTTGTTGAATTCCCATATGATTTTGTGAAATTTTTTCAACAAATTTTAATAAATTCATTTTTATACAAAAAAAAATACTAGTGTCAACAATGAAGCCTTGCCAGTTGGGGGAGTGAACTGCCGGCTGTAAAGAAAAAGAATAATCATTCCCAGGCCCAGTACCAGGGTGAGGCAAGTGAGGGGCCAGAGACTAATGAGACACTTGCTTCAGGGACAAATTAGAGGTGCAAAATTAATACAGAATGGTTGCTTTGAATTAATTTTGATTTTTAAGAAATGTTGGCTTATAATATTCTTTATGTTGAAAACTGAATTTTTTACTCCCCTTACATTTTGCACCCAAAGCGAATGCCTCACTCACCTTGTTTGCTTAAACCTTCCCTGACCCCCTTCTCTCATACTTTCCCCACTTCCTACTTTGTGTGTGTGTGTGTGTGTGTGTGTGTGTGTGTGGCTTAAGGCCAGTATCTAGCAGTGTAAAATTAGTAGATCTTCAAAATGTTGCAAACAGACTAGAGAGAGCACAGAACAGTGGAAAACTGCCAAACTTGATGTCAGTGTCAGCACAGGTACCAGTCAAGACGTGCTCTAATTAGCCACAGGACCTTAAGAAAGTCATTTCACCTCTCCACGCGTCAGTTTCTTGGTGACAAATTTGAAAGAACTGAGTTAGGTATTTTCTAATGCCTGGTGAAGGACTAATATTTTGACAGCAGAAAAATCTTAACATCTTGGATACTGTTTTTCCTTCCCTGAATCATCATCTGTAGCTAGAGACCTGAAATCCATTACTCTTCAGAGTAAAGCTAATGCCTTTCCTGTGTGATTGTTGTTTTTAATTTTAATTTGGAATCATTCTTTTTGCAGTCATTTGGCAGGTTTGCCCGATCTCGCTCTGGGGTAGTAATCAGGGCACGGTGCAGTATTGGTATCATTTTGTATTTTCATTAAGGTGCCCTGAGGACTTCCAGCATTCGATGCCAACAAATTTAAATTATTAATTTTATTACAACAAGAATTCTACAATGGTAGAGCTACTGAATGCTTTTTAAATTGGTTTTTAACTAGAAAAAAATAAAGAAATAGAATTTGGACACTTGGGAGATAATGAAAAAGTGAGACAGAGCTGTTATTGATTTAAAGTCAGGTAAGGGGATATTTTTTTAAAGTTCAATTTTCACAAATCATTGGCCTTAGATAAGATACTAATGAGAATACTTCACAACCTCACAAGTATGTAATAATGAAGAAGAAATCAAGTAATAATAAACAAAATATGTGGGACTAACATGTAAGAAAGGAGAAACTGATACCATTGATTAAATATTTTAATTGATTCTATGTTTTACTAAAAAAAAAAAACCCAACAACTACATTTCAACTTTCTTAGTTAAAAATCTACTGTAAGTAGGAGATATATAATCAAAAGTGATGGACTCACAGCTGCATTTCTGAATGATCTTGGGTAAATCACAAAAAACAATTTGAAACTGTCTTCATCTGAAAAATGGGGACATTAAAACCCTCATATAGGGAGTTTTGTGTGGCTCAAATGAGGTATTGTGCATGAAAGCAGTTTGCAAACCATGAACTACTCTGCACATGTAGAGAATTTATAAACTTGTAGATATTTCTCATTTCCAATTAATATTATTGGGAGTCCTGTGAAGAGGATAGAGATGAAAGATCATTGGAATTCTAAGGTGACTTTACCCATCAGATGACTGAAAACCGACCTTGAAACATACAAGTGCATGGATTTCGCTTTCATTCAGAGTGCGTGATGAGCTCGGTAATAAATGATAGTAGCGCAGAACTTTTGAAAAATCCTTGTCATTATTTGTGTTTATTAGGTGCTTAAACAAGAAGAACCTCCACTAGTGAACACAGTAACAAATCCATCAGCAAAACTCATCAGGTTACACTGTGTCTGATTTACCACAGTCAGTCGCCCTTATGTTCCCTTCCTGGTTCTGTTTTATCAATATGAAAGTGAAAGTTGCTCAGTAGTGTCTGACTCTTTGTGACTCCATGAACTACACAGTCCATGGAATTTTCCAGGCCAGAATACTGGAGTGGGTAGCTTTCCCTTCTCCAGGGGATCTTCCCATCCCAGGGATTGAACCTAGGTCTCCCTCATTGTGGGTGGATTTGTTACCAGCTGAGGCACAGGGGAAGCCCAAGAATATTGGAGTGAAGTGGGTAGCCTATCCCTTCTCCAGTGGATCTTCCCAACCCAGGAATTGAACCAGGGCCTGCTGCATTGCAGGTCGATCCTTTGCCAGCTAAACTCCCAGAGAAGCAAGCCCAGACCCAACTGTGGGTCAGTCTGAGCGTGGAAAATGCTCTGCTATCTGACAGGTCTCGATTGGGACTAGAGCCATCCCACGGTGCAGTTACAGGGGATCCAGACTGGCTTCACGCAAAAGGAAGAAAACATCATCCCTAAGGGGTAGCCAGAAGTGTAATGGCCCATGTAAGAACATGGAGGCTGGTATAGGAGGTTGTAGAGGCATAATCGGAGAGTTCAGTCAGGCTTTGAGTTTAGTGGAAACATGTGAGGGTGATTGATGAGGTAAAGATCATAAAGACTTCAAGATTGGAGAATGAGATGGAGAGTGAGTACCTTAACACTGGCAAGATAGGAAGGGCAAACCCAGAAACGTCATCTCCTCACATTCCCTGTCATCACAAGATTGCCCAGAATCAAAAGAAGTTGGCGAGTCAGAACCATACATTGGAACCAAGGCAAGGCAATTCAGTGTTCAAGTGGTGTTCTGGTGGTGTGTGTGGACCATTTCCTGCTTGTGTATTGATGTTGTTGAGCCACCCCTCAGCTTGAGCAGAAGGACACAAAAGCAATTCATTGTTCCTCCAGGACAAGGGTAGGAAAGTTCTTTGCTCTAATATGACATTGCTTGGAAAGTATTAGAGGAAAGGTAATGTTTGGGTGATGTTCACTTTACAGGTTATCCCATAAGAAAAGCATTGTGTCCATATATCTATTTGGGAACTAAAATCTGAGAAGCCATTTCCATATTTACCTTTGGTTTTCCCTTAGAATCTAGCTGACAAAAATGAAAGTCAGAGAACTGCTTGGAATAATATAATAGCTACAATTTATAGCACCACATTCTACTATTTTGTTCTAGGACTTGTGGAGGAAGAAACCAGATGACGATATGATCCTGTAGAGTTTGTGAATGTTTCTGATGGTGACAGGGGGGGTCAAGTTTCTTCTGACAGAGATGCTGACTAGTGGTATGTTTCATATAAGCTGGTCTGTGAGATGAGAGATTGATAATTAGATCAGGAGTGAAGGGATCACACAAAACTCACCCATGTTCTGAAAGGCTAACCCTGAAAATAACTTCCTGGACTATTAGTAAGGAAATGTCTACGTTAACTAGATTTTCACCCTCTGTTCATATGTTGTCATCCTCTCTGAGAGCATGCTGAGCCTTTAGGAAAGACAGGTCTTAAATTCTGATGGGCTGGACTGATAGAAGCTAAAGGGATCACATGGGCAAAGGAGCACTGGGTTGGTCTGATCCAGTTTCCAGGAAAGAAGGTAATACTGAATTCCTGGCAGACCTCTAAAGGGTTCCCAAGAAGACTTTCCACATTCAAAGAAAAATCCAAAACTTGGGAATACAGGAGATGGCCCATAGCAAAGAAAGTAAAACCAAGCTTCTAGGTTAGTTAAGGATTCCCTTTGGTAGGATCTAGAATACAGAACTTATACTCCAACAGCCCAAGAAGTTACTCTGAGCAGTTTTCTGCAGGTTTTCTTTTGACTTTTGAGTATCCATCTTCTGTTTGAAAGGAGACAAGGAACAATAGCAGCTGAGTAACTTCATTTATTTTCTTTTATAGCTTTAGCCTCAGGTTCGTTTTTTCCTGATGACCGCTGAAAGATCTTTCCATGCTTCCTACCCATGGGAATGCCCATCTGCCCGCACTCCATCACTTCCAGCTGGATTTGTCACCATTTGTCTCTAATATCAAGTTTCTTTTTTCTTATTTTTCCCAATCCCAGGCTGAACATCTGCCTTGTACATTGGCAAGATTAATATATCCCACTTGAGCAAATGCAATATGGTCTCTTGGTGTCACTCTCAGAGACAGGACTTGGCTTGCCAATTGTGATAACTGTACCATATTATACCAAAGGAATATGTATTTTTCATAATGCTCTGGGTAATGTGCGACTTTTCATGAATGAGATTCATGTCTCTCAATGCCCTCAGTGAGATACTCTGGGAGCAACATAGATGGCTTTCTCCTAAGCCTAAGAAGGAAACTATTCATATTTGTCTTCCTGTGACACAGGGAATTTTGCCATTTTTATTCACCTTACAATCTATCAGTGATTATCTTTGTATTTGATTCCTGTTGTCAAACCATATCTTGTGTGCATTGTGGCCCCAGTGTCTAAGGCAGTGCCAAGGATCTTGTAGGCCCTCAGTGGATATAGGCTGAATGAATAAGTGAACTTTGTCACAGACATCTTAAATGTATAAGTATTATAAATTTAGGAATACACACCTAATTTGCACATGTATTTTCATTCTCAAAGAATGTAGAATATCATATGATTTATCATTAGAGAAATCATGCTACTAGGTACAAAGATGTAAGACTGACTCTACAAACTTAGAGCTTCCCTGACAGCTCAGTGGGTAAAGAATTTGCCTGTAATGCGGGACACACAGGAGATGTGGGCTCGATCCCTGGATTGGGGAGACCCCCTAGAGGAGGAAAATGGCAAACCACTCCAATATTCTTGCCTGAAAATCCTCATGGACAGAGAAGCCTGGCAAGTCCAAAAGGTCACAGCTGAGTTGACACAACTCAGTGACTATGCATGCATTCTACAAACGTATAGAGATTGCCAAATAACCTAAAAATGGAAAATATTTCCCAAGATGAAGGTCATATGATTAATATCATGACATCATAGAATCAGTATTGCAGAAGGGGATACAGAAGATTGTTGTAAAATACAGATAAGCTGATTTCCCCACAACTTTGAATTGCTCACAACTTCCATTATATAGAATGAAGAATTTTTAACGTAGAAATGATTCATAAAAATTTAACGTTGAAAGCATCTGCCCCAGCTAATTTTGCTATGACAGTCTTCTCCCTACAGAAATCTTAAATTTCTCTAATCTCAAAATTCTAGAATTATTGAAAATTGAATTTTGAAATTCAAGCTATAGAAATAGAAACCATCTTTAGGATGTTAATCTAAAATATGACTATTTCCCAAAGCTCCAGATTTTATCTGTTTTAGAAAGAAAATACTCCTGGAAGAAACACAAGTTACATGCTATTGCTCTTCACACATAACCCCCCTTTGTCATCGACGTGACCTGAATTCCAACAGCTGGCTAACCTCATCACTAGTAATCAACCATCATCCCAAGAAGTGAACATAATCAAAAGCTAAATCAAATAAATATGTCTTACTCTCTGTTCTGACATCAGCCAAGTTCCATTTCTGGTGGGAGGCCAAGGGGAGCGGGTGCCAAAGGCATATGGCTGTGGGCACCATTGTGCCAAAAAGATGTCAACACATTGGAAAGGATTCAGAGAAGAGTAGCGGGGGTGATCAAGGGGCTGAGGAATTTACTTATGAGGGAGATTAAAAGAGCTAAGTGTGTATACATTGGCTAGGCAATATATTGGAGGCAGCAGAGTTGGATATAATTTGAAGTGTTGACAAGTCCACGCAAGGAATTAGTGGCACGGGAGCCAGAGGAAACACTGTGGCTTGGGAAAGTGAAGTAAATAAGGATGAAAACTAGAGTCTAGTTGTCGTCAACATTTCTTAAGAGAATGTTGATTTAAAATAAGAGCACTTACAGCATCAGCTGTAAGCCCAGTCATAGATTTAAAAGATATAAAAAAGAAGAATGTGAAAACAAGCTGACCTGGCCTGGGACAAGAGGCATAAGAAACAAAGTTTATCTTACCTATTCTCTCCCCTATTGGGAGTACAATTACTAAGAACATGTCTACTGCTCACTTTTAACATAATCAATTTTGAATATTTTTATTTCATCAAAAAAGGAACCACAACCCTTAGCTATCATCCCCAAATCCTCACAGCAATGTGTTTAGCTCCACACATTAATAGGTATTGTCAAAGTCCAGTAAAAAATGAAAAGACTCTACTAAAGTCATGATCATACAATCATTACTTTGACTGAGATCTGAGGGGAGGCTTATAATTATGGGCAAATTGATTCTCCTCCATCTTCTAATGCCTCACAACTTCTGTCACACAGAGTGAAAAGTTTGTAACTCCCAAGTTTCCCCTTTCTCCAGCCCTAGCAAAAACATTAGCTTAATTTCTAACTCTATAGATTTTCCTAGTCTGGACATTTCATATAAATACAATGTGTAATATGTGGTTCTTTGTGACCAACTTCTTTAAATTAGCATGTTTTCAAGATTCATCCATGGTATGGCATGAATCAGTACATAGTTCCCTTTTATGAGGTGAGGTGAAGTCGCTCAGTCGTGCCCGACTCTTTGCGACCCCGTGGACTGTAACCTACTAGGCTTCTCAGTCCATGGGATTCTCCAGGCAAGAATACTGGAGTGGATTGCCATTTCCTTCTCCAGAGGATCTTCCCAACCCAGGGATTGAACCCGGGTCTCCTGCATTGGAGGCAGACGCTTTAACCTCTGAGCCACCAGGGAAGCCGAATAATATTCTATTGTATGGATATGCCACATGTTGTTTTTCCATTCATCAGCTGTTGAATATATACCATTAAGATAGAATAGCACATAATTTTTGTTTTTCCTGTGAAAATACCTGGTCACTTCATTTAATCACACAGTTCAACCTGGGGTATTATGAGCTGATTTTATCACTCTCCCAGGGAAGAGGTGCACTGTCTACAATCAAGCAGAAGATGCTGGAATTTGATGTTCCTTGTCAGATTTTGTTGGAGATATATTTGGTCAGTCACTCCAATGCCCAGTGATTTGGATAGATTGTACTTCCGGTTACATATGACATAGAACATATGGATACAGTCTCTCTTTATGGACTTTGCCCTTCAGTCTTTCTCCCACAGGGTATACAATATCCTTTACTAGAGGCACTTCTCTACAACAATGAAGTAAGCTATTGTATGTCTTCTCCAGTTGCAAGTTTCCTCCTCGGAAAATAATAGAACAAAATGTTTTGTAATATTCTAGAAAAGGTCTCAAAATCATAATAGGTCTCCAGCTCATAACAGTGGTGCGACCTTGAGAAAATTATTTTAAATTCCTAGTACCCAGTTTACTCATGGAGACAAAGAATTCTAGAGGACCATATGAAGACAATTAAATGATATATAGCTGGCATGTACTTGGGGATTGATAATAGTGGTTGATTTTAACAAGAGGTGATCTTACTAGGAGTAGAGGAGTAGGAGCCTGTGAAGGTAGGAAAAGGTTTGAGGTGATTCATAACACTATCTAATAATACCTCTGATACAGAAGAAAGAATAACAGCCATCATTTAATAGCTCTTCATGTGCCAGGCACTATTCCCCAGATCTTTTCAAACCTTAGCCCTTGCAATGCTCTTGTGAGTTACATATTATTAGCATCATTTATTAACAGACGGGTTTTGTCAAAGGTCAATCAGCTTCTCAGAGGCAGTGTTTGCATGCAGGTAGCTGGTTTGGAGACTGAATTCCTAACCACAACACCCTGCTGAGGCCCTTGTTCCTCTGAGTATCCAGGCCAGGGGCCTTGTGCACAGAACAGGATATTCAGGTCTTAGATGTAAGAAGGAGTTGTTCTCAAGAATCAGCTTCCTGGGGGTTAATGGTTTAGCTTCATTATTAATTTTAAACATATTGTTTTAGTTATTACTCTCTTTTCATTGTGATAACTTCAATTTTACAACTCTCTCTTTCACCATGCTAAAGCCTGAGAAAAGGCCTTGATAAAAATTGAATGTTCATCTTTTTCAGAATTGTCTTTTGTATGTCATCTTTCATTGCTATACACTCACAAAAAGGAGCAGGTGGTGAGGATAAAAATATGTTAGTATTCATATCTCTAGCCAAAAGTCACCGACATCTCACTTGAGGCAAATAGGAAAAAAGAAAAATACCTCCCTTCTATTCCGACCCCATCTCTGTCTAACAGCCTAGCCAGACCCCCAGTCTTGGACTATTGCCACTCACCTTGCCTTTCCATGTTCTCTGTTACTTTAAGCTCTTTCTGGACCACGTTGCCAGAAGAGCCTTTGGATAATATATTACCTGCCTC
The DNA here is from genome assembly GCA_006408695.1 of Aepyceros melampus. Lineage (NCBI taxonomy): Eukaryota > Metazoa > Chordata > Mammalia > Artiodactyla > Bovidae > Aepyceros > Aepyceros melampus. Next base: position 731,904 of record SJXQ01010609.1, read on the forward strand.
CCCACCAAGAGCTTCCAATGAATCCCTTCCTTTCAACTAGGTCCAATTTTAAACCCCTGTGCTTCACTTTGCCCTCCCCAAACCTCCCAACATACTCCTGTCCCTCAGTTGGACCAATCTCATCACTGTCCCCTGAGCCTGGCCACACTCGCGTCTCGCATCTTCCTAATGCCCTTAGGTAGACATGCTCCTCACTATACACACACACACACACACACACACACACACACACACAGGCACATGTGCATAGGCACACGCACTCATACATGCACAAGCGCACAATAGTAGAAAGAATGGTAAACACATAGTAAATATCAGCTTCTCTTAATTTGTCTTATTGCTTCTCCTCAGCTCTACTGAAAATGGCTTCCCTAACTTTCCCAGCCTGGAATTCCTCCTCCTGCTTAAACTCATGCCACAGTTGGTGTCACAGTGCTTAGAATCTGACTGTCCTATGATTATAAACTACTAGGAATCATTCTTTGAGGAATTTAGTTAAGGTACATTTTTGAAACTAGGCTGGTGTTTAAATGGTTTGGAATACCTTCTATGTAATTGATTGATTCATCAAACATATCATAGCTGAGATCAAATATCTTCTCTTTTCTGTGGTCTTCGTATACCAGAATCCAATTTTTACTACCCCAGGGAAAAGCAATTTCTCCTCTGTAGTCCCATAATCATGTGATTTATAGATTGCTTCCCTGGTGGCTCAGATAGTTAAGAATCTGCCTGCCATGTGGGAGACCAGGGTTTGATCCCTGGATTGGGAAGATCCCATGGAGAAGGGCATGGCAACCCACTCCATTATTCTTGCCTGGAGAATCCTCTTGGACACAGGAGCCTGGAGAGCTATAGTCCATGGGGTTGCAAAGAGTCAGACATGGCTGAGCGACTAAGCACACACATAGATTGTTCTACCACTGCAGATAGCACCTTACACTCTGGTTATTGTAATAAAGCCATTTTTCTCAAATAGACTGTGCACTTCTTGAAGGTAGAGGTTGTATTTTCCTTGTATCCCGAGGGTCTCTGCACATAGTAATAATAAATTGCTAAACAAATTTCATTAGAACAGAAAACTCTGAAGGAAGAGGATTGTGCTGAAATGGGTTCAGAGTGAAGAGGTTGAGGTTTTGCAGATGTACGGTGCTTCTTCTTTTCATACACTGCATTAGGTTTGCTCTTTATCCAGGACCCACTGTGTCAAATCAAGCTTGTGATTAAGATCAAGTCTACCGGGAAATGAGCAGAGTTGCCAAGCGTTTGAAAAGGACCTTGCTGTCCAAAGTATGCAACTCTTGGAAACAGCTGTTATGGTTCTATTGTTTTATTTTTGCTTCCCTTAAAGGGCAAGGTTTGAAAAATCTGGGAATTTATAAAAAAGACCTTCAGGACAAAAAGAACACTCTAGGAATCATTTTCTCTTGGAACAAGGTGAGTTGTTCACTGCATAGCATCCTGGGTGCATGGTAGCTGTGCCAACTTCAAGGACCCCTTAGTCCAGAATTGCCTTCTTCCAGATGTAAAGGACTTATCTCGCCCTCTGGTGAGACTGAAAATATACTGACTCTGTTTCTAAGAACCACTTTCAGATGCATTAAGGGCCTCTCAAATAATTGTGTCTCCATTCTGTGGGGAAGTGAAAGTTTTTCCTCACTGGATCAAGAATATGGTGACTAAAATGATCATTAGAAGTCATCTAGTTTAAATTTATTTTATTTTGCTTTTCCTTTTTTTTTTTTTCTTTGTTTTTCTCTTAGAGAATAAACCAAGGGGAAGAAAGAGAAACCACACAACCAATTTTCACTAACTTCATTCTCTGCCACACCTCAGACCCTCTGCTGGTGTTGGTTTCTGCAAAAGTTCACATCTGTGTGTTAAAGGGGCCTATCCAGGTAGTTGGTTAAATAAATTAGTGGTCTCATAAAGGCAAAATGCTACCTAATTTTATGTCTATGCATTTGTTTTTTTCTATATCAGCTTTGGAGGAACAGAAGTTCCTGGACTTCTTTATTCTGTTTGAGTATCTGGAGAGTGAAGGGTAAATATAGAGCTTATACTTAAACTCCCATATGGGTAATCCAGGATTGTATGTGTGTGAGTGTGTGTGTATCTCCATTTGTTTGCATAAGACTGGTGAATGTAAAGGTAATTAACTGAGTTGGGCATTAAACTAAGAAAACGACATATTTACCTGGTATCCCATGGCTACAGGGCCCTTGACAGAAGAGAAAGAAGACAAATGAAGATTCTCCGATTGATGGAAGGGTGCAGAAGCCTCCTTGAAAAGTAGTGTCCTGGCCTGAGGGTCCCCTGGGGAAGAGGAATGGGCAGTTCTGCAGTGATGACTGGGTTTCACACAATGTGAAGTCATATTAGTAATGTAACTGCCTTCTGGGTTCCATTTACCTTCTTTATGCTTCTTCGTCCACGTATACACACAAAATGGAACTGGCAACATGACGATGCTCTTGAAACAGTTGATGTAAGAAAGGAAAAATCCTTTGAAAGTATAAAGGGATAATTAAATAGTGGTCATCTATTATTTGGCCTGCAAGAGCAATGTGTTTATAAATGTAAAAGTGTTTCTCCATGTAATGTCGGTTCTCCATGATGAAGACTGGTACAGTTTGGTCTGAAAATAAACCATTTGCAGAGATAGACTTCTCAATGGGAAAAAGAAAATAACAGAGGGCTACATACTTCATTTAAAATGTGAACTGTCTATTATATTCAGACACATGTTCTGCCCACTGCTTACCTCGCTCAGTTTGATTTTGGAGTAACTCTGTTTCTAATTAGACACAGACACTGAAAAATATTGATAAAGTTCGACATCTGTGTCTGGTAGAAATTTTTCATCTTTCAGTCAGATCAATATCTTATTTTTTGAACTCCTTGAAGTTCAAAAATCCTTGAAATTCTGCAACTTCAGTCATAGAATTAAACATAGCTTAATATTACTGCCAGAGAAATTAATAAAGGAAGAACACATTTGGGGATTCCAGGTGTGGGCACTGTAGGAATCTGCAGTGCTCTAAGCGCCTTTGGTTTAAAACAATCACGTTGTGTCTTCAGCTCAGCCCACCTCATAACTTTAATTAAACAAAATTAAAATTAATTATTAATGGAATAGATGAATTAGCTAAGGTGAGCTGCTACTATTTTTGTTGTTGTTCTTTGTAAGGTGCCACTAGTATACCCAGCACAAAAGAGTTCAGCTTGAATAGTGCTGAATAAAACAAAGTTCTTGCCCCAAAAAGCTTTCCTTCCATAAACATGTCAGTAAAATACAGATCATAACTCAAGGTGTAGTTGTCAGAAGATGCTACTTCCAAAATAAGAGAATATTCATGGCAAATTCTCATCAAAAATTGAAATGTAGTGCTCTAGAGAATCTAAATAAGGGATCAATTCAGTCATTGACTCAGGTTTTATTAATATTTAGAGGCACAAAATGAAGTTCTTCCCTTAAGGTAGTGGCTCATGAATGCTGGGGCTACCATAGTTTTAATAAGAAATCTTGGTCTTTAATTAAACCTATTTTAGTCACTGAATAGTCACAAACCAATTCTTAATCTATATTTTATTTAGCTTTTCAGCTTGCTAACTTCAGGAATTTTTCCATATCTTTGGCAAATATTTCTTAAAAATTTGTTATGAAGCGCACAATATATGATGAGCATACAAAGGCAAATAGAGCAAGTGGAAGGAGTAGAGTTTTGGAGAGAATTTCATAACATCCCCTGAAGAAAGAGGCAGGCAGTGGTGGGCGCTGCATGAGCTCTGAGGCTGAGCCTTCTGAACTGTATGACTCAGTGGTTGCAGGTAGAACTCACTCAAAGGCCGAGCAAGCAGAAGACCAGGCTGGAAGGAAGATTCATGGATTAGGTTTTAATCATTTTGCATTTGCAGTAATGAAGACATATCTAAAAGCAACCTAAATGTCCATCAACTGAGGAATAGATAAAGAAGATATGGTCTATATACATAGTGGAATATTACTCAGAAATAAAAAGGAAATAATGCCATTTGTAGCAACATGAATGGACCTAGAGATTATCATACTGAGTGAAGTAAGTAAAATAGAGAAAATCAAGCATCACATGGTACCACTTATATGTGAACTTGAAAAAAAAAGAGTTACGAATGAACTTAGAAATAGACTCAGACTCAGACAAAGAAAATAAATTTGGTGGCTCAGATAGTAAAGAATCTGCCTGCAATGCAGGAGACCTGGGCTCGATCCCTGAGTCGGCAAGATCCCCAGAGAAGGGAATTAATATTCTTGCCTGCAGAATTCCTAAGGACAGAGGAGCCTGGCATTGGGTCATAAAGTCAGACATGACTGAGCAACTAAGCACAACAAATATATACACTTATATAAATATATACTTTTTCTACATTTTTTTCTCTTATAAGTTATCACAAGACATTAAATACAGTTCCCTATGGTATATAGTATATTCTTGTTGGATATCTATTTTATGTATAATAGAGTGTATATTTTAATTCCAAATTTCTAAATTATCTCCCATTTTCCCCTTTGAATGTGAAACTGTTATATATATATATATATATATATATAAAACTTTGCTATATACCTGAACCTAACACAACATTGTAAATCAACTACATTTCCATAAAAATTAAAAAAAAATAAAAATGAGGTTAAGAAAGTATTTCTATATATGTGTTGGAACCGTATAGCCAAACTTGACAAGATCCTTTTTGTTGTCATGATGTCATAATGATAATAACTACCTATCTAATAAAATTTTTGACTCGAGGCTCCTGTTTATTCAATGTTTACCTACAGAAATCCTGAAGTTGGCTAAATGAGCATGCTCTCACAGAGGATTCCTGTTTGTTTTTGCTGGTTAACTTGATCAGCATGGCACACCATTGTAATATAAAGTCTAACCTGAGGTATTTTAGGTGACAGGCAGGTGAAATTTGATCATGATCCAGAAACAGAAAACTTTGTTTAGCATCACAGACCTCAGGGGAGTGTTATTTTTCCCACTTCAATCCAGCATCAAACTGAAACTGAGAGTGTTTCCTTGCTGCACATTCCCATAGAATGGGTCAACTCTTAACTCTTTGGGGTCTGGTTTTATGCAAAAGGCATAGATCACCCTTGTCTCATGGGCTATATGCAATGTCTCCTTTCTGTTGCCCTCCTCAGCAGAGCAAAATCGCTAAGGTCCCCAAAAAATCCATTTGGGAGCAAATTTATTTCACTGAAGTCCAGCTTTTATTTTAGGTTTTGGCTTCTGTATGTGTCTTAGCTACCTGTCAATTTAGTAACACATTTGAGAAATGCACTTGAGAAGAATATATATTTTATTTAGAAATTTTAGTTGCTTTAGGTAATATACCTTTTCAGAGTATCTACTGTCATGGTCTCAAACAAGAAAGCTATTATTTCCCTAACATTTGCTATTTGATTTACATTTGTTATGTTATCAAATCCTTAAAGAATCTATATGCAATGCAGTAGGTATTCTTATCATAGTTTCCAGAGGAAGGGATCAAGGTCAGAAGAGACAAGTAAATTGTCTAGGGTAAGAGAACAATCAGTGTTTTAAAATTTGAACTCATACCTGCTTAGTTCCCAAGCTCATGTCTGTAATAACTGTAGACAGTGAGACATTGCCGGAACACTTACATCATTTTACTGCTTGCTCTTTGGTCTATTTTTTCCCCTCTAAAGTGTCTTATTTCCTTTATCTCCCCAAATCTTTTGTTTTTGAATCCTTTATATCTCAACAAAGCATACCACATTCATCCAATTACTTGGATTAAAGTAAAGTAACCTATAACTCTTTGTATATATATGTATCCACAGGCATACCTCTGGCCTCGGTCACTGTCACAAATGGCCTCAGTTCAGTTTAGTTGCTCAGTCGTGTCTGACTCTTTGTGACCCCATGAATCACAACACGCCAGGCCTCCCTGTCCATCACCAACTCCCGGAGTTCACTCAGACTCATGCCCATGGAGTCAGTGATGCCATCTAGCCATCTCATCCTCTGTCGCCCCCTTCTCCTCCTGCCCCTAATCCCTCCCAGCATCAGAGTCTTTTCCAATGAGTCAACTCTTTGCATGAGGTGGCCAAAGTACTGGAGTTTCAGCTTTAGCATCATTCCTTCCAAAGAAATCCCAGGGCCGATCTCCTTCAGAATGGACTGGTTGGATCTCCTTGCAGTCCAAGGGACTCTCTAGAGTCTTCTCCAACACCACAGTTCAAAAGCATCAATTCTTCAGCGCTCAGCCTTCCTTACAGTCCAACTCCCACATCCATACATGACTACAGGAAAAACCATAGCCTTGACTAGACGGACCTTAGTCGGCAAAGTAATATCTCTGCTTTTGAATATGCTGTCTAGGTTGGTCATAACTTTTCTTCCAAGGAGTAAGCATCTTTTAATTTCATGGCTGCAGTCACCATCTGCAGTGATTTTGAAGCCCAGAAAAATAAAATCTGATACTGTTTCCACTGTTTCCCCGTCTATTTCCCATGAAGTGATAGGACCGGATGCCATGATCTTTGTTTTCTGAATGTTGAGCTTTAAGCCAACTTTTTCACTCTCCTTTTTCACTTTCATCAAGAGGCTCTTTAGTTTCTCTTCACTTTCTGCCATAAGGGTGGTGTCATCTGCATATCTGAGGTTATTGACAAATGGCCTAGACTCCTGCAAGATCATTATTAAATACTTGTACCCCTTCTTCCACTACTGAACAGATTCACAGTCCATTTTCATTTAGTAGCTAAAATCTTACTAAAAATTAAATCTCATTATATCACTTCCTTTACTGAGAAATGGACAGCTTTCCATCTTGAAATAATATTTCTCCTTCTGGTATCTGGCCTTACCTATTTTTCCAACTTCACTTTGTAAAACTCTCTCCCTCACTTACCACTTTCCAGCCTCACTGACTGCTCTGTTTGTACAAACATACCAAGTCTGTTTGAATCTTACAGTGTCTATATGTACTGGTTCTTCAAGTGACATGCTTTCTGCTTAGTACTTTATCTGTCTTAACTTTTGTTCATCCTTCAGAACTCAGCTCAATCACCCACAATTTAAATAATCCTTCTCCCTCTTACATTATGGTGCCTAATTTTCATTTTTATGTTTATCTCTAATTTTATCCTCTTTGTTTATAAATACATTTTTGTTTTCCTCACTGCAACTGCATGAAAACAAGGGTCTTGCCCATCTTATTCAAAATCATCTTATTCAAAACCATCTCAATGACATCCCAGAAAAATGTGTCACTGAATGAATTTGTGCTGAAAATAAATCTGTAGAACTAGAGCATAGCTGAGCAGCATTATCTATGAACATAAGTCACTATTTTGGGAGACTCTCAGCATGGGGCGAAGAAAGGATTTATCCTTCCTAGCTTGTGAATCTTGGCCAGGAGGTAGGATTGAATTTGAATAAACAAAGCAGCAAGAAAGACAATAATGGAGTACTATTGGCAGTATTGAGTTCAAGAACACTCTCTACAGACAGGGATAATCAAGGAATCAACCAAAAAGAGAAGCCAATGTTTCCACTAATGTACCTCACTAAGGCTGAGGCTGATGATTTAATACTGCCGCACCACTAGTCCAGCTGTCTCAACATCAGACGACATTAAAGACTAACTCCTCAGATGCTGAGTCAGATAAGGTCCCCTATCCAGCCTTGCTAACTAAAAGAAAGAGCCAAAGCGTCATCTCACTTCTGACTTCCAATCTTGCTCAAGTGCATCTCATCAGAAGGCATTAGTTTCCCCTAGCTGAACTTTAGCTTCAAGGAAATGTGGGCTATATTGTCCTTACGTTTTTGGAACCTATAATACAGAAGAGTACACAAGAAAAAGGAATGAATGGATGCTGAATGCCATATTAACCACAAGATAGCACTCGATGTGCTTTACAAAGCCCAGTGTGCCCACGGTACCTTTGTAAAGAAATTGAGCTAAGTTAAACTCCAAAGAAATGTGTGCACCAATCATTATGCTATGCTCTGGAGATATATCAGCATTAAGAAGGTACATGTGATACACTCATCCATGGGTTTAAATTGATAGACTGTGATAGACAGTTTGGTGCTTCTCATTGGTTAGAAATGGGCTGAAAATCCCTCCCTTCCACTGGATAGTACTAGGCAGAACAACACCACTTTTATGATCTTATTCCTTAGCCTTTTCATGACATGGAACTCCTCTTTCTAAAGAATGAGCTGAGTACACGTGTAGTACTGAGTCTCAAACATGATTTCATGGATGACCCAGTTATTTTCTCTTTGAGTGAAACTACCCACTCTTGCCATATTCACTAGACTTTGCCTAGATCATTGTCAACACACCCATGGAAATCCAAACTCTTTGGTCATTTCACTAGGAAACTAAAGACATGTGGAGGGAATAGAGAGTATATTACCCATCTTTAATTCCGTGGAAAGGTTCGGTGCAATTTCTTCCTATAAAAAGCGGGAAAACTCTAGGGAGGTTATTTTGTTTTTGAAATGTATTATGTATAAGCATGTGAACCAGTTGTCTCTTCATGGCCAAGGAAAACCAGGTTGTTTTGGAGCATATCTTAAAGATCTTCTTCCACTGGTATTTCCTCAAACCAATTAAAAAAAAAAAAAGATTAGAAATGTTGATAACCATAAAGTTAGCCCCAGTTAGTAACTCTGTTATTATTTACTTTTTAATCTTTTGTTTCCTTTTTTTTTTCTCTTTTCTCGCCATTGTTGTCAACCAAGTTTACCAACATAAACTAGATGATGAACCCATTAGTAAATACTGAGTTAAACTTGCATCATCTTTCCAAGTTCAGGGGATAAAAAGAGAGACTAGAAAGACAAAAATCAAGTGAAGACTGATTTGGTCACAGTGGAAGGGCAACAATATTAAGGAAGACCATATTTTCTGCTAATAGACTAGGATTCCTCAGTGGCTCAGATGTTGTAAAGACTACCTGCAATGCCGGAGACCTGGGTTCCATCCGTGAGTCAGGAAGATACCCTGGAGAAGGAAATGGCAACCCACTCCAGTATTATGTAAATATTGGGGACATTGGCATGATTTAGAAATTCCTTCACTAAAATTTGGGTCGCATATATAAACTGATACAAAATAAAAGAGAGATCCCCTTTCCCTTCATTCTATGCCTCTTCTACTTTACTATGCTTGCCAATTGAAAAGCAAAAATTTGTTTAAGTTACTGAAATGGGAACTAAGACCTAGAAAATTTAAGGACTTTTCTAGGCTCACAAAGAGAATGGTAGCAAAGCCATGAGTAAAGCCCAATCAGCCAGAGCTGATTGTCAATATTTCTATATCATGCCGTCTTCTGTGAACACGGTACTCAAACAACAACCCCAGTTGTCTCTAACAACACAAGTGATTGCCCATCTATCTGTTCTTTAAATTAGAATGTTTGTAGGTAGGATTTTCATAAGATACAGTGTGGTGTAGACTGACTGCTTGCGTTCTCTCAAAAATCATATGTTAAAGCCCTAACCTTCAGTGTGATATTGGAAAATAAAGTCTCCGAAGAGGTTATAAAGATTAAAGGAAGTCATAAGGGAGAGACCGTGGTCTGATATGGCTGGTGCCCTTATGAGAACTCTGCCTCTATATTGGGAGGACATAGTCAGAAGGTGGCTATCTGCAAACCAGGAAGAAAACTTTCACCAGGAACTGAACTGGCTATCACCTTTTGGAAGCTGTGCTTCCAGAACTATGAGAAAATAAATTTCTACTGTTTAAACCACCTAGGCATTGGGATTTTGTAAGGGTCCTAGTAGACTAAGACAAAGAACACCTTTTCCTCTAGAGCACATCAAAAACATGAGACATTTATTTACAAAGGCATTTTTATAATTATATTATTTAATATCAGCTTTCCTGGAGAAAGTGCTTCTAGTCAATTTTATGAAAAATTTATCCAAGGTGGTATGCCATTTGTAAAGCAAATATATAATAAAATATATTTGAGAAGATTAACAGATTTTAATACTGTGTTTTGCTATTTTTAAAGTTTGCTACTGTGTTTGTACTTTATATTGCTTTTTTTTTTTTAATTACTCTTGGCTTTAGTCTAAAATCAAATTTTTTTCATTGGAGTAAACTGTGGTGTCCCTGGATGCTGAAACTAAGGAAGTCATACACTGTGAGTAACCACCTTCCACCCATCTGAGGAAGACCCAGATAAGATAATTTGTTTTACTAGCACTTTTTATATCCTATAGGAAGTAGAATAGTTATTAATGCCTGTGGAGGAATTAATCTGAGTGATTAAAACTAGAGTTAAATGTTTCTGTTTCTCAAGCAGATTATCTTAATAGGTATTTGCATATCAACTGATATTACATATGCACATATATTTTCCTTTGTGAAGTTTGTGCCTCTGAGTATGTGTGTGTGTGAGTGTATGTGCATTAACTCTCACAGTTTAAAGATTATACTTTGAAACAATTCAATTGTTGAGTGGCTATCACAAACATAGAAGCAACATTGGACCAGAAGATTCAAGAACCAGACACATAGCCATGGAGTAGAGGAGCTGATGAAGAAGTTAATACACTCAGTGTTTAAATCAAATACAAGGCCTGAATTGCTGGTGCAGAGGACAATTGAGTCTCTGAATTGTGTGGAACTCTTAGAGAGTAAAGCTTTCCAGGGCAATATGAGACTGGATATCACTTAGAGGACTGGTCAAGTTCAGTTGAGGAACAGTCAATAATCTGAATATGGAAAGGGGATGGGACACTCCCAGAAGTGTTTTGTAAAGAGTCTGATATCTTCCCTTGTGTTGTCCCAACACATATGATGAGCCTCTAAGATAATATTCTTATTCGTTACTCAGAAATAACTGTCATATTACTTCCTGGCTGAGGGGAACTTTGTGTACTACCAAATTAGCCTCAATGGATCTGTTCACAGGGTGCTTTCTGAGAGACGGTGGCCGGCCAGATGGGTACATAAGCCACTCACACATCTACATCTCAGCACGAGGGCCCCTTCCCACCGTGGTCTCTGGGGCTCAAGCAAACAGAGGCAGCATCAGGTAGCAGGCACAGAGCGATTATTGGTGACAAGCACCCAGATACCAGGTGGTACACACTACAGACCAACGCGATCCTGTGGGAGAGTCATGAAGGCCACACACGGGCTGCTAAATATTTTGGTAGGCCATACTTACAAAGAAAAAAAAAGAAAGACATGAAACCAAATTTAGTAATATACTATATGTATAGAATATATATGTATATAATTTAACCAATATATCCCAAAGAATGGGCTTTCCTGGTGGGCTTAGTTGGTAAAGAATCTGCTTGCCAATGCAGCAGAAGCTGATTTGATCCCTGAGTCAGGAAGATCCCCTGGAGAAGGAAATGGCAACCCACTCCAACATTCTTGCCTGGGAAATCTCATGGACAGAGAAGCCTGACAGACTACAGTCCATGGGGTCGCAAAGAATTGGCCACGACTTAGCTACTAAACAACAACAACAAAATCATAAAGTGAAGGTTTTAGGTTTGACCCACTGCAAATCTCCCTTCCCACAGGGACATGCTTGGGTTTCTTGTAGTCTTTTCCCGAAACAGGTGCCTCATTTAAACCTTCTGTTCTCTTCCCATTAATAAAAATGAAAACATCATACTTTGCATGAGTTTTAGTGAATTGAAGAGCCAATGTGATCAAAAATATAAAGTGCAAATGTGGGTGCTGAAGTTCTCATATTGTTACTAATTGTATACAATTAGTGTTAAATATCTTCACATACATGTCTACCTTATATCCCCCTACTCATCCTCTCTCCCAACTAGCCTTCTTTAACACAGGTCTATTTATCTTTTTTGCTTACACCATAGCACATTTATCATGCTGGTGCATAGTTTTCATGACATCACTTTAGCGGACATATAATATTCAATCAAGGATGGATCAGTAACATCAGCTCACTGCTGGACCCATTGACTTGCCTTTGATTTTTCTGTTGTATTAGATTCTCATGAAAATGCTATTTGCTGCCCACCAGCTCTTCTTTCTCGAACTCTTTCCTCAGCACCTTGGCTTTCTGAGTCTTATTTACTCCCAGATGGCTAAGTGCCTGCCTCTTTCTTAGGCCATTAAATGATTACCTCTTCTCTCCTCTCTGGACTCCTTGTCATCCAGGATTTCAGCTGCTCCTCCATGTCAATGAAGCCATTCCCTCTTCTCCAGATCCTAGTTTAGCTTTCCCTATTTTCTAGAAAATATGTCTCCCAATTACCTCTGCAGCATATAGGCATTTTCTCTGGTTTAGCACTTCTGCATCACAGAACCCCCTGGACTTCATTCTGTTAACTACATATAGCCCCACGCTACCAGTGAACATGAGCTGAAAGTTTTGAATTCATACATGTCTCTTATTTTTCCTTTGTCTGCCATAACAAAGCACTTGCCAAGACTCTTCGTGAGTGACATTCCTAAGTGTGCTATTGTCACTTTTACTCTTTAACTGTTTCTCACCTAAGGCATAGCAAAGGTACCCACACATCACAGGCCCACATGGTCTGGAAGCGAGAGCTGCAAGATTGAATTCCTTAAAGCAGTCCCCTCATCCTGAATGTCTGCCCCCAGGAAACATTAGTGTTTGTGCTTGCCAATCAAATTAAATAATCTCATTGGAGACATTTCCTTTCTAATCTCAGAATACTTTTTTATCTTCACCCAGTAGGTGAGGACTTTAGATTCTGTGGATGCTAGGGGAAGCACACTGATTGAAACCACCCACCCTGGCCAGGCACCATAGTAACCATTTGCATGGGTTGTTTTATGACAGGAGATCCTGATAAAGAATATGGAGCTAATAAGCCACCACCAACTGGAAGAGTTCAGGAAAGGTCTAAAGAGACATCGCGTGTCTGTCCACTTCCCAGAATCCCTCTCGTTAGCATCCATCTTGGCTGAGCGATGCATGCACCACCAGGAAAGACTCTGAATTAGAATGATTGGCCAAAGATGACCCAGAAACTAATACCATCACCATAAAACCCGAGACTGTGAGCCACGTGGCAGAGCAGTTCTCCTCGGTTCCCTACCCTGCTGCTCTCCATCCAGGTGCCCTTTCCCAATAAAATCTCTTGCTTTGTCAGCACATGTGTCTCCTCGGACAATTCATTTCCAAGTGTTAGATAAGGGCCCCGTTTCAGACCCTGGAAAGTGTCCCTCTTCCTGCAACAATTTCATACGCACCTCGGTTATCTGGGGCCAACCCTGTTTCCTTGTTAACCTTTCTTCTGTCATTCCCCCTGCGCCTTAGCAATCACTGTGGGGCGGGTGGCAGGCAGCACTGCAGGATAACTTTTGGGAGGCGCCATTCACATTTGGACTTCCCTGGCAGCTCAGCTGGTAAAGAAGCCACCTGCAATGCAGGGGACCTGTATTTGATCCCTTGGTTGGGAAAAATCCCCTGGAGAAGGGAACAGCTACCCACTCCAGTATTCTGGCCGGGACAATTCTGTGGACTGTTTAGTCCATGGTGTCTCAAAGAGTCAGACACTACTGAAAAACTTTCATTTCACCTCCTTATTCACATTTGGAGGCCAGAAATCATTGATGGCTGTGACATTTCCTTTTTAATAATATGGCATGAGATTTTTTCATTTCACACAGTTTAATCCATATATTTTGGAGTCTCATTGTACAGGGGAGATCATGATTTGTGATCATGCTCACAAATTTAAGAAATAGCCTCTTTTCACTTTTCCATTACAGTATGTCTCCTTACTGACATAACTCCTAGTTGTGTTTACTTTGAATTTTTTTGTCTTGAGACATTAAGTTCCTTATGTAGGTTTTCTAATCTTTAATTGATCAGATTGAATCTGTAACCAAGTCGTGAGTGCTTAAAGGCCTTCCAGAAAGGAAAATTGGCAATGACCAGAGATAAACTTTTGAAAAAGTAATTAACATCTGTTTAGTACTTTATAGTTTCTCATTTGAAAGGCATAGCAAGCTTTTGAGAAGGTCAGGCAATTATTACTATCTTATTTTACCAATGATAAAATTGAAGCCTAGAAAGCTTTTGTGACCAAATGTCATAGTACTGACACGGCAGAGCCAGTACTAAATCCAGTTCTTCAGATGCTTGGGCCAGGGTTCATTCTAATATTTATTGCTCTTCATTTACTATTTTCCCAATGATTAGACCTGCTTGCAAGTAACTGCAACATAAAACATTGTAAGTATCAGGTACCTATCACCTCTATTGCATTATACCATGTTTTCAAGCAGGCTGCTGGCCTATACTTTTCTTTCTGGGAAGTTTCCATTTGGATCTGAATAGAAAATGCTCCTATTCCTTAGCTTGAGCTCACTTGGAAGTAATAGTCTTTTAAATAAAATATTTGTTCAACATTATTTAATCAAAATTGTATTTTTTTTTTTTTATTATTTAATTTTTGTCTGACTTTTGTTCAGTTTCCATTGTGGATTCCCAAGCAGTTTATATATAGCTCAGAGCTTTCTGTTAAAAAGTCTTATGTTTTAGGGCTCTAAGAACACTTGCTCTGGGTTTGGTTATAGCTTCAATTCAATCAATTAAAAGTAAGAAATCCACACTTCTGAGACTTGCTGCCTAAAGGCAGATGATTCTGGAATAAATAAAACTTTGGAATTCTTATCTCAATGAGGAGACTCACAGATTTTGTTCCTGTTATTGTTGCAGATTTTCAGCTTTCTATTTTATAACATAAGGAGCAGCTAAGTAAAACATGTTTTTATTTTCATTTTCAACTTGCATATATTAACAAATTAAAAGCAGACAGAGCTGCAAGAGTAGTTCAAGCACTCTCTCCCTTCCCCCAATTGCATTTTAGGAATTTACAGTAGGGCTACCAGATTTTTTTCCCTAGCAAATCTAGGGACACATATTTGCATATCTGTTTGCATGATTTGAATTTTAATTTACATAAATTTGCATACTAAATGTAAAAGCTTCAACTACAAGTATATAAAGTAAAATAAAATTGATTAATTAGTGCAACCTACTATAGTTGTACCCAATCCCATTAATCTGGTTCTGCTGGAAGACTTGTAGTCTATAGTGGCCTGAAGGCTAAAGAGCCAGCTTTCCAGCTGTTCCTTAAAGTGAGGCCAGCTCTATAAACAACGCATAGCAGGAAATGGGAGGATCGGTGTCGAAACTGTTCCTGGAAGGAGACATGCACATATAGACACACAGACGTACACATACACACATAAAGAAAAAGTTTTATCTTTAGCTAAGGATCACATCAGAGTATGATATTGAGCTGGGCATGGCCATAGATTTTGTCTTATGCGCCAGTTAATAATTAACAAGTTAAAGCTTCTTCCAAGCCAATAGAAATCACTCACCCCAGAGCCAGTCCATTCCTACCAAGGGACACATGGGGAGAGCACCCACCACTAGCATCAACACCTCTGATCCACTGATCTCAGCCTTGTAAGACCCAACAATATGAAATTGCCTCTGGTAACCTCACTAAATTCTTTCTGTAACTATTTTCCCATGTTCATTTCTGGTTTATTCCCTTTCTCATGCTACTCATTCTGTTATTCCTGTCTTCCTCATTTCTCAACTTCAAGGCTTAGCTTAAGTCTATCCGCGTCCTTAAAAATCAATAAGAACAACAATAAAAATAACTATGACAAAAACTGCTCTTCCTTATTTCAGGCCACAGGTCTCTTTTTCTTGAACCTTGAGATCTACTCTCAGTTTGATTCACCTGAGGCTTCAGTGTGCTTTATAAAAGCATCTGTCTCATATGTGTATGACTTATCTTCATACAGAGTTCCAAGGTTTTGTGGAATAAACACTAGACATCTGAAATCTTTCAAGTTTCCTTCATAATTCTGCAGTTATACCAGAGGATCATTGTATTCGTTGGTTGAATATTCACTATTCAAATAAGGAGTACTCTCTGACATAGTGGCAGAATGAGATGGAGAGGAGATTGAAACATAGTCAGTAAATGTGGGTTCCTTATTGTAGGTGGGTCCTATTTTAAGTTTGTCTTTGGCTTGAATGACCATAACAGTTGGTTAGAGAGGCTGAAATGTACTGAGCGCTTATTCTGTACTGTGCACTGAAATGAGTGGATTATAGGCAGCATTTTATTTAATCCACACACAACCTGATGGCAGTGATCATTGTAATCAACATTTTACAGATTGGAGAACTGAGACATTAGACAAATTGTCACAGTTCATTCCTACTTTGGGACCCACACCTAACAGATCTGACACCAACACTGTTTCACATCACTAGATGGAAGTAATCACTAAAATGTTTCTTGCTTTAGTTCCTCATCTGAAAATGCATGTAACCACTTCTACTTCACATACTATAGGACTCAAATGCAATTATACAGAGGAAAAAAATTGTAAACTATAAAAAGATACTAGTTATGTTTATGTTTATAGTTATTATAGACAAAAAATATTTGTCTCTTAGTCCACTCTTTGATTTTCACTTAAGATTTAATATTTTGAGAAGTCTTGAAAATGATGGCATCACCTTTACTTTGTTTTAAAAGAACTCTCCAAACTGGCCATTTGTCAGACAGATGAGAATGATTTTGGATATTAGTAGAACACGCACCTGGGGTCACTTCCCCAGTTTCTCCATTACAGAGCTTGTTGCAAGTAGCTGAATCAACCACGAATAGCATCCCATTCCACAGTAGCAAGTAGGTGCTAACTCTTCGGCCCTTGGCATTTAACCTTGTTGAATTATGAATGTGCTTCCAATCACACTATTTGCCTTGAACTGATTAAGATGAAAGTAGTACCTTTGGGGAGTTACATTTTTAAAGTGGACTAGGCAATTTTTAAAGCAAGGTTTATTGGGAAAGCCCTGGTTATCTCAAGATTTGCCAGATTATGGGGAATGGCACTGACTCTTGGAGGAGCCCATGGAGTGGTTCTCTGCAAATACCGTGGCTTTAATAATCATAAAAAGGGTTGGGCCAGGATCAAGGTGGGTCCTATAAAATCAAACAGTTGATATGTTGGTTTTTCTGTCTCTTCATAGAAAGTGCTCCAGGGAAACTTGGGTCTCAGTTTTGTGTGAGATGAGACCTCTCCTTAAATGAGTATGAACATTATCTTCTTATCAGGGAGGATTATATTCTGTTCTGCCCAACAGGCAAGAATAATAAGGTGGTAAATTCAGAGTTGGGTGCTTAAGTCATTCTCACTCTAGTATACATATCAGTCTGTGGGTGCTTCATGGAGAAAGAATAATGACACATGGAATTCCAGGGTTAGACCTTTTATCCACCTTGGTCCTCTCCACAGTCTGTTGAAGAAGCCAGAAAAAGGCTATGAAAGGGAGGTATTCCATACACACTCAGACAGGAATTTACAGGTTTTTATGAGTCTTCTCAGGGCAGGTCACAGTTTCTTTCTTACCTTTAAGATAAAAGAGTTAGAGATAATTTTAGGTTAAAAAAGGAACACTTGCAAATTAGTATAGCCACTATGGAGAACAGTGTGGAGATTCCTTAAAAAATTGCAAATAGAAATGCCTTATGATCCACTGGGATCCAGCGATCCCACTGCTGGGCATACACACCAAGGAAACCAGAATTGAGAGAGACACATGTACCCCAATGTTCATTGCGGCACTGTTTATAATAGCCAGGACATGGAAGCAACCTAGATGTCCATCAGCAGATGAATGGATAAGAAAGCTGTGGTACATATACACAATGGAGTATTACTCAGCTATTAAAAAGAATACATTTGAATCAGTTCTAATGAGGTGGATGACACTGGAGCCGATTATACAGAGTGAAGTAAGCCAGAAAGAAAAACACCAATACAGTATTCTTACACATATATATGGAATTTAGAATGATGGTAATGATAAACTTGTGCGCAAGACAGCAAAAGAGACACAGATGTATAGAACGGCCTTTTGGACTCTGTGGGAGAAGGAGAGGGTGGGATGGGTTCTCAGAGTGGCAGTGTACATGTGTGATATCATAAGTGAAATGAATCACCAGTCCAGGTTTGATGCAGGATGTAAGATGCTTGGGACTGATGCATGGGGATAATCCAGAGAGAGGGTGTGGGGCGGGAGGGGGGAGGTGGGGGTCGGGACTGGGAGTTCATGTACACTCGTGGCTGATTCATGTCGATGTGTAGCAAAACAAATACAGTGTTGTAAAGCAAAACAAACTAAAAAAATAAAAATTAATTTAAAAAAAAAGGAACACTTGTGTCTCCACTCTAACAGATCTGCAGTTGCTCTCACCTGTTTTTTATGGTTCAACAGGTAGATAAGAAACTGAAGTTATGTAACTTCCTCAAGAATGATGACTTTCTTAGATCAGATAGTATGTTTGGTATTATGAAAAATAATTTATACAAAGTGAAGAGGATTTCAGAGAACCTTCTATCACATTCCCAAGGGAGATATATAAATGCAAATATGCAAATGAAAAGATGCTTAACATTATTAGTCATTAGGGAAATGCAAATTAAAACCACAATGAGATACCATTTTATGGTTATGAGAATAGCTATAATCAAAAAATAACAGTAAAAACATTGGTGAGGATATGGAGAAACAGGAACCCTTATATGTTATTATGCCATTATCTCCTACTGAGAGTGGTTTGTTTATGATTTCTCTCCTCCTAAAAAAAAAGTATCATATAGAACTTATCATATGCATTATACTATGAAGAAGTGGTCAATTAAATTCACTCCTTGAATTGAAAAATATCAAATAATTAAATGGTAAGATCTTTCTTCTCCCTTCTAGTTCTAATTCTTCCTACAAGAGAAAAGAGGCACAAACACAAAATGAAAATCAAAATGAGTTCTAATTCAATGGCTTTGGGTAACTTCATTTTTAAATTTTCAAGAAAAGGGGATTAAATTATAGGCCATAATGTTGCTAGACATGATTCAAAATAGAAACACATTAAAACACTCTGAAAAAACATTAAAGTGATTCACAAATAAAAGTTAGCATCATATGGCTGAGAAAATCATGTTGCATATTCTTAATAACATAAATACAGAACACAGAACAGGCCATATAGGTAGCATAAATTGGTTTAATTTTCTTCTTGCTATATTGGAAGAGGAAAATCCTGATTGCTTTAAAATTCCATAAGCTTTTGGTAGGATGTCATTAAAAGTTACCCTTAAGTGGTTATAAAAAATTATATAAAAACCACTCTAACCTAATCAAGCCACTTCAACATTTAGAGTAATTTTTCAAAAGTGAAAACATTTTTGACATTTTCGATGAGTGTTTGGCCATTCGACATTTTTTAATGTTGAGAAAGAAAATGATTAGTTTAAGATTCTGCAGCCAATTGAAATGTTACTACCCCAACAAACTGGGATTAAAATACAGGTGGTATTCCTATTGAGGAAAAGCTAACATATGGAAATACAGGTTTATAGAGCAGACACATTAGAATATGATAACTTTCCTTATAAAAAGGTCTTCCACATAACAAAATGATTTTCCTCATAAATTCTCATAAATATCAGTCTCCTTTAGTTCTTTTAAAAATGACTCGATCTGCATATCAATTTTCAGAAACACATTCATTAAGGAAAGATGGAAATACCCACATAATGTCATGTACCCAGCTACACACAAATTCACAGAACCTAGGACAGTGTTTCAGAGAAGGCAATGGCACCAGTACTCTTGCCTGTAAAATCCCATGAACGGAGGAGCCTGGTGGGCTACAGTTCATAGGGTCAGGAAGAGTTGGACATGACTGAGCGACTTTACTTTCACTTTCACTTTCATGCATTAGAGAAGTAAATGGTAACCCACTCCAGTGTTCTTGCCTGGAGAATCCCAGGGACAGGGGAGCCTGGTAGGCTGCTGTCTATGGGGTCCCACAGAGTCGGACACGACTGAAGCAACTTAACAGCAGTAGCAGCAGCAGGACAGTGTTTGGAGCGTAGAGCAACCAATATGTAAATATTTGATAGATAAATGAATGAATGAATAAATTAATGAATTCTATATAACCAGTGATTCAAGCCAAAAAGTATCCATTAAAAGTCTTCTGTATATTCAATAAAGTCTTCAAACAGAAGAGTAGACTAGGACGGAAATTTCTTTTAGAATTTTCAAATGAATCTTACCTTAGAGTCGATTCTCATTATTCAATGAATAAATACATGAACAGCCTAATGAACTAAGATAACAGGCACATTTCCATGATCAATTCTTTTGTTTGTTTTTATTTTTGGTGAGTCTCTTTAAATTTTTTAAAAATTTTTTTCAATTTTTAATTAATTTTTTAAAATTTTTAATGTTTTAAAAAATTTCTTTTTAAAAGTTGAGGTATAATTGATATATAATGGACTTAAGTTTGATGGGTCATGGCGGAGAGTTCTGACAAAACAAGGTCCACTGGAGAAGGGAATGGCAAATCATTTCAGTATTCTTGCCTTGAGAACCCCATGAACAGTATGAAAAGGCAAATAGATACGAAACTGAAAGATGAACTCCCCAGGAAGGTAGGTGCCCACTATACTACTGGAAATTGGTGGAGAAATAACTCCAGAAAAAATGAAGAGATGCAGCCAAAGCAAAGACAACATGCAGTTGTGGATCAAACAGGAGATGGCAAGAGTGAACATCAATATTTTTGGAATTAGCAAACTAAAATGGACTGGAATGGGTAAATTTAACTCAGATGACCATTATACCTACTACTGTGGGCAAAAATGCCTAAGAAGAAATGGAGTAGCCATCATAGTCAATAAGAGAGTCAGAAATGCAGTACTTGGATGCAATCTCAAAAATGACAGAATAATCTGTTTGTTTCCAAGGCAAACCATTCAATATCACAGTAATCCAAGTCTATGCCCTGACCAGTAATGCTGAAGATGCTGAAGTGGAACGTTTCTATGAAGACCTACAAGACCTTTTAGAACTAACACCCCAAAAAGATGCCCTTTTCATTATAGGGGACTGGAATGCAAAAATAGAAAGTCAAGAAATACCTGGAGTAACAGCAAATTGGGCCTTGGAGTACAGAATGAAGCAGGGAAAGGCTAAAGGAGTTTTGTCAAGAGAATGCACTGATCATAGTAAACACCCTCTTCCAATAACACAAGAGAAGACTCTACACATCAGCAGATGTGTAGACATCAGCAGATGATCAATACTGAAATCAGATTGATTATATTCTTTGTAGCCAAAGATGGAGAAACTCTATATAGTCAGCAAAAACAAGACATGGAGCTGGCTGTGGCTCAGATCATGAAGTCCTTATTGCCAAATTCAGACTTAAATTGAAGAAATTAGGGAAAACCACTAGACCATTCAGGTATGACCTAAATCAAATCCCTTATGATTATACAGTAGAAATGACAAAAGGATTTAATGGATTAGATCTGTTACAGAGTGCCTGAGGAACTATGGATGGAGATTCACGACATTGTACAGGAGGCAGGGATCAAGACTATCCCCAAGAAAAAGAAATGCAAAAAGTCAAAATGGTTGTCTAAGGAGGCCTAACAAATAGCTATGAAAAGAAGAGACACAAAAGGCAAAGGAGAAAAGGAAAGATATACTGATTGAATGCAGAGTTCCAAAGAATAGCAAGGAGAGATAAGAAAGCCTTCTTCAGTGATCAATGTAAAGAAATATAGGAAAATGATAGAATGAGAAAGACTAGAGAGCTCTTCAAAAAAAATTAAAGATTTCAAGGGAATATTTCATGCAAAGATGGGCACAATAAAGGACAGAAATAGTAAGACCTAACAGAAACAGAAGATATAAAGGAGAGGTGGCAAGAAAACACAGAAGAACTATACAAAAAAGATCTGCATGACCCAGATAATCACGATGGTGTGATCACTCACCTAGAGCCAGACACCCTGGAATGTGAAGTCAAGTGGGCCTTAGGAAGCATCACTATGAACAAAGCTAGTAGAGGTGAGGAATTCCAGTTGAGCTATTTCAAATCCTAAAAGATAATGTTGTGAAAGTGGTGCACTCAATATGTCAGCAAACTTGGAAAACTCAGCAATGGCCACAGGACTGGGAAAGGTCAGCTTTCATTCCAACCCAAAGAAAGGCAATGCCTAAGAATGTTCAAATTACTGCACAGTTGCACTCATCTCACACACTAGCAAAGTAATGCTGAAAATACTCCAAGCAAGACTTTAACTGTATGTGAACCATGAAATTCCAGATGATCAAGGTGGATTTCAAAAAGACAGAGGAACTGGAGATCAAATTGCCAACATCCATTGAATCACTGATAAAGCAAGAGAGTTCCAGGAAATCATCTACTGCTTTATTGACTATGCCAAAGCCTTTGACTGTGTGAATCACAAGAAACTGGAAAATTCTTAAGGAGATAGGAATACCAGACCACCTTACCTGTCTCCTGAGAAATCTGTATGCAGGTCAAGAAGCATGGAACAACAGACTATTTCCAAATCAAGAAAGGAGTACGTCAAGGCTGTATATTGTCACCCTGCTTATTTAACTTATATGCAGAGTACATAATGAGAAATGCTGGACTGGAAGAAGCAAAGCTGGAATCAAGATTGCCAGGAGAAATATCAATAACCTTAGATATGCAGATGACACCACCCTCATGGCAGAAAGCAAAGAAGAACTAAAGAGCCTCTTGATAAAAGTTGAAAGAAGTGAGTGAAAAGCTTGGCTTAAAACTCAACATTCAGAAAACTAAGATCATGGCATCTGGTCCCATCACTTACGGCAAATAGATGGTGAAACAATGGAAACAGTGAAAGACTTTATTTTGGTGAGGGGCTCCAAAATCACTGCTGTGGTGACTGCTGCCATGAAATTAAAAGATGCTTGTTCCTTAGAAGTATGACCAACCTAAACAGCATATTAAAAAGCAGGGACTTTACTTTTCCAAGAAAGGTCCATCTAGTCAAAGCTATGGTTTTTCCAGTAGTAATGTATGGATGTAAGAGGTGGACTATAAAGAAAGCTGAGCACTGAATAGTTGATACTTCTGAACTATGTTATTGGAAAAGACTCTTGAGAGTCCCTCAGACTGCCAGGAGATCCAACCCGTCTATCCTAAAGGAAATTGGTCCTGAATATTATTGGAAGGACTGATGCTGAAGCTGAAACTCAAATACTTTGGTAACCTGATGCAAAGAACTGACTCATTGGAAAAGACCCTGATGCTGGGAAAAATTGAAGTTGAGAGGAGAAGGGGACGATGGAGGATGAGATTGTTGGATGGCATCACCAACTCAAAGAACATGAGTTTGAATAAACTCCAGGAGCTGGTGACTGACAGGGAGGCCTGGAGTACTGCAATCCATGGGGTTGCATGAGTCAGACACAACTTAGCGATTGACCTGAACTGAACTGAACTGACATATAACACGATATTAGTTTGAGGTGTAGGACATAATGATTTGATATTTGTGAATATTGCAAAATGATCACCACAATAAGTCTACCTAATATCCACCACCATATACAATTTAAAAAAATTGCTTTTCTTGTGATGAGAACTTGTAAGATCTACTGTCTTAGCAACTTTGAAATATGAAATACAATATTACTAACTATGGTCACCACATTGGTCCATGTTGATTATACATCATCACCAATTCTTGTTTGCAAACAAATCAGTACTTGAAATGTGAAAAGAAAAAAACAGTTATCAACAAAATTTGTTGTTCTGCAATCAGCAAACCAATTTTGAGTTTCTCCAAGCTGCTTTGTTTGATGCTGAACCTAAAGTATTCAGGCCATTACCTGAGGTATCTTTGTTCATTCTCTTATCCTAAGCTTTACACTGTTCCTCTATTACTACCACTATAACAAAAGCCAGCTTTAAAGCCCTTTCATTTCATCTTCCACCCCTCAGACATAATCAAACAAAACCTCCCAAATTTCCCTTTCCTCCACAATTTTCAACTCAATTCTCCAGCCCACTGACATGAAGGCACTGATGTCTAAAATCCTGGGTGAGGACGTCCATTGATGCCTCACACAGAAGTGGGTCAGCTTACCACATGCAGAAGGTTCTTCAAGGGATGGCCTCCACCTCCATGTTAACCCTGATTATTCATCCTGCTGAGAGGCTTCTGCCGCTTGAACCCCTTGTATGTCCCAGATTCACCCATCCCTTTGCATTCTCCTTCTTCTGTTTTCTCTATTTTTCAGTCAGCACTTCCCTCTCTAACAACCAAAACCAACAGCTTACTCAAAAATAGGTTTTCAGTTCAATAAGGAAGAGGTCAGAAAAGGGATAATAACTGAGGAGAAAATGCTTTATACAAGGGAGTTAATCAGCTGAGACTCTGCTCAGAGAAAGCTGAGTGAGGGAGGGACAGAGAGACCTGGGCTAGTGCTCTGCTCTTGAGTCACTCCTGGGATGCTCCTCGCTGAAGATGATGACTCCAGAGGGCATGTCTTGGCTCCATTAGGAGGGGTATGAGGGACACACACCTAGGCTCCACTTTCTCCTCAGAGTCAGTTTCCCTTGTGGCTGATTCATGTCAATGTATAGCAAAACGAATACAGTATTGTAAAGCAAAACAAACTAAAAAAAGAAAAAAAAAATGGGATTGGGTTGCCAAACCCAAGTTTACGTGCTCCACACACAGTGACAAGCAAACTGGAACACTGGAGTATGGAGCAGAGAAAGGTCTACTGCAAGGGCCAGGTGAGGAGAACCAGTAGCTCATGCTCAAAATACCTAAGCTCCTTAATTGGGTTTCAGGCAAATTTATGGGGAGGGTGTGTGACTCTCTTTTGATTGGTTGGTGGTGAGGTAATAGGATGGTGTTTCAGGAATCTCAATCATCAACTTTTTGGTTCCATTCCCTCTGGGGTACACATACTTGTGCTCAGCCTGAAGTTATCATCCTCCACCTGGGTGGGGGCTTAGTTCCTGTAGGAGAACTCAGAGCTATGTATCAGATGGTTCTGTACATATCTCCTCCTTGAGGAGGAACCTGGACACTCCCCATGCCTGCACCGCTGTTACTTGACACCATTCTTTTGTTTCTGGGATCCCTTTCTCCCCCATTTAATAAGTACTTGAATCTACCCTTTGGAACTCAGGGAAGGTCTAGGAGATTGAAAGCCTTTTTCCCACAAACAAGAAATAAGGGACACAAAAGCTTTGTACCCAGGAGGACCCCACAGGCCCCTGCTCAGTTTCAATTTCAGAGAAGTTTAATCATTCCATTAAGAAACCCCATATCTCATTAGCAGTCATTTTCTGTATTGAGCCTAGGCCTCTTTACCTGTTGGAAAATGTTTCTGTTAGGATATTGTATCAGCCAAGGTACGTATGTATGTATAAATTTATGTATGTATGTATCTTGTGTATGTGTGTGTGTGTGTGTGTGTATGGAAAGAGAAAGAGAATGACAAAATTCTTTCATCCTTGGGGGAATCTCAGCCTTTGCTTCAAGGGCTTCAACTCTTTGGTTGAGGCCCATGCATATTATGGAGGGTAAACCACTTTATTAAAATTTTACTGATTTAAATGTTAATCACATTAAAAAAAAAATCTCACAGAAACATATAAACTGGGATTTGGCCAAACAATTGAGCACCATAGCCCAGGCATTTTGACACATAAAATTAACCATTGAAAGTGAAAATGGTGGTCCTCAGTCATGTCTGACCCTTTGTAACCCCATGGACTATAGCCCGCCAGGCTCCTCTGTCTATGGAATTCTCCAGGCAAGAATACTAGACTGGGTTGTCATTTCTTTCTCCAGGGGACCTCCCTGACCCAGGGATCAACCCTGGGTCTCCAGCATTGCAGGCGGATTCTTTACCACTTGAGCCACCAGGGAAGCCCTAAATTAACCATTACAGATATGGCAGAGGCTAAGGGAGAGATAAGGGGCTGTGTTTAATAAGTGAAGCATGGCATGCACAGACCACTCCTGTTTTCTCAACCCATTTCCTGAGACAAGTGTGTGTTCATGTGTCTGTTACTTCTTCTATTCATTTCCACTTGGTACTAATATTGGTATTTGCTAGAGTATGAGTAAAGTCAACCCCAAACTTAAAATAGTATTCACAGGAAGGTCCTCCAAGTCTCCTCTTTCTTTGATTATATTTCCTCTTCCCTTCACTCCTCTCTCAGTCACAAAGTCCTGTTCACTTAGTCTCTGTCTATTCCTTAGGCAATTTCAAATTGCAGCCAAGTCTACTTTTTTTAAATAGCCCTCCTGACTTTGTCTCTTCCTTCTTTCATACAGCTCATATTCATTTGGATTTCTGGCAAAATCTTGAATTTATTCACAATATGAACAAGTATTTTACCAACACCACTTCTAAGGTCTCTTGCAGATCTAAAGTTCATTATTTCTCTGCTTGGTATCAAGTGAATCCTGAGAGTTGAGTGTTTCCAGAATAAAGAAGGTGGGAGGGGGAGTTGGAAAATATGAGCCTGTTTAAGTGAAGACTGATTAAAAGGGAAAATATTCACATGGATATAAAAGTTCTCCTGTGTTCATTAAAAACAACAAAATCAACTATACCAAAAAAGTCCATTATCATATGATCCAAACTACTGCTATTCTGTATAGTATAGTGAAAAAGTTTTCATGCACAGAAGGTATTTTAGTGCTTGCTCAATGAATGAGTAAAAAATTAAAAAAAAATGCTACTTGGAAATGATATTTTTGTCAATATCTTAATAGAGAACATTTTTTAATGTCAGAGATTTTTTTTTCTCCTTTTTTCCTTTTTTTAAAGCTGAGCTTTAGGCCTTGTGAGTACAATATAGTAGATCCAAATCACTATTGACTGTTCAGAAAGAGCTGCACTTTAGCCAGGATGTAAGGGAAACAACTCCTTGGGGAGGCTTTATTTGATCTGAAAAAGTTGTATTATTATTACTATTATAAGAAAAATTGGAATACGATTTAATTGGGGATATAACAAACCATATGTGAAGTAACAGAATAAGAAACCAAAGCGAAAGACTGAATTTATTGAGAAAATGTCCTATAAGCATAAAATATGATACAATTTTGAATTTTGAAAGACTGGAAATGGAAAAATCAGAAAAGATTTTAAATCTATAATGAAGAGTGTATAATGTTCTATCACTAATGTCAATAACTTACAACACTTCTAATTTCCATCTGTTGTCAACTAATTGACTTTCAGTATTTTCTGTAAACTTTGTATACACAGGTGCACTATAAGCTCTCAAATAGTTATTTCAAGGTGCATAACCATGTGGGGCTTCCCTGGTGGTTCACACAGTAAAGAATCTGCCTGTGATGCAAGAGACCCAGGGATCAAGCCTGGGAAGGTCCCCTGGAGAAGGAAATAGTTACCCACTCCAGTGTTCTTGCCTGGAGAATTTCATGGACAGAGAAGCCTGGCGGGCTACCATTCATGGGGTGGCAAAGAGCTGGACATGACAGCAACAAACAACAATCTGCACAAAGTAAAGCAAAATCCTACAGTCCTTCGGATATAAGCACTTTGACCTACAACATCAGAATGTTACCTTTGTTTTGTGCTTCATTTTCTGTGGAAAATGTTTACTCGGAAAAGATAGCACTACTTGATTCCTCTTGCTAGTCATGCAGACATCTTTTAAGAGAGCCTAGCAAGAGAAGATCAAGAGTAGGACATGGAAAGGAACATACGTTGTGGCCACTCTTTCTTTGCTCATTGGCTTAACATTTGAACAAAGGATGAGATTGTTGGATGGCATCACCGACACAATGGGCATGAGTTTGAGTAAGCCCTGGGAGTTGGTGATGGACAGGGAGGCTTGGAGTGCTGCAGTCCATGGGGTCACAAAGAGTCGGACACAACTGAGTGACTGAACTTAATTTACTGAACATTTGGTAACTAACCAAGCAGAGATAATGGGAAACACAGAAAAATTCTAACAAAAAGACTCTTCTATGTTCCTCCCTATCTAAACACCTAACTCATGTTATAGCTAATTCACAGTGAGCACTCTGTTCCTAGAATAGGTCCTCCATCTACATTCTTTGAATGGCTAACGCATTGACTCAATATTCATTGACACAATAGCATTCACTGATACTTATTTTCTGGACAGAATGTTGGGCACATCCATACCCCTCACATTATTGAAACACAGATGTAGGGAAGCAAAACATGCCACCCCAAAATATCCCTTTGGAATCCAGATTGCTTTGAGCTGAAATGATCAAGGCCCAAAAGACCCAGAAACCTTAGCACATAGCCCTAACAGCCTAAAGATGTAGATAGAGGAACTTTTCCAGGAAGGGATCTGTCACCAAGGATAATTATGTGCTGTGCTTAGTTGCTCAGTCATGTACAACTCTTTGTGGTCCATGGATTGTAGCCCACCAGGCTCCTCTGTCAATAAGATTATCCAGGCAAGAATATTGGAGCAGGTTGCCAGGCCCTCCTCCAGGGGATCTTCCCAACCTAGGGATCAAACCTAGGCCTCCCACATTGCAACAGAAACCTTTGCACATAGCCCTAACAGCCTAAAGATGTAGATAGAGGAACTTTTCCAGGAAGGGATCTGTCACCAAGGATAATTATGTGCTGTGCTTAGTTGCTCAGTCATGTACAACTCTTTGTGGTCCATGGATTGTAGCCCACCAGGCTCCTCTGTCAATAAGATTATCCAGGCAAGAATATTGGAGCAGGTTGCCAGGCCCTCCTCCAGGGGATCTTCCCAACCTAGGGATCAAACCTAGGCCTCCCACATTGCAGATAGATTCCTTACCCTCTGAGCCAACAGGGAAGTCCACAGGTAATTATAGTGCAAGCTAGATCAGTAGACAGGGTCTTCCCCAGGTATCAGTTCAGTTCAGTTCAGTTGCTCAGTCATGTCCCACTCTTTGTGACCCCATGAATCGCAGCACACCAGGTCTGCCTGCTCATCACCAACTCCCAGAGTTCACTCAGACTCACGTCCATCCAGACAGTGATGCCATCCAGCCATCTCATCCTCCATCATCCCCTTCTCCTCCTGCCCCCAATCCCTCCCAGCATCAGGGTCTTTTCCAATGAGTCAACTCTTCACATGAGGTGGCCAAAGTACTGGAGTTTCAGCTTCAGCATCATTCCTTCCAAAGAAATCCCAGGGTTGATCTCCTTCAGAATGGACTGATTGGATCTCCTTGCACTCCAAGGGACTCTCTAGAGTCTTCTCCAACACCACAGTCCAACTCTCACATCCATACACGACCACAGGAAAAACCATAGCCTTGACTAGAC